>JAFEMH010002551.1:0-332043 GCA_022495995.1 Adenophora triphylla var. japonica | reverse complement strand
TGGTCATTCCTATCCCCACAGAAGGGATAGCCACCGACCAAAATGGTCATTCCTATCCCCAAAGCAGAAATGATAGCCATCACCCAAAATGGTCATCTCTTATCCCCAAGCAGAAGTTTCTTTCCAGCAAACGACTCCAGAGAACTCGCTCATCGTGCTCCCAGGCACCTAAAACGCCCATCATCTCCCAGGTCAAAGACCCCAACTACGATCGGCTTCGATTCCCATTTTATTTACGTGAGGGTAAATGCCTACCGTCAGGTTCACCACCCGATCACTGATCATCCCTCCCGCCAGCGGAGCCTTACTTTACCGACTACCCCGCTTCCTTCGAAAGCGCCGTCGCCGAGGGCTACCGTAAGTGACTCCACTTTGAGCTGAAGCTTAGAATTTTCGTTAGAAAATTAACTAAAGTTATAACATTTCTAAGAATTCTTCAACCATCCTAACATTTCTAAATTAAAAGTGAGGGTAAAAATGGGCATTGTTATTTAAGGTTAAACCTTAAAAAGAATCTGTAAAAAGAAAAACAAAAGAAGAAAAACCACAAATAGCAATGGCTGGAGACACAAAAACTCGGCCGCACTCAATTTTGAAAAAGATTATTCTTCTTGTCCAAAGCTCGAGCCGCATTTAATGAACAAGGCACGCCGATCGGGACTCATCCGGGCGCGAGATACCTTTTACTTTCTGTGAGGGCTATAAATCGAGCTCCTCCTACCACAAAAATAAGGAGGAAGAACACATTTTGCAATCTCGGTCCTCTCGCGAAATATAAAGAGAGAAAAACAATGAGAATTCACAAGAATTGTCACCTTTTTCTCTCCACCTTTCCCAACTCATATACTCATCCACCTTCACTCCCCCATATTAAAGTCTCAAACACTCATACACTCAAGCCAAACACTCAAGAACACAAGGAAGATTGGTAAACCCTCCTCTTCCCTAACCCTAAATCTCAACCATGCATGCATCTTCAAACTACAAAATGAAGTTCTTTCATCTTCTTGTTTCTAGATCTAAGAAGATCACCATGGAAGACCATCTTCTACGGATGATCTTCTACAAAGATCAACATTATTTTTATGCTTTCTTATTTTCTTGCAAAGAAAATGTTTCGACAATCAGTAGGCAGTTCTCCTGCCACTTAACTAGAAACTTACCAAAAAAGATAACTGAGATTGCAAACAAAAGAATTCAAGTCGAGCTCTGGGAATTTAGAGCCACATACAATCTCCGTAAGTAGTTATTGCCCCGCACAAAGCCACTGTTTATATGGCAATCTTCTAGTAAGATAAAACGACTTGGATAAGTAAATGATAGGAGCACTCCAAATCAAATACTCTAGCGAACAACACAATGTTTGGAACTTTGGACTTTGAAGGATTTAATGCAACAATATGCAATGATTTGGGGTATGTTAATCTATCTTACTAGAGGGTAGGAAGGGCTCAAATGACTCGTGTATGTAAATTGGAAATTCTGGGAGGGGAAGTATAGAAAGAGAGTCAAAGGGTTTCCTGGTGGCTTTTCCCTCAAAAAGTCACAACTTTTCGGGTATATCAAAGATTTCAGACGTGTCGTGTCCAATGAACCTGCACGGCTTCGTGCAAGGCAATATGCACGGCCGAGTTCATGGCTCGCACTGGTCGAGTGGCAAGGCAAGGCATGGTGCAAGGCACCTACGCTGTCTCTGCAGACACTTCGCACGGCCGCAAGGTAAGCTTCTTCACCGCTCGTCACTCCCTCTTTTAGCCACAACAAGTCCACACCAATTTTCGGGGACCAACCCAAAACACACTTTTGACCCAATATTTAAGTTACAAATCATTTGCCTGTATTAATTTCTCATTCACACGGAAATGGTTTTTGAGACATTAAATGAAAGTTATATATAATCTACAACAAATGTAGATTACCATTTGTAACTAGTTCCGTTAACACATAACGAACTTCCGTTAGAAATCTAGATCAATCGCGTTAAGTTAAACTTAACTTTCCGTTATCCATTTCCAACAATCCCACACATGAATGACAATTAATGCATGTACGCAATTTTCGTCCAAAGTTCCGCGAACTATTATTACATCTGGATAGATAGCTTCAGGGCTCAATCTTCCCTTTGAAATAAATATTATCTGAGTAGATACTTTAGCCATTTGGGGTAGCGAGTCGCTTGAACCAAAGCTGGACTCCGTCGGATGTATACCAAGACAATAATACTCACATAATAATAGCTCTAACAATTGTTGTTCTCACGTTTTGCCATCCATTTCGCCCCCGGACCGTATCTCATTCATAAGCCGTTCATTTAGAGGCGGCCTTATTACCTCTCTCGCGCTTTATATAGGTGGATTCTCACTATAAGGAGTATCATGCACTACTCCACCCGTAGGTATAGAAATCATTAAAAGTTTTCTCAACTTATCCTCACCACCGCCGCATGTGCTAGTACTTGGACGTTCGGGAATGAGATTCAACATCTCTAAAGTTAATAAACCGAGCTGTTGTTTCCAAGCTCTGCTAACTCTACTTCAGGAACTTATGTAACTCGTTTGCCTCATTGAACCAAGGGCCCGGGATCTCCATTTCGCCAAGGTTGAGTGTCCGCTATAAGTTCTTTTGTTTGGTGGGTTTTAAACCCATTCCCCTTAACAGCTTTATATGAAGATTGATCTCTATTACATTACCCTTCAGTGTATTTACGGATCCGATTTTGACTTCTGGCAATGGCTAGTTGTGACAGCCGCATATTGAGATCAATTGTACTCTTATGGTAGTGTGTCTAAGACCATTATGTCTAGACTTACCATGACGTTCTACACCTTTTCCTATTTTTTTCATTGTCGTCACAATGCTCTTAGAAGTCATGTAGACACAAGCTTATTCCACGAAGGAATATCTTTCAAGACCATTCAACTTACATAGGAATTGTAATCTTTTAATCATAAGTAAGTATCCTTAAGTACACCAAGTACTTAGCAGATTATAATATTCTAGTGATTGATTACAATTACAATTAGACCTTTAGTCTATCTAGAATGATCACTCCCTTCGAGTGATCAAATTCTTCTCATCTGGGCTTTTCTTCAAGTGGTTATTATCTCTGTGTACCGTTTGCACTTCCCAAGTATCTCGCATCTCTGCCAAGTGGTTTGATCTCCTTAGAGTCTACCATTTTCGTAGAGATCTACTTTACGTAGATTACCTCTCAAGAATTTATTTGAACTTTCTTCAAGTACTTTTTCAAGATAATGGAATTGTGATAGTAGAACTAATCTCTTCAGATGATCTTAGAGATCTTCATCTCTAATATAAGCACATCTCCGCTAATCCCATATCTTTCATGTCAAAGTTCCTTGCTTTTAACATGTCTTTGGTATTCATGATCAATTCATGACTACCATTGTTATCCACGTGAAGGGCGACGTACTTATTAACAAAATGATTCGTATGTTCTTTTAATGTATGTAGACACATTTGTCACATTCATTAAGTCTTCAATCCATTTGATAACATAGTTCTATTTCGAACTTCTTATGCCACTCTGCTTTAGTTGCTTGTTTAGTCCATATGAATACACAAGTAGGATCCAACACGGTTGTGCGACATAGAAACGCCTCTGTTGTGTCATTTTTGGATAATCTTGCATGATACATCATAATGTCCTTTTCGACAACTTCATCCTCAAGGCTTTCTACTCTATCAATCGGTATAATAATCCATAGGCTTTATACTTTCTTTTTAAGAATCCAATTGCAACCTAATGGTTTGGTAAACTTGGAGGAGTATCTACCAATTCCCAAGTATTATTAAGCATTATGAATCTTTATCTCATTGTTAATAGCCTCTTTCCGGTAATCGAACTATCCGGACTGCATAACGCTTTCCTATCAGTCAAGCTTGATTCGTTCTGCTTCCAACATAAATGATAGAAAATCGTCAGATCCAAAAGACTTTTCCACTTTTTGGCCCTTTTACTACGTCTTCAAGTCCTTCATCCTTAACTTTGAGATGGACCGCTTGTAGTCTAATAATATTTAAAGGTTTCATCCTTGGTATATCTAGTTTCTTGCAACCCAATGGTTCGCATAGGAAGATCAACCATCTTCCAAAATAGAATAGGATGCATTTGTCCTTCAACCGTATCTTGGTTTTTCTCTTCTTATTAAGAAGACCACTCACTGCTTTCTATAAATTTTCTTATCTGCCAAAATTTATGCATTTCCTATCATTTCACAGGAAGTATATTCTCAAAGTAATATAACATGTCTTGCTTAAGTATTTCTACTTTAGCCGAATTACCCCTACAAATAGGTATTTATAAAACATCTTACGAATATCTTCAAATTCGTTAGGAGTTTTTATCATCAAATAACTTCCACATATATGATGATCCATTCTTTTAACTGCAACAGTTTAACAGCTTTCTGTTAATACTAGAAGTTCATATCAATAGAACTTATGTATTTAGCTTGTACCCCACACTTGAGGTGTACCTCCACATATCAAATATTTTATGAATGTCCTAATTCATATTTAATATTTTCTTTTATGTGAAGTCATTTAATTGTAATAACTAAGTTATCTACAATGTCTTTCATCTCCTTGAGATGAGCCGACGACATAGTCATATCTATGTTTAAGTGAGGTCTCTTCAACCATTTTTCCCCGGTTGAAGAATACCGTATTGCCAATGGAAACGTAATCCATGGTTTTGGGTCCTATCTTAACCTCTTTAGGTTTAGATATTTCTACCTTTTCTAGGTATACCCACATAAGACGGAACTTATCAATAAGGAGTTCACCATCTCCTTAAAAGTTCTATCTTCCTTTTTCAATTGATTTGAGTGTGTAAGAAGCTTTCGCTTGATAAATAAGTGTCAACGCCCCAACAATTATTTTTCAAATCTACGTACTACTTACTAACCACCTCTATCACTTCGAAACTCTTAATTGTTCATTAAGATGAATCACAAACCTTATTGTTTACTTAAAACTTTAAGGTTTTACCTATTACTTTTCCAAAAGATGAACTTTGCATTATCAAATGCAATCATTAATAGAAGTAAATAACTATCTATTTACTATTTCGGTTTGAACCGATTTCTACAAAGAAATCGTAATTGATTTGGCGAATCAAATTTCATTTTAGGTAGTAATTTTAAATTAACTCGTCGACTTAGTGAATTTAAATTTACACGACCTAAATGAACACGCCATAACAATTGGAACACTTCAAACCAAGTAAATAAAATCTGAAATTTTATTCTTCGCACTTAGGCGGATAAACAATTACAATTAAAGGAGTCCTTCAACAAGGTACCCTTTACTAACACAACAACCACTTTTGGTCAATTCAATCTTATGCCCCTAGGCTAAGTTGATCAAAGTCCAATGGAACATTTCTATCTTCATTCACATTGGCTTGAAGAGGGTTTCCATCTTGGTTGTTGATTCTAGGATGTCGACATTCCCTAGCCATATGCCCGGGTTTGCCGCAATTAAAACAACTACCTTTGACCTTCTTGGCGGTCCTCTTCACTTTCCCGGTTTTCTTTCTCTTATTTCCGGTACTTCTTTCCACCAAGTTCACTTGCGGTCTTTTAGTCACAATGCACATAGTATTGTGCATCTCGAGAAAGTCCCAAAGTTCTCTCGCGGTCTTTACGCCACAACACACCTTGTATTGTGCGTAATCCAAGCCATTAAGAATATAATTGCGACACAAGAAATCGCCGTGATTCCAAGTATCCAATTCATTCTTTGCTTTGGATTCATCCTCGTTCTGATATCAATGGTGGATATTCCCAAAGAAAATGCACCAATTTTAATGTTGTCAAATAGACCAACATTTTCCTCGTTGCGCACCTTTTAAAGTTCATCCCGGTAAGAATACCTCCGGTCTTTCCGCATGTACGAACACATGAGACGGAGGGAGAGCATTAAGAGGTGCAACCCTTGAGGTTGTAGCCAGTGAAGGAGGTTTCTTACCACGAACCGGGTGAAGTACGGTGTAACATTGTTGAACGTAAGCGTCACCTTGAGTAAAGGAGGAGCGTCTACATTCCCTTGACTTGATTCTCGTGGAGTCTTTCTCGTTTGCCATCTTGAAGATCTTGAAGAAGCGTAAAATAACTTCTTACGATTGTTTGACATATTGTGTAGGCTTCTCAAAGAGAACTTAACTAGAAACTTAACAGAAAAGATAACTGGGAGATTGGAAACAAAGAATTCAAGCTCGAGTCTTGTATGCATTACAATCTCCAGTAAGAAGTTATTGCTTGCCGCAGTGTGCAGTTACGGTTTATATGGCAATCTTCTAGTATAGATAAAACGACTTATCAGAGTAGAATGATATGAGCACTCCAAATCAAATACTCTAGCCGAACAACACAATGCGTTTGGAACTTTTGGACTTTGAAGGATTTAATGCAACAATATGCAATGATTTGGGTATGTTAATCTATCTTACTACAGAGGGTAGGAGACTCGGAAATGATTTGTGTGGTATGTAAATTGAAAATTCGGAGAGGGAAAGTATATAAAGAGAGTCAGAAAGGGTTTGGTGAAAGCTTTTCCTGAAAAGTCACAACTTTTCGGGTATAACAAAGCACTTTGCACGGCCGTGTCCAATGAACCGCATCGCCGCAAGGCAATATGCACGCTGCCGAGTGGCAAGGCAAGGCATGGTGCACGGCCGTGTCCTAGACACTTGCACGGCCGTGCGTGCTTCTTCACCGCTCGTCAGCCCTTTAGCCACAACAAGTCCACACCAATTTTGGGACCAACCCAAAACACACTTTGACCCAATATTTAAGTTACAAATCATTTGTCATTAATTTCTCATTCACACGGAAATGGTTTTGAGACATTAAATGAGTTATATATAATCTACAACAAATGTAGATTACCATTTGTAACTAGTTCCGTTAAACACATAACGAACTTCCGTTAGAAATCTAGGTCAACGTTAAGTCAAACTTAACTTTCCTTTACCCATTTCCAACAAAACTCATTTTCAAACCCTAAAAACCATTTTCAAGCATAAAATCTTGATTTCAAAGGATAAAATTCCCCTTCCCAAGCAAATGAAAATGCTTAGTCCTAATGTACCCCAAGGATGGTTTGGTAGTTGATTCACCACTAAAATGTCTAGTGATCACTAACCAAACCTAAAATGGGGACAAGCATGGATGCATTAAAATCATATTTTCTTTCTTGAGAAGTTGCTGTCCAGTAGCAATTTTCTCAGACCTCAGTCCATGGTCTTAATTTTTGGACACAGATGAACTTGGAATTTGGTATTTACTACAAAACACTTTTTGTAGCCAACATCCAGAGCTTTCCAGACATATTTTTACTTTATTTTTTGGGTGAGTAAAACTCCTCTTTTTTAAATTTTCTTTCAGAGGCTAGTTCATCAGCTTCTGGGAATCCAGATCTCATATCTGAGGTTTCCAGAAGGTTTTGACCCCTCAAATCTTCTCCAAAATGGGAAATTCCTTCGCACAAACTTTATTTAAGGTGTCTAGAACAACTTTCATTCTCTGAGTTTATCCAGATTATGAAGTTTTAAGACCCTTGAATCCCTTTTAAAATCAAAGGTCCACTGCCTTTTTCATTCTGGCAGAAATGGCTCTCAACTTCAAAAGGTCTTTTGAGTACCAAATCTCAATCCAAAAATCTTCCAAAAAATCATGGGATCAATTTAAAGTCTTAAAAAGATATCCCAATTTTTACTTTTCTGAGTTTCAACTTATTTTGGCCAAAACACACACACACACACACACACAAAATGATTTTCAGCTTGGAAGACTCGTTTTTACGAGGCGCGTCGGGTGCACACTAACGTCCTTCCCGACGCGTAACATGACCTCCGAACCTAAATCTCTGATCTCGGGCTTTTTTCAAAGTTTTGGCCTTCAAAATTAAAATGGCGTGGCGACTCCGTTTTTCCGGTTTTATTTGGTTTTTCAAAGAAACGCAAAAATCGAATTTTTCCCGCGAAATGGCAACCTCATCACACCTAGGTCAAAAATCGAAACACAAACAACAGAAATTGAACAAAATAACTGATAAATTACATATATCAGTTGTTTATATGTACTGTTTGTAAAAATCAAAACACATCTATCAGATGTTTGTAAAAATCGAAACACAATAATTGGACATTTACACAAATCTAGGTCAAAATCATTTCAAACGAAGAAAGGTGAAGAAATTTTTTTTAAAAAAAATCAAAATCCACATTTATCAGTTGAAAATAGAAGCATTACCTTAGATTTTGTTGGAGTATTTGAGATTTTTCCGTCGATTTAATCGCTAGTTCTCGTCGGGAAAAATGGCGATGGAGATTGAGAGAGAGAAAAATTTCTTCAGGCCGTTAATTTGATGGAGTATGTGCGTTGTGTGAGTTTTGTGTTTTGGAGAGGGATTGATTAATGGCGGTTACCAGAGAGAAAGGACTTAATAGTAAAATCGAAAATATGAGTGTAGTTTATGGAAAATAAGATGTAGTTTTTTGTAAAATTAAACTTATGTGTTTTTTTTTTTTTTTTTGTAATATTGAACTTATAAAATGAGTTTTTAGTAAATGCCTCATAATATTTTTGCTAACTTTTGTATATATTCTACGAGAAAAGATTCGTCTGAATCTGGTCTTGCGGTCATGTCTAATGTATCAAAAAATTATATGTGCTGCCATAGGTCCATAGGAAGACGACTTTCCTTCAAGGAGTGAACAACATTTTTTATTAACCTATAATTAAAAAAATAAATATTAATTGAGTATAAATTATTTTGCGTATTGACTATAAATTTAGATTATAATTTAAATTAAATGTCAACAAAAATAGCATTCTTAATATAGTAGAATATATTCAAATAAAATAAGTTTAAAATTGTTAATCGAAATTAGTCAAGTGGACCTGATAGATACTTCAACATAGATTTTGTACTTCAAATATAATTTGAGAAAGTCAGAGGGGAGTTTACTTTTTTGTTTACTCACAACTTTCTTTCTAGTCCTTCCACAATCATTTTGACCACATTGAGTAATATTTTTTACTTAACCCCTCCCCCCCCCCCTCTCTCCCACCAGCTGATTAACAAAGGGGCCGATCCCAAAAAAAAAGGGTTTTAGTGTAATTTATTAAAGTTGTGCCGCCTTTTTGTGACAGGAAATAACTAACGGTGAATCTATAACATTTTGTAGATCTTCTTTCTTTCCTATAATCAAATTTTATACAAATGTTTGGTTAAAGTGTACAAAAGTTGACAGTTTTTCTTTGACTTTGAATTTTCGGGTGGGCTGAATCACTGACTGAAAGAGTATACAATTATAGAATTAAATTGAGATTATATGTGGGTTACAGCTATATATTGACATAAAATTAGTGTGCTTAATTATTTAATGATTTGACCTCAATTATTAATCAATAAACATGCATGGGCATACTGGTATCTAGTATAAGTTCATTGACAACCCAAAATAATTTTAAAATAGGTAGACTTTAGTTGGATATTATTAATGGTAGTATAATATTCCTTCATTAATTTCTCTAGTAGTGTACAACCAAGTGCAACCCCTACCTAATAAACCAAACTTAAGTCTAATATACTCCCTCCGTCCGCTTACAAAGTTCACACTTTCTATTTTGGGCGTCCGTTTACAAAGTTCACACTTTGTTTCTTTCCTAAAAAGGAAACCTTAAATCACTATTCTCTCCACTCATTCTCTCTCCTACATTATTTTAATACTCACAAACCATTATAATTTACTATTCCCTCCACTCATTCTCTCTCCTATTTTATTTTCACACTCACAACACTTTCAATATAATACTCTCTCCTTAATTAACGTGTAAACAGTAAGTGTGAACTTACTAGGCGGACGGAGGGAGTATACTATACTCCATCCATCCTAAATATAATGTCTATATCATTTTTAAAAAAAAAATATTTAAAATAAAGGTTTTTTTAAACTAATTTTGTCACCAAGTATTTTTTATCAATTTTTTATATTTATTATATATTTAATAGAAATAACTTTTTAAAGTGTATAGCAAGGATGTTATATACTTCCCCGTCTCATCGGACTAAAGAGAATTTTTCATTTTGGGCGTCTCATTCTTTACACATTCCAAAATGTCAGTTTATATTATTTTTATATATAATGGGGCTCACTTGTTATACTCACAACAACAATCTTCTTATTATTACTCTCACTCATTATCTATCATATTGTACTTTTAATACTCACAATACATTTTTTACTCATTCTTTTTCCTCTTATTATAATATTATAATAGTATTTCTTAACCCACAAGCTGAGAGATAAAATCATAAGTCGGATGAGACGGAGAGAGTATATCACTTCTAGGTTTTTCAAATTTAAAGTGGTATTTAAATAAAAAATAGACATTCATATTTGTGACTAAGAAAATACTAAGTACTATATTTGTGTCCTAACAAACAAGTAACATCAACTTTAGGGCACTTCACGTATAATCAAAAATACATAAATAAATAAATAATTATCCTTTTAGAATAAGTCTAATTTAGCACTGTACTAATTGATTTAAAAAAAAAAATGTTATTTTGTATACTTTGTTGGGTTAGATTCATATAATTCCTTTTTCATGCTTTTTGATACTTCCTCCGGTCTAAAATATACTCCCTCCGTTTCAAAATGTTTGTTCCATTTGACTTTTTTGTTAAATTTTGACCACAACTATATGACAATTTAATTATGTTCATGAAATTCTAAAATTTTCTATTGATTCACCATTAATAATATTATCAACAACAACTTTTAAAATTTCATGAACATGATTAATCTCTCATAAATTTGTGGTCAAAGTTCAACAAAAAAGTTAAATGGGACAAACATTTTGGAACGGAGGGAGTACTTCCTCCGTCACATTCGATTTATTTATGATTTTCTCTTTCGATATATAGATTAAAAATATATTAATATAATAAAAAGAAAGAAAATGAGTGGAGGAGTTATTATCAATATGAAAAGTAAAATAAGAGAGTGAATAAGTGAGAGCAATAGTAAGGTAATTGTTGTTGTGATTATAACAAGTGAGTCTCATTAAATATAAAAATAATATAAACTTGTCATTTTGAAACATCCTAAGTCGAGTGGGATAACCAAAATGACAAATTGTACTAAGTCCAGTGGGATGGGGGAGTATATCGTTTACGAGCTTTTCACAAATATTAAGAAAAACAATAATTATTACTACCTTCCTACAGGTTTAAGGTTCTTAGTTTGACTTGTGAAAGGGATTAAAAAAATTAAATATTGTGAATATAAAAAGTAAAATAGGAGAGAGAAAGTGGATAGTGAGTTTTTTTTTGTTAGATTGACAAGTAGGTCCCATTGTCCATTTTATGTAATAAACCAACTAACAATCTTAAACTGGGAAATATAAAAAAAAGAAAATAAGAACATTAAATCGGGACTGAGAGAATATAACTTTATGAAAAAAATTATCAAATACGCACTCATTAATTGTCTCTCTCTTACACTAGAGTTACTCAAAAAGTATACTTAATGATATGAAACAAGTTATAAATTTGGATTAAAAAAATTAAATGTTGTGGATATAAAAAATAAAATAGGAGAGAGAAAGTGAATAGTGAGTTTTTGTTGTGAGATTGACAAGTGGGTCTCATTGTCAATTTTAGATAATAAAGCAAATAAGAACATTAAACTGGAACATATCAAAAAGGAAAGTAAGAATATTAAACTAGGACGTAGGGAGTATAAAAATTATCAAATATGCACTCATTAATTGTCTCTCTCTTACACTAGACTCACTCAAAAAGTAGAGTGCGTCTGCTGAGAAACGCGTTTCTCCATAAGTTATGGAAAAACGTGTTTTTCCAAATGTCCAGTAACATTTAATAAATTTCTGGATATCCTTTCAAAAGGTTCTGGGTATCCTTTCAAAAGGTTCTGGATATCCAGAAGGCTTGGGACGGATATCCAGAAAACAAAGTCTACACCACCAGAAGCATTTTAAACAAAAGGCAATTGCACAATACGCAAACACTGTATCCAGAAACTTACAAAATGATATCCAGAAACTTACAAAATGATATCCAGAAACATTTAATAAATTTCTGGATATCCTTTCAAAAGGTTCTGGATATCCTTTCAATCAAAGGTTCGGATATCCGTAAACTTACAAAATGATATCCGAAACATTTAATAAATTTCTCGGATATGGTTTCAAATGTTTACGGCTATCCTTTCAAAACCTTACGGATATCCGTAAACTTTCAACAATTCAAAGAATCCATAAAATTGACATCAATAATGTAATCCAAAAGCTCATTCAAACTCTCCAAATCACGCCATTTGCCGATAATCAATGTTCTTGTCGCTGGAGATCCAATTAGAAAGAAAAAGAGGGTGATTACCAGAGTATTATGCACCGGGTGTCTCCCGTCACCAACATTCTTCCGACAGCTTGAATTCCCGGCGGGCACCGAGCTTGAATTGCCAGATACATCAATTTCTCCCGTCACCGTCGTTTCTAGTCTCAGGCGCCAGCGATGATTGTGGGGGAAATTGGAATAGATTGGATCGGGGAAGAAGAGGTTGAGGTTGGGTTTGGAGGTCGCCTGCTGATTTGCCTGGAGGAGAGCTTGGTGACGGGCTTTGGCCGTGAGATGGGGCGAAGCTTTGCGTCTTTGCGTCTAGAGAGAAGGGAGATGCGTTTAGAGAGAGAGAGAGGGAGGTGCGTTTGTTTGTTGTGTGTCCGTGACTCCGTGTAAACCCGTTTCTCCTTAAATTGGGGAGAAACGCGTTTCTCCCCAGATTTTATGCAAAAAGTATAATTAATGATATGAAACAAGTTATAAATTTGGATTTTTTGCCCTAATATGTATTTTGAACTGAAAAAAAATATATATTTTTGTTTTCATTTTGAGAGCATTCTCTTGGAAATTTCCATAATGTAGTGATTAATTTCCATAGTTGCCCTAATTAATATGCCCTAATTAATATGCATTTTGAATGATTGAATATGTCCATCTAGAAAACATGAAATTAATTGCAAGCAAGACCTAACTAATAAGTAGGTAGTCCTTAGATTAATGTCATTTATTTTTAGACATCAACAAGAATCTAAGACCTATGCCATATGTTATTCCAATAGTTATTGCATACTAGCTTTTGCAATGCATTACCCTACCCTACCCTATGTTCATTTTTTTATTTTATTTTATTTCAAGATACATTATGATTAAAAAAAAAAAAAAAACTCCATATGTTTGATAATACTTCCACTGTCTCATTAAATGTTATATTATTGTGTGTGGACACAGACAATGGCAAATTCAGAATCTCGGTTCATTGTGAGTAAAAAAAATATTTATTATGAGATATAATATTTATTGCAAAAATAAAATGATAAAAAATTGATATAGATTACATTATATTTGGAAAAATAAGATTTATATTAATAATTTTTAATGTAACAATTACATAATTTTTTGCTATCCCACTATATTAATTTTTATTTTGCGATAACTTAGTTATCTGTGAGTAATTAAGCAACTTATATCGAAATTATGAATATTTTACAATAAATATGTAATGAGTAACTCTAACAAATTTGTGCAAAATTAATTACCTTAAGAATATAATTTTAGGTAAATCATTTGACTCTACTATTAATATATATCATGTTCTAATTCACATTATAGTCCTGGTGTGATATTACATAGTTTCATCATTAAAAGAGATTATACTTATACTACAATTAAAACAACTAAAAAAAACTTTCTTAAATGTCACTTAAATTATATATTGACTTTTTTTTTAAAGTTAGAGAGAAATTTTATATATTATTTTTATTATAATTTTTGGTTTCCCCATTTTAGTTTATATCTAATATTATGGAGTTTTGACATAAATCAACTCAATTATACACTCTTTTGAAAAGAAAAGAAAACAATAATGAACATGTTTTATAATATGTTTGCAGTTAAGTTAACATTTTTTGGGAAAAAAATGTTTTTAGTTATTTGAATATTATTTATATTGTAGTAATATTATTCCAACACAATACTTTATTTAATAATATACTAATATATTATTAATTAATCTTGAAGGATCTTTTTACCATTACTTAAGCACTAAAAACCTACCCAAAAAATTGAGACAATATTAGTTCATCAATGATTCATGTTTATATCAACTTTGGCATGCCTACAACATTATTTACCTTTGATCATCCTTATATATCACTACAACACCCCCTCCACCGTTTAAGTTTAACTGAACTTTGAGCAATAATTTATGTTATATTTAATTATCATAATGAACATTTAAAATTTGTTAATAATACAACATTGTAAATATTGTCAATAATAAAATTTTAGATTCTTATTATAAAAATTAAAATTAACCTAAATTATTATTCAAAGTTTATTCAAACTAATATTGAAAAAAGTCGGGAATGATTTCTCGGGAGGGGGAGATGTTTTAATATAATAATTAGATATTGTCTTTTTTGAATTTATTAAAAAAAAAATTACAAAACCTTTTTGGTCTTAGGTCACTATTGGCCTTACAAAATTGGATTGGGGCAAAGAGTGACCTGTGAAGTTATACAAGTCAAAATGAGCTCAATGAGTGATGTGTGTGGTTAGGGTGGTGCCAAGATGTCATTTACAATGTCCTTTTGTTCTACATTCGTTGCATGTCCCTTCCCCTCCACGTCATATTATCAATTATTTAGATGTAAATATTTATTAATTTATATTACACCAATGGGCCTCTTAATATATTTTAATTAAGTCAATCAAGAACAGTTCTTGTTATTTTTTTTTTATTTTTTTTGTCAATAGTTTTGGGTTTATTATATTGTGGGGTCAGTTGACTTTTCTAAGGTTTTTCTTAGGGTGTGTTGCAAGAGAGATTAAAATTCATTGAAATTCCAAATTTGAAACTGATACACAACAACAATAACAACAATAACAACAATACAACAACAGTCTTGGTTCCAATAAATAAATATATTTGCTTGCTATACACTTTTAAAATTTTAATTTTTCAAGTATATAATGAAACATGAAAAAATTAGATACAAATTATTTATAAACAAAGCTCAAGCTCAACCTCGACTCGTTTTGACTCAAGTTCGATAACTCGAATTAGAACTAGATAATAATCGAGCTAGATAATAACCCAACTTGAGCTCGGTTGAAGTTGAATTTTTCAGGAAAAAAATCTATGCTTGAGTTAGGTTCGTTGAAACTTGAGTTCGATATCGAATCGAGTTGCTCGTAAACAGTTCGTGAGTAGCTCGAAACTCAATTAAATTCGAGTTCGAACGATTAAATTGAGCTCGAGCTCGATAATTTGTAAACGAACTCAAGTTACAAACTGTAAAAAAGCAAAACTCGACTTGGCTTGTTTATAATTCTAGAGGATGGAGTGGCAAGCTTAAACTTTTCAATAATAGCACATCTACCACTTTAAATACAAAGTTTATTATATTGTTGGAAGAGATTATGCTAATGATTGTGTTATAACTTGACTGAGAGAATGAGCTGAAAAGGAGGAGAGTGGTCGGGATTGTGAATGAAGAGAGGGTTAGATATGGATTTGGGAGAATGGGAAAACCACTGCATTTTAGGGAGAGGAGAGTAAACATTTAACGCGGATTGTACGATAATGTTTGAGAATTGATTCGAGCCATTGAAATAAAAATGAAAAATTAAGAAACAATATAAGCAGTGGATGAGACTGGTTAGAAATTAATTTTAGTCGATTTTTATCCAATACCGGTTGTTGGTTGTGAAATTTGGGGTCTATTATAATATAAATATTTTTAGTTGAATTTTTTCAATCCACCAATCTCAGGATTATTATCCTCAAAAGTTTTGTATACATTTAGTTATTCTCCAATATTTCAAATAAGAAAATCAAAAAACTATATCATTTACAATAATTCAATTTGGCTTGGACAAAAGATAAAAAAAAAAGTAATATTGAATTCTCTTTATAAATAAATTAATCATGCAAAATAGATTACTTGTTAGGTTTGAACAAAAAATCAGTTAGCACATGCAAATGAGTAGGTCTGCTGAGAAACGCGTTTCTCCATAACTATGGAGAAACGCGTTTTTAATAGCCAGAAGCTATACGTTTGATAATCAGAAGAAAATTTCTGGATATCAGTCTCAAAGGGTTCTGGATATCCAGAAGCTTTGGAACGGATATCCAGAAGCCTTTGGGCGGATATCCAGAAAAAATAGATTTGAAGCCAAATCCAAGGCCAAGACCAGAAATTGCTTATTGAAGGTTTCTGACCATCAAATGAATATCCAGAAACATTTTGAAAGTTTCTGGATATTCATTTTGAAGGTTTCTGGATATCCAGAAACCTTCAAATGTATATCCAGAAATCATCAAATGAATATCCAGAAACATTTTGAAAGTTTCTGGATATCATTTTGAAGATTTCTGGATATCACTTTCATAAGCTTCTGGATATCCTTTCAAAGGGTTCTGGATATCCAGAACCTGAGATCGATATCGAAGTAACCATGGAACAAGGTCATGGCCAATACAAAAAGTTTCTGAATATCCTTTCAAAAGGTTCTGGATACCCGTAACCCGTTTCTCCATAACTTATGGAGAAACGCGTTTCTCCCTAGATTTTACGCATGCAAATTATGTTTATGTACGTGTTTATATTGTGCAAGAAAAAACAAACCTAGAAGGGAGGAGGGTTCAAAGCCTAATGTTGAAAACAAACTTGGTGTCTACATCTATTAAGCCAAAGGGTTAGGTTTGGAGTTGGGAAAATGAGGCAACCACTGCATTTTAGGTAGAGGAGAGTAACGTTTAAGGGGGTTGTACGATAATGTTTGAGAATTGATCTGAGCCATTGAAATAAAAATGAAAAATTAAGAAATAATATAAGTCATTGGATGAGACCGGATAGAAATTAATTGCAGTCGCTATTTATTCAGTGTCAATTGTTGGTTGTGAAATTTGGGGTCTATTATAATATAAATGTTTATAGTTGAATTTTTTCAATCCACCAATCTCGGAATTATTATCCTCAAAAGATATGTATACATTCAGTTTTCTCCAATATTTCAAATAAGAAAATAAAAAAAACTATATCAATTGCAATAATTCAATTTGGCTTGGACAAAAGATCAGAAAAAAACAATATTGAATTCTTTTTATAAATAAATTATTCACGCAAAATATATTACTTGTTAGGTTTGAACAAAAAATAAGTTAGAACATGCAAATTATGTTTTTGTAAGTGTCTATATATGTGCATGAAAAAACAAACTTAGAAGGGCTCACAGTCTAATATTGAAAACAAACTTGATGTCTACGTCTATTAAGCCAAAGGGTTAAGTATGGATTTGGTAGAATGGGGCAACCACTGCATTTTAGGGAGAGGAGAGTAAACATTTAAGGAGATTGTACGATAATGTTTGAGAATTGATATGAGCCATTGAAATAAAAATGAAAAATTAAGAAATAATATAAGTCGTTGGAAGAGACTAGATAGAAATTAATTGCAGTCGCTGTTTATCCGATGTTAGTTGTTGGTTGTGAAATTTGGGGTCTATTATAATATAATGTTTATAATTGAATTTTTTCAATCCACCAATCTCGGAATTATTATCCTCAAAAGATTTGTATACATTTAGTTGTCTCCAATATTTCAAATAAGAAAATAAAAAAAGAGAAAAAGAGAAAATTACGCCATAATCCCTCAATAATATCTAATTTACATCCTAAGACACCCTATTTTTTAATTTACATCCTAATCTTACAAAATATTTTCTTTTACCATATAATCCTTCTTCTGTTTTAAAAATGAGAAAATACCAAATAATAATAGTATCTCCTCACCCACTCACAAACAGTCAAACACAACACTCTCTCTCTCTCTCTCACACTTTCTCTCTCTAAATTTCTCTCTCTACTCAATCTCTCCGATCACCCTCCCTTCCGGCGAACTCCATCTCTCCCGTCATCATAATTCCGGCGAACCCCTCTCCTCCTCCACTTCCGGCGAACGTCACCCCCACCTCCGGTGATCTATTAATCCGACGACCGTCCACATCTTCTACTCTGGAAACCTGTTACTCCGGCGACCTCACCACACCGGCCAGATCTGCAACTCCAGAGACTATCTACCTCTTTTCCACCGCCATTTCCTCTATCTCCTTGTGATATTCCAGCAGCAACTATCCTATTGCAAGGACATTGTTGCCGATTTGCTCTAAGCCCTCCATCTCCGGCGTCTCCATCAACATCATCTCCGGTCGTCCTATTCTGGCAACTTCTTCATATCTTGGGCCTCCTCTGTAAGTTTTCCCTCACCGGAATCTAAGTAGAAAACTGAACACCGGAATCTGAGTTTGGCCTTGCGTGAATTGAGCATCACTGAAGCTGTGGATTTTTTAGTCACTTTTTGGTGTTGGATTTTTTATCCAACGAGATATGAAGATAAAGTGCTAGAGTTCTTTTCATTTCTTTTCTTTTGTAAGTGTCACATAATTTAATTAATAATCTCCACACTTACTTGTTCTTTTTACATAATTATAATTTTATGTTTATGCTATTTCTTTTTCTTTCGTTTAAGTAATTATCTGACAAAAATATCATTGAACAAATTATTTTCATTTTTTATTTATAGTTTATTATATTATTGTAAAACTAAATTTTTGAAATTGAATAGAAAGAGTGAGAACTTACTGATAAATTAAGTTATTAATTGTTTGGTTGCCGGAGTTGGTGTTTGCCGAATTTAATCGTGTTCTTAGTATTTTAGTTGACAACTGAGAACTTATTGATAAGTTCTCAGTTGTTTGGTCGCCGGAGTTGATCGTGTATTTAGTAGTTTAGTTGACAACTGAGAACTTACTGATAAGTTCTCAGTTGTTTGGTCGCCATTGTTGGTGATCGTTGGAGTTGATCGTGTTCTTAGTAGAGACAACTGAGAACTTACTGATAAGTTAAGTTTTTAGTTGTTTGGTCGCCGAAGTTCGTGGTCGTCGAAGTTAATCGTATTATTAGTAGTTTAGTTGATAACTGAGAACTTACTGATAAGTTAAGTTCTCAGTTGTTTGGTTGCCGGAGTTGGTGGTCGTCGGAGTTGATTGTGTTCTTAGTAGTTTAGTTGACATCTGAGAACTTGCTGATCACATGTTAAGTTCTCGGTTGTTTGATCACCGGAGTTGGTAATCGCCGGGAAGGTCGCCGGAGTTGATCGTGTTCTTAGTATAGTAGTTAAGTTGACAACTGAGAACTTACTGATAAGTTAAGTTCTCAGTTGTTTGGTCGCTGAAGAGGTCGTCGGAGTTGGTGGTCGCCGGAGTTGGTAGTCGCCGGAGTTAATTGTGTTCTTAGTAGTTTAGTTGACAGGCGAGAACTTGCCGATAAGTTAAGTTCTCGGTTGTTTGGTCGCGGAGTTGGTGGTCGGAGTCGGAGTTGGTAGTCGCCGGAGTTGTGTTCTTAGTAGTTTAGTTGACAACCGAGAACTTGCGATAAGTTAAGTTCTCCCGATTGTTTGGTCGCGGAGAAGGTCGCCGGGTTGGTGATCGTGGAGTTGGTATTATTGCCCGGAGTTAATTGTGTTCTTAGTGGTTTAGTTGACCAGTGAGAACTTGCGATAAGTTAAGTTCTCGAGTTGTTTGGTCCATAGGAGAGGTCGCCGGAGTTGGTGGTTGGTAGTCGCCGGAGTTAATTGTGTTCTTAGTAGTTTAGTTGACAACTGAGAACTTACTGATAAGTTAAGTTCTCAGTTGTTTGATCGCCGGAGAGGTCGCCGGAGTTGGTAGTCGGCGGAGTTAATTGTGTTCTTAGTAGTTTAGTTGACAACTGAAAACTTACTGATAAGTTAAGTTCTCAGTTGTTTGGTCGCCGGAGAGGTCGCCGGCAAAAAAAAAAAAAAAAAAAAAAAAAAAAAGTCGCCGGAAAAAGTCGCCGGAGTTGGTTGCCGGAGTTGATGGTTGCCGGAAGTGTTGACCGGAGAAGATGGGGAGGGGGTGACCTAAGGTGAGAGTGGTTGGAGAGAAATTAAATTGTTAAAGAGAGTGAATTTAGTGAAATGATAGGAGGGTGAACTTATTAAAATGTTGGGAGGGTGTAGTTATTAAGCTAGGGACTAAATGGTTAAGCAAATTATAAATTGTCCTAGGAAGTAGTATTATTTCTTTAGAGGGATTATTTGGTAAATGCCTCATAAAAAAAACTATATTAATTGCAATAAATCAATTTGGATTGGACAAAAGATCAGAAAAAAAGCAATACTGAATTCTCTTTATAAATAAATTATTCATGCAAAATAGATTACTTGTTAGGTTTGAACAAAATATCAGTTAGAACATGCAAATTATATTTATGTAAGTGTTTATATATCTGCATGAAAAAACAAACCTATAAGGGTTCATAGTCTAATATTGAAAGCAAACATGGTGTCTACATCTATTAAGCCAAAGTGTAGAAAATGATATAAGGGTTTATTCCTCTAGGGCTCCTCAAATAGTCTCAATCTCTTAGAAAGGACACACTGTTGTTGTTATTTCATAAACATATTTTATCCTAAATCATATTCTATAAAAAAAACCCTTGCCCAATTAACAAACTTTTAAATACCAAAACTACCCCTTATCATGATATCACATGAAAGCCACTTCTCCGGCGGAGCTCCGTATCCCTAGCAACAACGTCGGTCAGCTCTCCTCTCCCTCACTTCAAATAGCTGTCATTTGCAATCTTGTTAAAGGATGATAATTTGGTTTAGTTAGCCACGCAAACATGATGAGAACATGTGTATGAATGGATCGAGGAGAAGTAGCATATTAGACTCCAGAGATTGTTGATTTTATGGAAAGTTATGATATTTTTGGTTAAACAATGGGTCTTATAGTTGAATTACTAGAACAAAAGTGAGTCTTAAAGTTGAATTTAAATACAAGAGTTTTTCATGGATTTTTTTACAAAAATATAAAAATAAAAATAAAAAATGAGTCTTATAGTTGATATATTATATTATATTAAATTGGGTCTAATAGTTAGATTATAAAAGTCAATGTTAAAAAAATTATAAGAGTTTTTTTTCAAGTATTTTTAAATAATGGAAAATATAATATACTTTAAGCATAAAAGACGAACTAATCTTATACTCAAACTATAAGAGCATGCTAGTTTTTGGCAAAAATAAAATAAAAAATGAAGGGCGTGCATGTATCAGTAAGCTGTTAAAAACTAAACATGACCTAGAAATGTTGTGGGATTTTTTTGAAATTTTGAAAATGTCCAGTCTTTTATGAGATTATGCTTAGGATTGAATGCTCTAGAGAAAGTGGCCCAAAATTAATTATAGAGGTTTTTACCAAAATTATTTATTTATTTATTTATTTGACAATAGTTTTGGGTTTATTATATTGTGGGGTCAATTTACTTTTCTAAGGTTTTTCTTAGGGTGTGCTACAAGAGAGATTAAAATTCATTGCAATTCAATATTCCACGTGGGATGCTTTTAATAGATTACGCGATTGTCATACCTATTTCTTTTTTCGGAAATGCCAGTGTATAAGTGACATTAATTAAAAAAAAAAAAACTATTTTCAGAAATTAATTTTACTTTAATTTCATTTATAAATTTTAAATGAGTTTTGGCTAAAATTTCATTTTTTTTAAATTAAAGTAGCAAAATTCCAAATTTGAAACTGATACACAACAACAATAACAACAATGCAACAACGGTCTTGGTTCCAAAAAATATACTCCCTCTGTCCCTCCCTGAAAGATTATCCCATTTGCCATTTTGACTTGTCTCAAAAAGTATGTTTCATTTTTAAACTTAGGCATGAATATTAGTGCAAATCTATTAAGGTACAAGAAGGTGAAGCCCTTCCTTAATAATTGCAAAATGTATAATAGGACAATCTTTTAGGTACGGAGGGAGTATATATTTGCTTGTTATACACTTTTAAAATTTTAATTTTTCAAGTATATAATGAAACATGAAAAAATCGATACAAATTATTTAGAAACAAAACTCAAGCTCAACCTCGACTCGTTTTGACTCAAGTTCGATAACTCGAATTAGAGCTCGATAATGTTAGAGATAAAGAAGGAGATTCACCAAATATTCAGTTACCTAAGTTGGTATTAAGGGTATGTTTGGTACACCAATTCCATAATTTGGAATTGAAATTGAAAGGGTTAAATTAGTTCCATGAAATTCATTTTGTTCTTTCAATTCCAAATCCAAGTCTTGGAATTGAGGTAGTCAAACGTACCCTAAGTCAACTTAAGAAAGTTACCTTAGTTAGATGTATTCTCCAATTAGAATTATATTTACTTTATTAGAATCCTAGTCATATTAGGTTTTATTATTACCTTATTTACTTTCTCTTGTTATGTATAAATAGGGTCTTTACAATATCAATAAAAATCAAGATATCTTCTTCAATATTTATCAAAGCTTACATGGTATCAAAGCTTTTCGATCCAAATTCTCCCCACCTCTTCCGCTCAATCAATCTTTTTTTCAGTCATCTTCTTCAATGGTTGCCCACGCTTCAACCCTCCCTAACCCCACCAACCCAAACTCTTCTATCATTTTTGACAATCTATCTTCCAAAACCAAAAATCTCACCCTCTCTTGTTTCTCTCATATCTCAATGCTCCACAACTCTTGATTGGTAGGTAAATTTCTCTTCGTTATTTTTGGTTCAAAAAAAAAAAACTATTTTTTATCTCAAAATTAACTCTCATTCTCAAATTGGTCATCTCTTTGGCAACTTCAAAATTGGCGATGCTATTGTGTCATCTCCTTCTTAAACTTTTTTTTCTTATCTCAATGTAACGTTGAGTATTATTTCTCCTCTTTACTCAATTTCCCTTTGAAAATCAAACCCAATTTCTAGTCAAGATATAAAATCGTCGTTGAGACGTAGTCGATGAGACACAAAATTTCTCGTCATTGCGATGTAATATTGCACGTGTTTCTCAGAAAGTAGTATTTCCCATTAAGGAAAGTCGGAGAAACAACGACAAGTGCTCAAATATCTCATACCATCATTGGCAAACTCTATCAGTTTCCACTTTGATTCTCCATGTTTAATTATGAACACCCCTGGGCCCAGTTCCAAGGTGCCAAAC
Organism: Adenophora triphylla var. japonica; assembly: GCA_022495995.1. NCBI lineage: Eukaryota > Viridiplantae > Streptophyta > Magnoliopsida > Asterales > Campanulaceae > Adenophora > Adenophora triphylla. The sequence goes on along the minus strand of JAFEMH010002551.1, from coordinate 308,861 downwards.
CAATAACATTACAATTTGGTGAGGTGGGCGAAGCCGAGAAGTGAAATTTTGATACGAAGTATAAATTTATATATGGAAGGTCTATTTTATCCTTTGTGAAAGGATTGAAGAAAAATAGATGTGAACCGTTATCCACAAGTAATCATCCGAAATTAGAAGAACGAATACGTGTACCAGATAATTTTGGAATGTTTCAATGATAGGTGGCATTGTAAACTGGGTGATAAAATTCGCATAAGCTGCCATATAAACTCAGTAGACATGATATGATGACTCGGAGAATGGAATATCAGTTGCTGCTGAAAAGAAGTTTCTAACTGTGGGAATTATTGACTGCCATGATCTGCAAACTGCATTGAAATTAGTGGAGTCTACAACAGTGAGGCGCGAGAGTATCAAACTTAAAAGGTCCGTGTAAGAGAACATTATTCCACATCAGGAATAAACAAGACTTGTCTCTAACATATAAGAATCCTGGGCTACTCACCTTAAAACCAATTGGTGTTAAGGGGAGTAGCCCAGGATCCTTATATGTTAGAGACAAGTCTTGTTTATAACCGATGTGGAATAATGTTCTCTTACACGCCCCCTCACGTGTAGCCGGGCAGTCCGGTGGAAGATCTGCCCATGATTGCTTCTTTGACTTCATGTCTTTTCTTATTTACCTCCTCTTGTTATGTATAAATAGGACCTTTACAATATCAATAAAACTCAAGATATCTTCTTCAATATTTATCAAAGCTTACAGATAATAATCGAGCTCGATATAACCCCAACTTGAGCTCGGTTGAAGTTGAATTTTTCAAGAAAAAAATCTAATCTTGAGTTCGGTTCATTGAAACTCGAGTTCGATATCGAATCGAATTACTCATAAACAGCTCGTGAGTAGCTCGAAACTCAATTAAATTCGAGTTCGAACGATCAAATTGAGCTCGAGCTCGATAATTTGTAAATGAACTCGAGTTACAAACTGTAAAACTAAACTCGACTTGGCTTGTTTACAATTCTAGAGGCTGGAGTGGCAAGCTTAAACTTTTCAAAAATAGCACATCTACCACTTTAAATACAAAGTTTATTAAATTGTTGGAAGAGATGATGCTAATGATTGTGTTATAACTTGACTAGAGAATGAGCTGAAAAGGAGGAGAGTGGTCGGGATTGTGAATGAAGAGAGGGTTAGATATGGATTTGGGAGAATGGGAAAACCACTGCATTTTAGGGAGAGGAGAGTAAACGTTTAACGCGGATTGTACGATAAAGTTTGAGAATTGATTATAGCCATTGAAATAAAAATGAAAAATTAAGAAACAATATAAGCAGTGGATGAGACTGGTTAGAAATTAATTTTAGTCGTTTTTTATCCGATGCCAGTTGTTGGTTGTGAAATTTGGGGTCTATTATAACATAAATGTTTTTAGTTGAATTTTTTCAATTCACCAATCTCGGGATTATTATCCTCAAAAGATTAGTATACATTTAGTTTTCTCCAATATTTCAAATAAGAAAATCAAAACAACTATATCATTTACAATAATTCAATTTGGCTTGGACAAAAGATGAGAAAAAAGCAATATTGAATTCTCTTTATAAATAAATTAATCATGTAAAATAGATTACTTCTAAGGTTTGAACAAAAAAATCAGTTAGAACATGCAAATTATGTTTATGTAAGTGTTTATATATGTGCATGAAAAAACAAACTTTGAAGGGTTCACAGTCTAATGCTGAAAACAAACTTAGTGTCTACACCTATTAAGCCATAGGGTAGAAAATAATAAAAGAGTTTATTCCTCTATGGCTCCTCAAATAGTCTCAATAAGGACACGCAGTTGTTACTTGTTGTCACTTCATAAACAAATTTTATCCTAAATCATACTACCTTCGTCCCGTCCGAAAGGGCAAAAATTTGGCGTTACACACGAGAATTAAGGAAATTGTATTGTGAAATAAATGTTATAAGTATAAAAAGTGATGTATGAAAGATAAAGTGGGGTAGGGAATAGTTAGTGGATAGTTATTGTAACTATAACAAGTGGGTCCCACAAATAAAAAATTATTAAAAAGTTTTCATTTTAGGAGTGTATCTTTTTAAATGGGACACCCAAAATGAAAATTTGTGCATTTTCGGATGGGACGGAGGAAGTATTCTATAAAAAAAAAAAAAAAAACCTCGCCCAATTAACAAAATTTTAAAATACTAAAACTACCCCTTATCTTGATATCACACGAAATATAATGAAATTTGATCCAATGCCTCACAACAATTTTATCTTTCGAACCTTATTCCCCACCATCCATTTAAATCTAAGAACCTCTCCCCCACTCTCACAATCTACTCCCCTCCCACTCTCACTCCCTTGAATGCCCCGCCATTCTTCTACTCCAATAGAAAGCCACTTCTCTGGTGGAGCTCCATATCCCCAGCAATGACGTCGGACCTCTCCTCAACCTCACTTCAAATAATTGTCATTTGCAATCTAGTTAAGGGGTGATATTGATTTAGTTAGACGCACAAACATGATAAGAACAATGTGTATGAATGGATCGAGGAGAAGTAGCATATTAGATTGTAGAGATTGTTGATTTTATGAAAAGTTATGATATTTTTGGTTAAATGATGGGTCTTATAATTGAATTATCAGAATTAAAATGAGTCTTGTAGATAAATTTAATTACGAGAGTTTTTCATGGATTTTTTTTTGCAAAAATATATAAAAAGTTAAAAAAATGAGTCTTTATAAATTGGGTCTAATAGTTAGATTATAAAAGTAAATGTTAAAAAAAATTATAAGAGTTTTTTTTCCAGGCATTTTCAAAAAAATGTGAAAAGGAAATATAAAATACTTTAAGCATAAGAGACAAACTAATCTTATACTCAAACTATAAGAGCATGCTAGTATTTGGCAAAAATAAAATAAAAAATGAGAGCGTGCGTGTATCAGTAAGCAGTCAAAAGAGTAAACATGACCTTGAAATGTCGAGGGATTTTTTTGAAATTTTGATATTCTCCCGTCTTTTATGGGATTATGCTTAGCCTGGAAGGCTCTAAAGAAAGTGGCCCAGAATTAATTATAGAGGTTTTTTTAATGTCCCTCATTCTAAGACTATCCTTTTCATTATCAGTGATCTCAACCCAATTCAATTTCAAATAAAATATTAATTTATTTCACTTTTTTATATACAACTCTCAATCTTATAAATATACACTCCCATCAGTGACCCGACCAAACCCAACCCAAACTTTTAATAAAATATTTATTTCTCTTTACTCCAACTTATCTAAAATACTTATCATTTTTTTTTTTTAATAATGTATTAGTAATAATATTTCTAAAATTACCCGTACAATTATTAAAAATAATTATTCATAAAAAATTATGAATTTTGATTTTTTTTTATTTTTTTATTTTATATAATTATATAAAATATACTAGTTTTAAAAATATATTTATATAAACACAAAATCAAAACAATTTGGTGAAACAAAAAAAATCAAATCAAATGGTGACCCAACCGCCCAAGGGTTGGCTGGCCGGCCAACCAGGTTGTGCATATTCCATGACTTTCTATGAATTTTCCTTTTTTTTTTTTTTTTTTTTTTTTTTTTTTTTGTGTGTGTGTGTGTGTGTGACTCCCAACAAGGAGAGTCACCACCGATGGGAATAGCCTAATGGAATCAAAAAAAAAAAAAACAGTCAATGTTTGATTCTACAAAAAAGTCTCTGTCTATAAATGCATATTATCAAAAACTCTACACATATTTCTAAATGAAAAAACTATGCTCAACCCTTCCCTCCTCTCTCCTTCCCTCAACCACCAGCCACCACCACCACCGCCTCTCGCCCTCCGACCATCGTCGACCCCCGCCAGCTGATAACGCCCCCCTCTAACACACCTACGTTTGACAACCAACTAATACTTTTACTTCGAAAAAAATGCCATTGCATGGGATTGACCCAAGACCGCTTCTCATTACTCGTTGCTCTACCACTATGCAAAAGTACTTTATTAATCAAGTAATGCACTGCTATATCTCTATTACAAAAAAATAAAAAAATAAACCACTTTAAATTTCAATTGATACGCTTCTAAATAAAAAAAAAAGTACTTAAACATTTTTATTGTTTAATTCATGCACTTTTATACTCTTAAGATAAAATTACATAGTTATCAGTTGTTAACAAGTGAGAAATGAACTTCTAAATAAACCATTATTCAACATTGAATAACAAAATAACTGCTAAATGTGATTTGCCAATTGTTTTTAAGGATTTTTGTGTTAAGCGTTTGCTTAAACAATTGACTATGTAAATTAAGCCCAATAGTTAAATAGGTGATAAATCTTAAAGATTAAATCCTAATATTAAAAGTCCAAGTATTTAATTAGTGTAAACCAACCCAATAACCTTTACAAGTATGGATCAAGCCCAAACTTAAATGGACACAATCAATCTAAATTATGAACAAGATTGATTAATCTATATTTTTTTCGTTTCAAAATCATCCTTGTCACGTATTGAGTGTTATTGCCCCCAACAATAATGTACTCCCTCCGTCTTTTTGTCCTGTTGTATATTTTACAATTATTAAGGAAGAGTTTCACCTTCTTGTACCTTAGTAAATTTGCACTAACATTCATGCTTAAATTTAAAAATGGGACATACTTTTTGAGACAAATCAAATCTTTCAGAGACTGAAGGAAGGAGTACATTATTGCAATAAAATCTCAATTATCTAAGTAATGAATTTCTAGGGTAGATGACATTTCACCTAATTCTTAAGACTTGTCCCCTAAAACCAAGAAAGGGTGGCATTGACATGGCCATATGACATCAACCCTACCAACAACTTCCACTTGTTCCAACAATATACCACACACTTGTAACCTTCTTCCACTTAATATACATAATTTGGACACTTGTCCCACACAATCCCTTTTTTGTTGGACTAACCTTAAATAAATCTAACCCATAAATACAGTTTCTTATAACTAATTAATCAAGTTATTCAAACCCTTTAAGCCAAACAAGAAATACATTAATTTTTCATATTTTTATGAGCAATGGACAATGTAGAAGCACCACCAATCTCTACAACTTCTGGCAACTCTTTCTTCACTCCTCTACTTATTTCCATGGTAGGCATAGTTTCCTCTTCAATGATCATTGTCACCTACCATCTCATTGTCACTAGATATTGTCGCCGGAGACGACAACAACAAGAAACCATGGCGGAACCACGGTGGGTCCCCGAGCGTAGATTTTTATCTGGAGTTGAAGAAAAAGTTCTTGAAACCATCCCAATTATTGCGTACTCGGCCAAAATTTGCTTAGATGATCAGAGCGAATGCGCGGTTTGTTTAGGGGAATTTGAAGATGGTGAAATGGTTCGCGTTTTACCTAGTTGTAAGCATGCATTTCACGTGCCGTGTATTGATCAATGGTTCATAGGGCATGCTAGTTGCCCCGTTTGTAGATCACCTATAGTTGCAATATCAATTAAAAGCGAGCCCGTGGCAATCCCTCCTCCTTCGTGTGTTGTTGATCATGATCGTACGGTTGTTGATGATCATGATCGGATGAACATGCAATCGTGTGCGCTTCTTCGCCATTGCGTGTCGTTGGTTTTGCCTAGGGATAGGAGGCCAAGGCCTCTAGTGACGGGGTTGAAGAGATCCTTGTCAATGAACCAAACTAGTATTATCATAGATATTGAAAGAAATTGTGGTAATGTTTCTTCTTCTATTTCTTCTTCTTCGTCTTCAAGTAAACATTTTGATCGTGTTCAGACAAAGTTATGGAGGCCATTTTCGAGATCAAATCTTGGTCGACAGAGTAGCGGAATTCTGCCATATTGATTCTATTTAACTATAGGTTTGTGAATTTTGATGTTGTGCTCAAAATAACTTGTTTAGATTTAACTTTGTTGATTTTGTGACATAAATATCAAGTTATGTATAAAATACATTACCTGCAATTTCAGGAGAATACGTGATCAATTCATCCTAGATTTCACTTGTTTTAAATTTTGCTGTAATTTCGTGAAAATACAAATACGTAAAAAGTTTGACTTGTCAAAAACGAGAAAAAAAAATAATCCTGAAACAGTATTTCCCACAAAGAGCTGCATATGTTTTGTTACTTGTATTTACTGCTGTCACAGGACTACGAGAAATGTTCCTAATGTTATGGAAATGAAATTGGCGATTTTAACAAAATTGACCTGGTTAATTCCTTCATTTTCGTTGTCTGCACGACCCATACTTGGAACACAGCCTTCTCCCTTACTTCCCAAAAGTGAACAACATTTGACTACTCCCTCCGTCCCGTAATAAATTTTGTACTTTCCATTTTAGTTTATCTCAAAATAAATATTGTATTTCTAAATAAAAAAATAAACTTAGTACTGTTAGAATATTAGATGATGTTTGTTAGTATATTAGATAATATTTGATTGTATTTTATATTTAGTATACTTATCCCTTCCATATAGTAGTATAGGTATTTGAATTTATAGATTCTAGATTAGTGCTAACTAATTAGTGATTATTCTAGATTAGTGCTAGGTGATTGGTTTGACCTCGCATTGTATATATACTGACTTGTGATGAATAAAGAAACTAAGAAAGATATTCTTTCATTGTATTTTGAGTCCTTGGTTCTTTCCTCAACCTAGTTTTCTTCTGATGCACCATACTCTCTGTACCTTCCATCTTCCTCCAAAATGACTACTTCTCAATCCCGCTTTTCTTATCACCCGGCTCTTGCTGTTTCCAACATCAAGAACCATATTTCAATGACCCTCGAATTGGAGAATGTCCAGTACGCTACATGGACGGAATTGTTCAAGGTACACTCCAAATCGCATTTGGTCATTCATCATATCATCGCTCCGCCTAAAGGCAAAGAAAAAGTGCCACAGACGGACGAGGAAATCGAGATGTGGGAGCTCCTAGATTCCACGGTCCTAGGGTGGATATACTCTACCGATCTGCTGAATACGATTCTCGTACCAGATTGCACGTCCATTGAGGCGTGGAATAGTCTCCGAGGCATCTTCCAAGATAACAAAAACTCAAGAGCCGCCGTGGCCCTTGAGCAAGATTTTTCTTGTACTCTCATGGAAGATTTTCCTACCACCTCGGCCTATTGTCAACATCTTAAGCAACTCGTCGATCAACTGAAGAACGTGGGGGCTCCGGTAACACTACAAGAAAACAGGGCAACTGAAACGGAATTTTGCAACCAAATTGATATCAGTTATTGTTCAATGAAAATCGACGTGCACAATTAATTTTGCAACTCATATTGCAATGAAAATCATTTTGTCTCTTCATATTTCAGGGGAAAGTTGGAGGGAAGAATTTGCAACGGTTTTTGAAATAGATGAATTTCTGTTTCAATTTTCTGTTTCAATTTCAGTTGCATTTATTAATATAGGATTTATATATTCTGAATTTAAAAAAAATTGGCCTCTGTTTTGGACAAAAAGTTTGGAGGGAGGAAACTCGCCTAATTTTGCGAGGAATTTTGAAACAAATAAACTTTCGTTTCAAATTCTCGATTCAATTTCAGTTGCAATTAATCATAAATTATTTTTATTTTATTAAATTGTAAAAAATTTGTCTAAAACGCGGCAGCTTATGTTTTACTTGAGCAAATTGCAAATAAGGGCCTGAAGTATGCACCACAAAACTCTGCCTACTTTTCCGGCCAACATTTCCTCCATTGATGATCTCCCACAGTCTTCTCATTCCAACCATGTTTCTCACAAGCTTGCCGCTATCACTATCACCATCTCTCTCCCACTACAAGAAACAGGACTTTTAGGGTCGGCCATTTCCCGTCCTAAATGTTCATTTTTCCGTCCCTAATAGTATTTAGGTCGGGAAACGATGGTCCTAAATAACATGCGACTCTAAAAGTTTTAGGACCCCCGTCACCGTCTCAAATACCCTATTTAGGTCGGGATATTGCCGACCCTAATAATTTTTTTTATTATTATTTATTTATTTTTATTTTTTTGCGGGAAATTTTTGGAGCCAAATAGTTTTTGGTACTAGTTGTTAGGGACAAGGTTGCCTACCCAAATGGTAATCAATGAATCGAATTCCTCTATACGTTGATTGAATCATGAATGTCAATATATAAGTAAAGTTACAGATGTGAAATAAATGCATTTCTACTTGATCATTGCAAAGTATACCCTTATATAAAAGAAGCAGATAAGTTCAGCCAATGGCCTCAACAATCTTATTGCCTTGAATACAAACATATAACAAGTGCAAGCATTTACTAATGAACTGAAGTTATCTCTGCTTCTGCCTTTGTCGTTCCACAGACATGTTTAGAATAAAATTGTTCTAATGTCATCAAGGAGTCAGTATAATCACACCCAGAAGCTGAGGCATTCTGTCCATTGGATTCCAAATGCTCGAATGGATTAGGAGGTGGAGCAATTCCATTACACCCTCCAACATCTTTACCACACTGCTCATATTTGGTCTCGTCTCTGGCACATACTGAATACACCAAAGAGCCACCATGCATATTCTCTTTGCTTTATCTCTCTCACTCTCTTCAATACCATACTCCGAGACCATTTCTTGTAATGCACCCTTCACATACATGTCCCGAGTCCATCTTGGTAGCCATTCTCGTGTCCCACTCACATTAGGATCAGTGCTTCTCCTCCTCCCAACCTTAATCGTCCTCATCGCCGGTTCCCTACTCTACTACCACCGCCGTCACCACAAACACATTCTCCCCAAACCACTGAGGTCTGACAGTGTTCACTTGTTTGACATTGGCAACTCTGATAAACCCTCGCCACCTCAATCGCAACCACAACCGCCACCGCACCGGCCGCGTGATTCCGCCAGCAACAGCGCCAAGTTTCTTTACCTGGGAACCCTCGCCGACTCACCGAGAATAGCCGACCATTATAACAGTTTGAGCAATGTTGCTGGCTCGTCCTCTGTTTTGGGTTATCAAAAGATGGGTTCGCCGGAGCTCCACCCACTACCGCCGTTGCCTCGCAATAATTTCAGACGAAGGTCAAGAGCGGGGTTTCTGGAGGAAGGAAACGACGACGCTGAGTTCTTCTCTCGAAAAGCCTCCTCCGACGTTAAGCCCAAATGATAACAAATTGAACTCTGCTTCTCCAACTAGTTCTTCAAGTTCAAAATCCAACTCTCCGGAAGTCGATTTCCCTGCAAAATTACCAAAAAGGCCTCACATTTTGACCAAAATATCCTCGTATAAGTGGCACGTGACCCGCACGTGGTGATTTAACCCAGAAATTAACGATTCCGTCAAAAAAGCTCTTAATTGCCAACATTTGGTTACTTGACACCCTAAATCGCTAAATTTAAAACATCAAACCCCTTTCCGCGAACGGGGTGCATACTTCATTCAGGCCCTTATTTGCAATTCGCCCCCGCACATTTACTTAATACTCCCATAATATAATTTTCAAAAAAATGTCATTAACTGAAATGACTCTATTACCCTCATTAATGTTATACACCCGCAATTGAAGTTTATTTACTTTAGCAATTGACATGGTTCTCTTCATAAAGAAGACCGCCTTGCCTCTAGCAATTCGAGCATTCACAGCCTTCTCAAGGTGCAACTCTTCCTTAGAGCTATTAAAAGTCTGCACTAACGTTCTTGAAGAAGTGGAAAAGTCTATGGATTTCTCGGAAGATTGGAAATCTCTCTGGCCCGTCTCCTCCGTATTTCCGGCGCCGCTGCTCCATCTCAATCGCAAGCTGCCGTTTTCCACCACCACCACTGCACAAAACCAGAAAGAAATTGGACCGGTAATTTTCAACCCATCTTCCCAATCTCTAACCCAATTATACACTTCTCCCTCTCTCTCTCTTCACCTCCCACCCCCATTCCCCCTTCTCTCTCTCTCTCTCTCTAGATTCATTCAAATTTCCTCCGCCTCTATTTTACCCAGTAAAGCCTCTTCCATTGCTGCTGAATTCGGCCCACAGATTCAGAATCCCGATAAATTTCTCAATTGTAATGGCCTGCAGCTACTCCGATGTCCCGGTACTAATTCGATTCTGGCATTCTTTCCTTCCGGTGACAACTGTGATACAATTGGGTTTGTTGTTTTATCTGTTGAAATTTCTAATTTGGTTGTTAAATTTGATAAGTTGGGTAATGGTGATAGTTACAATGTTCTTACTTCCAAGATTGGGTTTAACTTTCGAATTAGACAGTTAGCTGTTAACCCAGTTGGTATGGCAAGATGTCACCCTGTTGAAAGCTACGCTGCCAGAGATGGCCTACTTTTGCTGTGGTGGCCGGAAAGATGAGTGGGCGGCGGAGCTTCAGTCAATTTCAGTTAACTCCCTTAAAAGAAAATAAACTTCAATTGTGGGTGTATGATATTAGTGAGGGTAATAGAGTCATTTCAATTAATCGCATTTTTTTGAAAATTATATTGCGGGGGTATTAATTAAATGTGCATGGGTGAATAACAATTTCAAGGTTAAAAAGCAGGCGGATCTGTGCGATGGAGCTGTAGACGGGGACTAGTCAGAATTAGTCGATACCTAAAAAAAACTTAGAACTAGGTTGAAAAGGGGCCTAGCGCCTTAGACAGACAGGGCTGAGGCGGGTCTTTTAGAACCCTGAACAATTCTCATTTGCAATTTGCCCGTTTTACTTTGCTTACTTACTTTGCGACCTAACCTAACTAACCTGGACAAACCGCAAACGCGACGCCGTTCTTTTTCCCCTTTCTCTTCTCGCCCTCGCTCTCACTCTCTCTCTCTCTCTCTCTCTCTCCACTACTGCGACTTCACTGCTGCGTCTACTTCCGGCGAAATTCGTGGTGCCGGCGTCTCCTACGACGCCCAAATACATCTCCTTCCCTCTCCGCCGAATTGAACAAGGTACTGATAAACCTAATTAATATGCTTATATGCCAGAATATGAACTCTCCCATCATGAATGAAACTCTCTTAGGGTTGCAATTGTTGGTGGTGCTTAAAATTTGGTATCACAAATTACCGGCGCGGTCGATATTTCAAACTAAACTGCTTCTCCAACCTTTTCCTGATTCTCTCTCTAGGTAAGGTTCCATGATTTTCTGTAAGAAATCTTTGCATTTGTAACATTCAACTAATTGCTCTGTTTTGACAGCGTAGAGCTGATTATTCAGAATTTAATTTGGGAAAACCTAGTTCATGTTTGATGACCTAATTCCATTCCCGTTACTAATCAATGTTGCCCAATTTTTCTAAGATTTTTTTCTGATAGCTATTGAATTTGTTGAATTTCAATTCCTAGGTATTCAATTTAGTTGTAGTTCAAGCAACTGTGTTTTAGATTCATGCTAATTTCAGCTTGTTGGAGCGTTTGATTGATCTGAAGTGCTCCTTTCTTTCCTTTTGTTGCCCATGTGAAACTGTTTTTATCGTATATGTCCTCATATTGTTTGATGAAATGTCTCTGTATTGTCTCATTGACTGATCATACAATCATATCAGCAGGGACTTGTTTGATCTAGCAGAAGTGAGTTGCAAGTGGCTTGCATAGTAGAGGTACATGAATGTTTTAATTTATGTGCATATGCTTGAATGATTTTCGGTTAAGTGATTTTTACATAGTCTGCACAAAGTGGCTTAGTGAACTTTGTGTTGAGATTATAGACCAACAAAAATGCATCAAGGAATTGCTAGCAAATCATGGATATAAATTTTCTCAGTAATACAAAAACATAGATTAAAGCTATTCTGTGCTTTACTGCTTTTATAGCTTTATATGTTAGTTCGGGTGGTGAGGATGGGGCAGTTGTTTTGCAAATTTGAGGGGTTGAAAGAAATTTGGAGTTGCTAAGCTTCTCGGGCACAAAGAAACCAAGGATCTAGTCGCTATGAAATACATCCAGCGTGGTCATAAGGTAATTACAGCACACACATATAATAATGGTTGTGGAGGATGATTGTGCAATTATATATGCAGATTGATGAAAATGTTGCTAGAGAGATTATAAACCACAGATCTCTGCGTCACCCAAACATCATTCGTTTCAAGGAGGTGGTATTGACCCCCACCCATCTCGCTATTGTCATGGAGTATGCCGCTGGAGGCGAGCTCTTTGAACGCATCTGCTCTGCTGGTAGATTTAGCGAGGATGAGGTATGTACATATTTCTTATTAACTTCATCTTTTCTTTTCATCTGCTCTATCTATCTATATATAAACCTCTTCTCAATACATTTCATTTTAATTGGCAGGCTAGATACTTCTTCCAACAGTTGATTTCTGGGGTCTGCTTCTGCCATGCCATGGTAATATAATATTCCCAACTCTCTCTCTCTCTCTCTCTCTCTCTCTCTCTCTCTCTCTCTCTCTCTCTCATATATAGGAGTATTATTACACTTACAGAAACCCAGAATCCCAAAAGTTTGGAGTGATAATCTCATTTCTTCCTCCATTTCAGCAAATATGCCATAGAGATCTCAAGTTGGAAAACACACTATTAGATGGGAGTCGTGCTCCCCGCCTCAAAATCTGCGATTTTGGTTACTCCAAGGTTCTTCAACCTCTTTTCCCATTTTCTTTTTCTAGCTTCTTTCTCACATTTCTTTATATTTGGTAAAGTTTTAGACTAATTTGCTTATCTGTACTGCTCCAGTCCTCGCTGTTGCATTCAAGACCCAAGTCAACGGTGGGAACCCCAGCTTACATTGCCCCAGAGGTTCTTTCGCGTAGAGAATACGATGGAAAGGTACGCACTTCATCTTCTTCTTAATCTGCTGATCATTTGGTTTTATATATACTACTGTAGTTGGCAGATGTATGGTCATGTGGAGTCACTCTTTATGTTATGTTGGTTGGAGCATACCCTTTCGAAGACCCCGATGACCCCAAAAACTTCAGGAAAACTATCAATGTAAGCAACATCAACACTCTTGCTCCATCTTCTTCTATTAATCGACCTCCTTAACTATTTCACTCACAATTAATGATGCTATTAAATTGTTTTACTTTATCCATGTTTTAATTATGTTGCAAGTCTACATTTGTTTTTATTTTTTTTGGATATATATATATATAGTACTATGCCAAGGGTTAGAGGCACAGGCAGCAGATGGGAAACTTCCAGAAATGAACCTGGTAGAGTTCGTGTTACACGCCAGCACCTTGTAGATGAGCCTATCGATGAACTTCTTAGTGATCAGCCTGGGGGTGGAAATATCTCTTCCTCGCAAGAGCTTGACGAGGATACGGCAGATGGAAGCACTCCTTTTACAGAAGGCGGTAGCGAGCCTGGACATGATTCAGAGTCCACAGTCAATAGGAGAAGTCGCTGTGAGAATAGAGCTCCGCGAGCATCTGAGAATGCTGATCAGAGGATACCAGTTATTATTCACCGGAATACGTAAGTTAATATAATTCACTCCTTTCTTGGATTCATGCATTTAATCGTGCTCAAGTTCATCATCTACTTTTTATGGCTCTGATCACCGACCTATTTCTGTTACCATTAATCACCAAATTAAGTTTGGGCCCTGTCGTTTTACTATGCCTTTTCTTGGGCTGAAAACCAATCATATCTTGGATTAGTTCATTCTAAATTTATGAGCCTCCTAGGTTAAATGGGCCGGCCAATATCTCCTCTCGATTACATATGATTGCAAGTGTTTCCAATAGGTGGCATAAACATTTTATAGTTAATTGGGCAAGTAGGATCTTAGACATTCAAAGAGCTCTTGAACAAGTTCAGTCCCGTTTAATTCACTTTCCTTCCTATAGTCGTCAGAATATTGAATGTGAGCTGTATAGGGATCTAACGAAAGCACAAGAGGGGGAACAAAAATATTGGCAGGCTCGTTCTCGCATCTCTTGGTTGAAATTTGGGGACTGTAGTACTGAAGCTTTTCATGCTTTTGTTCAGGGTCGTCGGCGTCATAATAAAATTACCTCCTTATTTAACCCCTCTGATGGGTGGGTAACTGACTTACAGATTATTTAATAGAAGTTTACGCTTTATTTTGAAAACCTCTTTTCCAGTTCTAATAACTCTCACGAGTTTGAGTGGCCTCAGGTGACCTTGCTGTCATCGGAAGACAAGTTTAATCTACTTTTCCTATTTCTGATCTTGAATTTATGCAAATTTTTGTGCCCAAAAGGTTTATTCAAGATAATATACTCATTTCCCATGATATTTTGCGCTCTATGAGGAAACATAAGACAAAAATGGGTGAGGTAGCTATAAAAGTAGATCTTTCTAAAGCTTATGGTCAGGTGGAATGGACCTTTGTGTTAAAAGTGCTCGAGCTTTATGATTTTCCTATGATTTGGATTGATTGTATTATGAATTGAATCACCACTGTATCTTAGTGGTGATTAATGGGCAGGTTGATTCTTGTTTTCATGCTACTCGAGGTCTTTGACAAGGGGATCCTTTATCACCCTATCTTTTTATCCTTATTTTGGATATGTTTCTAATCTCTATGGCTGCGAAAGTGAAATCTTCTAGTATTAAAACTTTTTCTACCAGCCGAACTGGACCAAAAATTGTTTTGTTAGCTTTCGCTGATGACTTTTTTGTTTTTCTAAAAAATGATGACCATTCGGTGAGGAATTTTTATTAACTTTTTACAAGCTTTTGTAATGCTTCCGGTCAAGTTTTAAATTTTGAAAAGTCATCCCTGCTTTTTTCCCCGTTTACTTCTTTTTTTCCCCGTTTACTTCTTATCAAAATAAAGCTCGTACTTCCTCGCTTCTCAATATTCGGTCCTTTAAGTGGTACATACTAGTACTTTGGTCTACCCCTTCTCACGGGGAGGGTAACTCAATTCTTTTCCGGTCTATTAACGAATCACTTTCTTAAAGATTGAGCTCCTGGCATAAAAGATTACTCTCTAGAGCAGGTCGTCTCACTCTAATTAAAGACACTTTTCAGGCAATTCCAGTCTATTCGATGTCTTCGGTTCCTTTACCTAAAAGAGTCGTTACTAAAATAAAGGGAGCCATCATAAAATTCTATTGGAGCTCTCAGCCTTCTCACTCTGGTATTTTTTTGGTTGCTTGGGACAAAATGGAGATGCCTATTCATTTGGGAGGCCTTGGTATAAAAAATATGGAAATTTTAAACAAAATTATGCAGTTAAAATTACTTTAGAGGCTCCATTCTGATTCTAATCAGATTACACTTTGGATGGGATATCATACCTATATAACACAAGATTTGTCATGCATTCAGGCACCATCCTCTTCTAGACCATCTTTTGGGTGCTAAACTGAGTTCTCTTTTCGGGTTCTGTTTTCTGTATATGACACCCATGTTTATGTGACCCATTCTAACGGATATTCTCTATTTTAGCAGTCTTTCTGACTGATTCAGCGACTTTGATAATCCGTTTACTTTGTTTATTGCTGTGAATGAAACTACATTTAGGACAAATTTGTTGCTATCATGTTCCTGCTGCAGAAAAGCTTTATTGTTTTGAAAGGTCAGCTGTGTGAAAATAGATAGATAAAGGAATGACATTTACAACAAAAAGGGAACTCTTTTGCCATAGAAATAGGCATAAAAAAATTTACACTTGCTGTATAACATTACCACAAACCCACTGCAAAAAGCGTTTGCAGGTTAAGGAAATCAGACGCACGTTCCTTCAAGCAGCCAAAAAAAGAAATAAAAAGAAAATGAAGTGTTTTTTTCCTGTTGAATTTAGGAACTGCCAGGAGTTAGGACTGAATAATAGTAATTTCATCATTCACCCGTCCATTAGCATTGACTAAAACTGAGTCATCTTTCTCTATTGCTTCTTTAATTTTGCGAGGAGCATTATCTTTCCTGCTTGTCATTGAAACAGTGGTGGGGTCTCTGTATATGTTGAGACTGTGGCGGGTCCCTTGACCGTTCGCTTCCAGTCTCTTATCTAAACCAGCTGTATCACTGCAGCCCTTCCTTCTGCCCAGCTTGGGTGATTTCGCACGAGTTGGTGGTGGCTGCCATCCAGGAGAATAAATGGCTGATAAGCCTTTTTTTCTGTTAACGTAGTTTTAAAAGAGCATGCGTTCAAATAGACAATGTTACGATTACTTTGTTTTATCTATGGAGTTGTTTTAAATAGAGTTGTTTTTTAGGGTAACATTCCATTTTGATAATCTGTTTACTTTGTTTATTGCTGTGAAGGAAACTACATTTAGGACAAATTTGTTGCTATCATGTTCTTGCTGCAGAAAAGCTTTATTGTTTTGAAAGTTGTATTCTTATTGCTCGAGTAGGGTCTATTGTTCTTCTATCGGTTGCTGACATTTATTATGCTTTAAACTATTGAACAACGTACATTACACAATACTCCCTCCGTCCCGTAATAAGTGACACAGTTACTGTTTCGCACGGGAATTAAGGAAAAATTGAAAAGGTTGATGTGTTGTGAGTGTAGATAGTTGAGTAGGAGAGAGAATGAGTGGAGAGAATAGTAAATTATAATGGTGTTGTGAGTATTAAAATAATGTAGGAGAGAGAATGAGTGGAGGGAATAGTAAAGATTCTTTGCCATTTTAGGAAGTGTGACTTATCAGTGGGACGCCCAAAATAGAAAAGTGTGTCACTTGTTATGGGACGGAGGGAGTATTTATATCGTAATAAAAGTATATTGGGTTAACTGTTTGAGCTGGTATAATTTTCTTTCAGCTTGGTAGTTCCAGAGCAGGACGATGGTATCAAGTTTCCTTGTGTTGCTAAAGGAATAACAAATGCAATTCAAGGAAATTTCGTTGTCGGTGAGGATGGTCCCACATAAAAGAAAGTACCCGAGGAGATGAAAGATTACTATTTGAAGGAATGGAATGTAATATCTCCATATTCAATCCAATTAATTAGTTAATTTATATATGCTTAATATAACATATGTTTTTAACTTCCTAGTTGCAGAGCCATTACAAGTGCATTGAAAACCGGAAAGACAAGTTCGAAAAATTTAGAATACGATGGCTTGTGAACAGTACAAACGGATGTGTCATAGGGGACGACAGCAATTCACCCGTAGTGGGCACCCATCTTGGTGCACGCAGCATGACTGGAACTGGCATTTCTTATTTTATGCAAATGACAAGGCGAGGAAGAAGTGTGAACAAGCAAGAAAAAATCGCAAGTCAGACCGCAAAGGTTTGGGCTTAACTAAACATTCAGGGGGGTCAAAGAGTTTTGCCTCACATGAGCTTGCGTCGGTAAGAGTTTATCTATTGTGAGTTTAATCTTAATGTTTTATTAATTTTATCACTTCACTCTAAACATTTAATTATACTCGATCGCTATTGAAAGTGTATCTTTGATCTCAACGCTCTTTTTATTATTTATAAAATGCAAATAGAAAAGTTACTTATAATATTTATTTATTTATATTTTAGGAGGATTATACTGCTCGAAAGAAAGGTGATGGTTTTGATTCCACAACTTGGGTGGATGTATCCGGTAGTGTTGTAAAGAATCATTTGTACGGTTTTGGTTCGTTGGTTCATGCATCAGAGATCTTGAGTAGCAGCACGATTTCCTCGTCTGCATGTTCAAATGGAGATTTCACACAGACCCAAGAGTTTGAAGATAAGTTGAACGAAAGAGTTGAGAAAATGAGGGATGAAGTCACGGCAAAAATACAATCCACATAGGAGCTCGTGGACGATGCTTGAAGCCTCTAAGTCCCCGATTTGAGCATCTTTTGGAATTGCAACCGGAAATCATTTTTCAGTTCCTCAAATTTAGCCTCACATGTGGATTGTATTTTTGTCGTGACTTCATCCCTCATTTTCTCAACTCTTTCGTTCAACTTATCTTCAAACTCTTGCGTCTGTGTGAAATCTCCATTTGAACATGTAGATGAGGAAATCGTGCAGCTAGTCAAGATCTCAGACGGAGGAACCAAAGCTGTACAAACGATTCTTTACAACACCACCAGATACATCCACCCAAGTTGTGGAATCAAAACTATCACCTTTCTTTCGAGCAGTATAATCCTCCTAAAATGTAAATAAACAAATATTATAAGTAACTTTTCTATTTGCATTTTATAAATAATAAAAGGAGCATTGAAATCAAAGATACAATTTCAATAGCGATCAAGTAGAATTAAACGTTTAGAGTGAAGTAATAAAATTAATAAAACATTTAGATTAAACTCACAAAGATTTTTTTGGACTTAATATTCACAAACTCGCCACTTCCTTGCTTTCTCTTGTGGGTTCAATGGAAAACGTCATCTTCTGTGATTACTTTGTCATGATTCTTCTTTATCTGTAATAATGACAGAGAATAATAATGTCCTCTTATCTTCTTTATCTGTAATGACAAACTATATAAACAATAGATAAACTCTTACCAACGCAAGCTCATGTGAGGCAAAACTCTTTGACCCCCCTGAATGTTTAGTTAATCCCAAACCATTGCGGTCCGACTTACCATTTTTTCTTGCTTGTTCACACTTCTTCCTCGCCTTGTCATTTGCATAAAATAGCAAATGCCGGTTCCAGTCATGCTGCGTGCACCAAGATGGGTGCCCACTACGGGTGAATTGTTGTCGTCCCCTACGACACATCCGTTTGTACTGTTAACAAGCCATCGTATTTCAAATTTTTCGAACTAGTCTTTCCGGATAAGTTTCAATGCACTTGTAATGGCTCTGCAATTAGGAAGTTAAAAACATATGTTATATTAAGCATATATATAAATTAGCTAATTAATTGGATTGAATATGGAGATATTACATTCCATTCCTTGAAATAGTAATTTTTCATCCCGTCGGGTACTTTCTTCCATGTGGGACCATCCTCACCGACAACAAATTTTCCTTGAATTGTATTTGTTATTCCTTTAGCAACACTAGGAAACTTGATATCATCGTCCTGCTCTGGAACTACCAAGCTGAAAGAAAATTATACCAGCTCAAACATCTAAAAGAAAAACATATTCGTCAAAATGAAACTGCTTCTATTAAGTTAATATAAACGGAAATGGTAAAACAAGCATTTCAAACATATTGTAGGGGAAGAACAAAAAGAAAAGCTTCTGCAATGGCATAGTGAGAAACTAGCAATTGCTTTTGGGTTGATTAAACTGCAATGGCTATTTGTTTCCAGCTGATCATTACCCTTTTGTTGATCTGGAAATGGTAAAACAAGCATTTCAAACATATTGTTGCCACCTTCCTTTGACATATTAACTTTTTGTTTGAGGCTTAAACTTTTTGCATCATGTACTATTTGTGTCTATCACATTGGTGTTATTTACAATTTTTTTATCCATTGCTAATCATTTCCACTATTTCACTGTAAATATTTCTTATTGATATTTTTTCACAACAATGAGATACGTAATAAAATAAACACCTCATTCTAATTCACATGGAAATGTTAACTAATAAAACATCATATTTCAAAGGAAAGTACACTTAATGGTTCCAAGGTTTAAACAATCAAATATGGTGCATCATATGACTGAATAAGTGAAAGAATATTGGTTTTCCACGATTAGTTGTATCTAGGACGGCTTTAGATTCGCTAATACAGATGAAAGAACAATAAAAAAGGGTAGCCCAGTGCATAAGGCATCCTCGCGTAGCGGGGGTCCGGGGAAGGGTCCCCACCACAAGGGTGAAATGTAGGCAAGCCTTACCCTGTATAAATGCAAGTGGCTGCTTTCAAGAGAAAGATTCTACTCCACAAGGATTTGATGAGGGCCCTCACTCAAATCAATTATAAGCAAAAAGAGAAGAAGAATACCACACACCTTTCACAGCAAAAAAAACAAATAAAAAAATCATGAAGCCTACTTTGCACCACTACACCTAAGACCATCTGAACAGAAACAAATTGGAGTGACAAAAATAAATACCAGCTCAATGTGAATAATGCGTTTGTACATGGTGATTTACAGGAGGTGTGTATGGAGCAAATGGGGAGTATGGAGGTAAAGTCTGTTGTAGACCGAGAAAGTCTTTATATGGGTTAAAACAGTCTCCTGCGCTTGGTTTATGAGGTCTAGTTATGTGATGTTAGAGTTTAGTACTAATAACGGGTGCTCGTGTTGGTTGAATATGTGGATGATATTGTGATTACAGGTAGTGAGGTAGTGACTCACTGGGCATTGATGCTCTCAAGTCATGTCTTCAGGGAGAGCTTCAGACGACGAAGGAGTTAACTTGGGTACCCTAAAATACTTTCTTTGAATTGAAGTCGATCACTCCAAGAAAGGAGTTTCTTGTCTCAAAGAAAATATCTTCTTGATTTACTTGAGGAGGCTGGAAATTTTGGAGGGAAACCATATAATACTCCAATGGACCTAACGAAAAGTTTATATCTGGTGAAGCGGAGATCTTTGTACACCCAAAGCGATAACAAAGATTGGTGAGGGAAGGTGAATTATCTAGCTGTGACACATATAGGTATTGTGTTTCCATCGAGTGTGGTGAGTATGTTTATTGGTAGACAAGCTGTAAATGCATTGATTCTAAATGCATTGACACATATAGGTATTGACGTTGATTGTCACTTAATACGAAAGAAATTCAGCATTAATTGATTTCCACATTGTATGAGTACACAAGAGAACTACTAGCACATGGAGATTTGACCTGCTGGCTAGAGCTCATGGCTTCCAATCTGGAGGTCATGAGTTCGATCCTCCCAGAAGTTAGAGGGAAGACTTTCTCTCCCTAGGATTTCTCTCCTAGGCGCTTCTGTGCGTGCATATGTGTGTGTGTGAGTAGTGAAAAAAAAATGAGAGAACTACTAGTTGATTTAATTTACCAAAGGATTACCCGCATAGCATAATGAGTGTAAGTGCGAATTATAACTTCTCGTTTGATGATGGACGATTTAGTAAATTATCCAAAAAGTAGACATTTATTTTAGGACAATTTTTTGCAAAATTAGATACTCCCTCCGTCCCAAAATGTTTGTCCCATTTGACTTTTTTGTTGAACTTTGACCACAAATTTATGAGAGATTAATCATGTTCATGAAATTTTAAAAGTTGTTGTTGATAATATTATTAATGGTGAATCAATAAGAATTTTTAGAATTTCATGAACATAATTAAATTGTCATATATTTGCGGTCAAAGTTCAACAAAAAAGTCAAATGAGACAAACATTTTGGGACGGAGGGAGTATTTATTTTGGGATGGGCTATGCATAAGCTATATATACATTGGCACTACTCTAATACAAACATTAAGTTTCTTTCCTGGTATCATACTTTGCGAAATGGCGCATTTTCAAGACAATAATATTGAATTTTTGCGTCACAGGTTCTTGACCAAGTAAAACTATGACCAATATAGTTGAGGAACTATAGGAACCTTGAAACAAGACCTTTCTCTACTAGAACTCAATTAGGCCTACACTGATTCAGGTCAAGAACAGGAAGGAGAAAACATATAACCAGGATGCATTTAACATACATGTAACATTACCAACTCATCTAACAGCTTAAGTCATTAGATATGGACTCAATAATGTATATCAAGCCTTAAGAAAATTTGTTCTTTTTTGGCACTATCATTCTGTTTGCCCTGTTGAGTCCAAAAGCAGTCTATGGTTCTTATTTGAATACAAATCTGAGCTGAGGAAACATGAGCACAATTCTATTTCTCAACTCTGAAGTATAACCAGAGTATACTTTCTCAACATATTTTCAGCAACATAATATTAATTGAATTCATAAAAACACAAGAGAAAGGAGTGAATTATATTAACTTACGTGTTCCGGTGAATACTAACTGGTATCCTCTGATCAGCATTCTCAGGGGGTCGCGGAGCTCTATTCTCACCACGACATCTCTTATTGACTGTGGACTCTGATTCATGTCCAGGCTCGCTACCACCTTCTGTAAAAGGAGTGCTTCCATCTGCCGTATCCTCGTCAAGGTCTTGCGAGGAAGAGCAATTTCCACCTCCAGGCTGACCACTTAGAGGTTCATCGATAGGCTCATCTACAAGGTGCTGGCGTGTAACACGAACTCTACCAGGTTCATTTCTGGAAGTTTCCCATCTGATGCCTTTGCCTCTAAGCCTTGGCATAGTTCTATAAAAACAAATGTAGACTTGCAACATAATTAAAACATGGATAAAGTAAAACAATTTAATAATAGCATCATAATTAAAACATGGAAAAAGTAAAACAATTTAATAATAGCATCATGATTGTCATAGTTCTAACTGAAATAAAAATACCCAGGCTCTCTGCCCAGTCACAAAACAAGGAAATACCTATCTAGACATCTTAAACAAAGTAAAGTCACATGCAAAAATCAACAAAAAACTTGTCATTCAGTTCTTTCTAATTAGTTGCTTAATCAACTGCGGGCAGCCATTGCCATATGCAGGAAGCCTAATCATGATATCTACTCTAAATTTAACATCAAACTCACTATCATCATTTAAAAAAAAATCATTCTTCGTCACTACTAGAGTTCTAGAATTAATTTCATCTTCTTCACCATCTGATGCATTTAATTCATACACAATTTCATGAACTTCCTCTTCTGATTCATTTTCTTGACTAGAATCTTCCTCTTCAATTCCAATTTGGTTAGTAGGTCGTGGCAAATCAGATGAATCAACCTCATCAATGTGACCACCTTCACCTACAAGAATAGCATTATTGTCAAGCTCATTATCTACTTCAACAACAGTTGGGATTGACATCTCAACCTCTTGAAAAAAAATCATCTATTTCTGCCTCAACTCTATCAGACACATTTGCGTATGGATCATTAATTGTGCATCTTGCTTTGATTTTACACACGGCCCACCATTTGATTATATCTCTCTTATTGCAACCAGGATAATCTAGGTAGTACACTTGCTCAGCCTGCGATGCGAGTACGAAGGGGTCGTCTGTGCCAAGCCTTGATTTAGGATTGAGATCAACGATGTTGCATCTTGGATGCACCTTAATACCCTTAACATAATCATATCACTCGTACTTGAAAAGTACTAGTGGATCACCCTTGTTATTTTCACTCCCATATTCTAACTCCACAATTTCATCTAGCATTCCATAATAGTCTCTTCCAACATCATTATAACAACTGCCTCTGATGCAACACTGCTGTTTATTGTACTTTTTCCAATCCCAAAATTTTTGGTATGAAATTTATACTCATTCACATAATAGCCATTATACAAGTGGACACGAAGTTTTGGGCCTCGAGCTATAAACTTGATATTTTCAGCTACAAGTTTAGGTGGGTTTTTTACCTACAAATGATGAATATAAAGAGAAAATAAATATACAAGTAAATGATGTAATTAAATTATAATAATATTTGGAATAATTGTAAAGGCATCTTACATAATTAGCAAACTAGCTACTAAACTCCTTCTCCAGTCAACTCGACAGCCCCGTCGAATCAATATTTGGCATCACATCTCTCACTTCATTTTCATATAACTACCAAACTACAACTCGAACCCCGTTGTTGGTCCCGAGGGACGGAGGAGGCTAGGTTAGCCGAAAGATGGTTTCTAGGTTCAAGGACGGAGCTTTCTTATTTTTTTGATGGGAGAAGTTTTGATTTATGTCATTTTTCATCAATGCTGGCCCAGTCGAGGTTCGTCCATGCCCAATCCCAATGGGCAAACCTTCGATTTGCCCCGAATCTATTTCTATGGAAAAATAGAGCATCTTGGAGAAGTCTTGTCCAGGGCTTTTCAAGCCAATCTATGGATATTCACTTTCATATTCCCTATTGGAAGGTTACTTATTGATAATCATGTATATCTTTAATATTTTAATTGAAATGAAACAACTTCATATTTTAAATATATACTTACAAGACAAAGGGTTCGATCTTTTCACAGTTCAATAAAACGTAAATGGACGCGGCTGCTAGCTCGTTGTCCGACAAATATTTAGTACCAATATGCCCAAACGGCCTTCCAGGATGAGTGAAGACTGATAATGGGCCGTTGACTTCAACTTCACCACCATCATCATTCCGCTCAACCCTAGTCGACTTCGAACCAACACCAACCTCAAAATAGTGAGAGCAAAAGATAGAAGTTTCTTCTATCATATATGCCTCACATATTAAACCCTCAACACGTGACTTATTCTTAACTTTTTTCTTCGGACGGTTCATAAACCTATTATGTACAAATAATATCATCTATAAATTCAAGTTTCATAATTATTTATATCCAATTAATAGAAAATGACAGCACAAAAATGGTACCTCTCTCAAAAGGATACATCTAAAGATAATTGACTGGACCACCAACTCTTGCCTCGTAAGCCAAATGTATCGGTAAGTGTTCCATGGAATAAAAAAAAGCGGGAGGAAATATCTTTTCTAATGTGCACAAAGTGACTATGCTATTTTCCTCCAACTTCTTCAAATGCTCCTCGCGTAAAATACTGGATCATGTCTCTGAAAAATTGGCTTAGCTCAGTCAACGCACGCCATACAGGATCAGGCAAAAGGTTCTTAAAGACAATAGGTATCAACCTCTCAAGGAACACATGATAGTCATGGCTTTTCATGCCATAAATCTTGCATTCTTCCACGCTATCAACCTCTCAAGGAACACATGACAGTCAACACACGCCATACAGGATCAGGTAAAAGGTTCTAAAACCAACTTTTGTTGTTCTTTTGTGAGTATGTAGCTCTCTTTTGGCTTCATGGGCTTCCCATTCACCTCTCTTAATTCTAGCTATGGACGCTTACAATACTTTTTAAGATCAATACGAGCTTTATCATTATCCTTAGTCTTACATTTGACATCCATGATTGTATTGAAAACATTATCAAAGACATTTTTCTCAATATGCATCACATCTAAATTATGACGTATTAACTTGGTCTTCCAATAAGGCAAATTCCAAAATATACTCCGTCTCACCCAGTTATGATGTTGCCCAAAGCCCGCAATCTTTTCTTTCGCTGCAGTTTTGCCAAACCTAATGTTTGGTAATCTTGATACTTCATCCCACATGTCACTACCATTCAAGCGTGGTGGAGGCAACCCACGCTCAACTCTACTATCCATGAAGTTATTTTTGTTTTTTCTATAAGGATGACTTGTTGGCAAGAACTGACGATGACAATCGAAAAAGGATGGTTTTCCACCACACTCGAGTGTGAATGACTTACTATTGCTCATGCAGTAAGGACAAGATAACTTCCCATGTGTGCTCCAACCAGATAACATTCCGTAGGCAGGAAAATCGTTAACGGTCCATATAAGTGTTGCATTCATTTTGAAATTTTCTTTCTTTGACACATCATAAGTATCAATTCCATCTTGCCACAACTCAATCAACTCATCTATCAATGGACGTAAATACACGTCAATGTTCTTCCCAGGGCTCTTAGGACCAGGAATTAGCAACTTTAAGAACAAGTACTTCTGCTTCATAGCCATCCATGGCGGTAAATTGTAAGGAGTAACAATCACTGGCCAACAAGAATAAGGCTTAGTCGAGTTACTAAAGGGATCAAAACCATCGACTGATGCACAAAGCCTGACATTTCTAGCATCGAAGGAAAAATCTGGGTAATTACGATCAAAATGCTTCCATGCCTCACCATCTGATGGATGATGGATGAGAAAGCACACCTTTTTCACGAGGACATTCCTTGTGCCACTGCATATGATTTGCAGTCGTTGTTGACATAAAAAGCCTTTGGAGTCGAGGGGCAAGCGGTAGGTAACGCAACACCTTAAAAGATATGTTTTTATGCTTCCTACTGCCCCTTCTCATTGGTTTATACCACGGCTGGCCACATTCTGAACATTCTGTTAAACCTACAGTTGACTTGTAATACAACATACAATCATTAGGACATGCATCTATCTTTTGTAAACTAAGCCCAAGGTTAGCAACAATCTTCTTAGCCTCATAGAATGTTTTGGGAATATTTGCACCTTTCGGCAACATTCGACCAAAAGTGGACATGAAATTATCAAAGGCATTCTCACTCATGTTGGCCTCTGACTTATGAGTTAGGAGTTGAGTAGCGGCAGACAACTTCGTGTAAGTTTTACACCCCTCGTATAATTTCTCACGCCCTGCTTCAAGAAGGTCGAAAAACTTTTGTGCATCTGCATTTGGTAATTGTTCCTCCCAATCAAAACAAGGCCATATCCATTACCATATCAATATAAGGATTTGATTGCTCGGATGAATAATCAACCATGAAAGTATTTTTTAGATCTTACAAGAACTTGTCTTTCTATTGGATTCTTGAAGCCGGTCACTTTGTACGTAACTGTAGAATGTTTATTCTGCTTTTCTGTGGAAACATCGTTGTCACTGCGAAATATTGTTTATCTGTTTGTAGATAAATTATGTCTAGGTGCATTTTATCATGGAAACGATATCATAAGAGTCGAAAGAATGGTCCAAACTTTGTAAATTTGGGTTACTAGCATTAAAACTAAGAATAGCATAGCTCATTATAATCAGTAGCTGGACTAACATTATTTTCAGTCCTGCTGCTTTAGTTTATTCATTGTGTCAACTATCAACACTCATTCTAAAAGACTTTCTTCCCCTTTTTTCTCGGTTATATGTGCAGGTTTTAACCAGCCCTGTGTTTCTATGCAAATGGTGGGGAGTGTCACTCACTTACCGAGTGTGTCGTCATAGAAAAACTCACCGAGAACTTGCAAATCCTAATATTCAATTCATGATTGCATGCCCAGAATGTCCCGGTGTCAGGTCTGACCTTACCCCAATATAGCTAATTAATCAAGCTTATTGAGGAAGCCAAGTGAAGGGACGACCTTGGAGCTGTACGTCCAGGAAGGTCGTCGTCTTATCAGGATTCGACGAGCGAGTGGACGAGCGAGACAGATCGCTCAGTGGCGACGACCGTCGTTTTACGTTGGAATGGACTGTCTTGTGAAGGGAAGGCTCGTCGTTAGATGGGCTTGGTCGCTCATTGGCGACGACCGCCATCTAGTGTGTCAACGAGCCATGCCTCCAAACCTTGATGGGCCTTCATTGATCTTGATCCATTTGTGGGCTTGGTAGCCTATAGCTAGTAGATATGTATTGGGCCTGGCCCATAACGAAATATCCCGTTCATTTAATATTCATAAACCTTGGTGAAAGTTCAATTAAGTTTACCATGAAAATAATATTTGGATTTGGCACTATATTTCTGGGACGAAGGGAGTAATATTTTTAAATATCTTAAGATAACCTCATCGTCCACTTTTGTTCAACAGTTTAGCTCTGAAGATTCACAGCAGCTTGTGGATGGACGGTATGAAGATGCAACAAAATCATGGCGGGATCTTGAAGTTTTTATCTTAGATTTTAGTAATGAAGTGGTACTTCTCTCTCTCATGCACACATACACAAAAGCACATGCGCACACATTCAATGTGACGTATTTCCCAGCATAGGTCTTTGTTAACAAGCTTAAAACTTTCACATACGAAGATGTTGAGTTGTTTTGAAATTCACAGTATTTTTACAATTTTTGCTGGATGGCCAATATGAATCTCTTACTTCAACAACAGGATCAGTGTTGGAGAGGTACTCCACCTATCTTAGCACCAAACCCTTGTCAGACAATGACGCATCATCTCTTGACCTTGATGGCTTGATGAATGTGCGCATCAGAAGCAAACTTAAGATTATCCCCAAGAATGTTAAGTAAGCTCTTTCACACCTTTAACAATCATGAATGATGTTCTCTTAATCTATTATGATATTTGTGTGTGTGTGTGCATGCGCGTATTGCAAGAAGCATGAGATTACTCACAATCAGGCCATCATTATACACCTTGATTTGGCACTGTCTTAATTAACTGAGGCTGATATTTTCAATCTATACATATGGGGAGGACAGGGTGACATCGTGTTCGAAGCTTTGAAAGGTGATTTCATGAGACCACGAATTGCAGAGGTAATGACAACCGAAATGTTGTTTTTGCTTCCATTATTTACATGGGAATTCGCCCCATAAGTTCCTTTTGGAACAAATCACTTCCCACTAAGTTCCTCATTTTATTAAAATGACCATGAAGTTACAAGTAAACTTCCAATTTTGCCCTCACAACAGTCTGAAAATATAATACAACATTCTGAATTTTTAAAAAATTTTTTTTTTTTGAAAATATAATACAGCACTCTGAATATAATACAACATTCTGAAAATATAATGCAGGTGGGATGGTTTGGAAAACTTCTTAAGCTTAGGCTGAACACCTCTGTATTATGGAGATGATTAATCAACCACGAAAGTATTTTTTAGATCTTACAAGAACTTGTCTTTCTATTGGATTCTTGAAGCCGGTCACTTTGTACGTAACTGTAGAATGTTTGTTTATTCTGCTTTTCTGTGGAAACATCGTTGTCACTGCGAAGTATTGTTTATCTGTTTGTAGATAAATTATGTCTAGGTGCATTTTATCATGGAAACGATATCATAAGAGTCGAAAGAATGGTCCAAACTTTGTAAATTTGGGTTACTAGCATTAAAACTAAGAATAGCTAGCTCATTATAATCAGTAGCTGGACTATCGTTATTTTCAGTCCGTCTGCTTTAGTTTATTCATTGTGTCAACTATCAACACACATTCTAAAAGACTTTCTTCCCCTTTTTTTCTCGGTTATTTATATGTGCAGGTTTTAACCAGCCCTGTGATTCTCTGCAAATGGTGGGGAGTGTCACTCACTTACCGAGTGTGTCGTCATAGAAAAACTCACTGAGAACTTGCAATTCCTAATAATCAATTCATTATTTTCTTCTAGTAATTAAGAGATTGGGATACTAGATGAAGGAAAATGTAACGGTATCTATGTATTGTACAATTTTATCAAGTAATAAATACATTTCAAATAACATGATTACCGCTAAACCTGTGAATTTTGAATATTTATTTACGGAAAATTATCAAGTTAGGTTGGGTTAATCCTTTATTGACTGCACAAAGATTTGCACATTGGAAAGGAAATCCAACGGACCTTATCTGCGACTACCAGAAACATAAAGCCAGACATGAGCATCCGAGTTTCAAAAGTTTGAAGACCGTTTCTGGGACGAGAAACATACCATGAAATCCTCTTCCTGCAGTTTATCTGTTTAGGATGATACCAGACAATTTCCACCATATATGACGTCCGAGATAAGTCATCCCTCCCTTTCTCTGAATTCCTTAGTTTATTTGTTCACTTTAAATCCTGGTTTCCCTGTTGTCCTTTTCCTTTGTTCTCTAACAATGAATGTTATTTGTAAGCTGTGCTAAAATAAGTGTCCCATTATCTGTTTTACTCATGTGTTACTTCTTTGTCAGCATGTAAAGCTGTGCTAAAATAAGTGTCTCATTATCTGTTTTACTCATGTGTTACTTCGTTGTCAGCATGTAGGAGCTTTAGCTTGCTTGTTGATACTAAGTGGCAGGCTTTATAGTATCTTAAAATGATGCCAGAATATTCTTTTTCTTGCCTAATTGTTGGTCAAACTTATATTTAGTGTTGAATATCGTCAGTAATATAGCGATCTACTCTTGGAAGCTTTTGCACGATGCTGTTATTGTTCTGTCCTCGTTTCATTTTATTCTGTCCAAGTTTACAGCAAAATAGTTGCTATTAATAATTTAGTGTACTGATTCCCCACTGTGATTTCATACTTTGAATTTGGGATTGGTTCCTTTTTGTTTCTAGTAACGAATCCAAGTTTTGCATGCATTTAGTAGACAAAATATTTGTTATAGTTTCATTATAATGATTCAAATTAATCACCAAAAGGATTGTCATTGGCATGAAGAAATAAATGATGTGAAGGAGGAAGTCGCATTTTCGCTTCATCAAGATCATATTTTTCATCCATGTCCACATCTGAATCTTGAGAATAATCTTCATGATGTGTAGTTCAAACAGGATTTGCAGTTGGGGGTCTTGGGAATTATGGTTCCTAACATCTTGAAATGCAGAAGAGGCCATTTCAATATGAACAGAAGAAAATTAATCAATTCATGTAGATCGAGACTGATGAAAATCATTTGCAGAACACAACTTAATTTTTATGAATCAAATGAAGCAAAACCATGTATGCTCTTATATACCATGTAAGTTTGGGGAGAGAAAATAATTCAAATGGTACTCTCAACACACCAAAGCCTACATTAACAAACTCTATATTCAACAAACTCGTGTTATCTTGAGATGCTTGATGTTGTCTACATGTGTTGATATATATATGCCTGTAATGTAGCTTTCATAGGGGGGGGGGGGAGGAGAACTTTATATAATGTAGCTTTCTAAAGAAGCTTGTCCCTAAATGAGTATCCATTTTCTAGTGAAATTACTAAAGTTACCTCAGTGTGCTCTAAGTGTATTTATATATTTGCATCAGCAAGAAAATTCTTGCCACATATGTCGTTGTCAAAGCAAGTCTACACGATCTAATTGCTTGCCCTGCGTTCACAAAGCTCTACAGAAAATTACATATACGACCATACAATTCTGGTGAGCTTCTCGTCCGTCCTTGTCAGTAGTCTCTAGATATAAAACAAAGTCTGTTTTACTAAGTTTCTTGTTTCTGCAAATCTCGGGTATATCATCTGCTGTTGTCTTATGCTTTATTGCTGGTGAAGTTTATTATGTCCATATCTTTGTTGTGCATATAAATAGACATTGAAATTCAAAGCATTTTGTACGCACAAGAAATGGCTGCAACAAAGAAAAATCCATTTCTTCCTTTTCTATTGCAGTTTATATTACTTTCGACTTCTCTTGTTGAAGCAGTTATAAAGTGCTCTTCGGGAACTATTGATGGTTCTGAACAATGGGGATACGTTGAAGTTCGTCCCAGTATGTCAAAATGTCTTCTATTTTAAATATCATAATCATGAAAACTTCTTGTAAGCCCCCCTCCCATATATATATATATATATATATATATATATATATATATATATATATATATATATATATATATATATATATATATATATATATATATATATATATATATATATATATCATGGTTCATGATTTCTCTATCGATCGACCCAAAATGCATTTTCTAGCTCATATATGGAGAATTCAAGATCTAGCCTCGTGCTGAGAGGATTCCCTTAGAAAAATTAATGCTTTTGACGCAATTATTTTTTATATATTACATTATTTGCAGTGTCATTCTTGCTATTTGTAGATATAAATGCATTGCTATGTACTGTATGATGCAGAGGCACACTTGTTTTGGTGGCTTTATAAGAGTCCTAACAGAGTTGAAGACCCTTCTAACCCATGGCCAATCCTGCTATGGCTCCAAGGAGGTCCTGTAAGCACTAACCGTGAAATCCAACTGCTCAAATTAGGAAAAATTTTCATAATTTCTAACATTAATCTCGACTTTGCTTTGTACTGTGAATCTAGGGAGCTTCTGGTGTTGGGCTTGGAAATTTCTTAGAATTTGGACCTTTAGATGGGAATTTGAAGCCACGTAATTCAACCTGGCTAAAGAAAGCTGATCTCCTATTTGTGGTAATTAGTTTAACATGGAAGAACTTTCAGAAAAACTTTGAGCTAATTTTTATTTTCTTCTCTCCTTATTTGTAGTTCTTTTTATGATATGATTTTAGGATAGTCCGGTTGGTACAGGATTTAGCTATATGGAGGATACAAATTTAACAGTAAAGAGTGATGAAGAATCAGCCACAGATTCAGGGGCGGAGCCAGGAATTGGCCGAGGGGGGGGCAAGATTACACGGGGGTTCGGGGGCAGCGCCCCCGAAAAAAAAATTTCGGGTCGGACAAGTAAAAAATGAGTCGGATCCATGAAATACAATGTATTTTAGTTAACAAAAATGATAAAAGTAAATAATTCAAATAACGATTGAAATAATGTTGAAGTATTTAACGCAAACAATTTATTAAAATATATTACTCGTACAAAAAAGAAAATCAAATTTGTTAATTAAACTTGGGATAATAGGAAGAAAGACCAAAAACAAAAAAAAATGGGAAAAACCTAACTAATTAATTAAGATTGAAAAAATGTGAGGAAATTAGGAGAAAGAGAAAAACAAAACTGTTAAGAGAAAGAATAGCAAAGATGGAAGACAAATAAAATTAATTGAAAATATAGGTAGCAGGGTTCGAACATGAACCAAAGGCTTTAACTTCACCCCTTCTACCGCTGAACCACACCACTCACTGGTATTAATCTTGAAGTTAATTATATATATACATATATAACAAAAATATGGGGGGGGGCAAAAAAAAAAATTTCCACTGCATTTTCGCGTGGGGGCGAGTGCCCCCTCCTGCCCCCCCCTGGCTCCGCCCCTGCACAGATTTAACCACACTTTTGAAGGAACTCTTCAATGGAAATGAAAGCCTTCAAAAGAGTCCTCTATTTATTTTTGCAGAATCATACGGAGGTAAGTTTGCTGCAACTCTTGGGGTTTCAGCTCTTCAGGCAATTGAAAAGGGGGAATTAAAGGCTCACCTTGGAGGTAATATTGATTTATAACCTTTAATTTTTCAAAATATGCTCGGTTTGAGTAGAAACCTAAATGTCGCCAACATATTTTTTTTTATTGTAGGAGTTGCTTTGGGAAATACTTGGATTTCACCGGAAGATTTTGTGGTAATGTTTTAGACTGATCAGTGACTAGTAGCTGATAAATAGAAGATAATAATATTTCATTTCATAATCTCGTGTCTTAAAAATACATAGTTCTTTGATATGGTATCAATCTATGGTGTGTAACGCAGTTTTCATGGGCGCCTCTACTAAAAGATGTTTCACGCATGGATGAGAATGGTTTGACTGATTCAAACAGGTTTGACAAATGAATCAAATGTTTATTTTAAGCTTATGGAAAGGTTTATGATAAAGAAATCAGCTGGCCTATGTTTGGGGCCATGGCATTCACGATATACAACTAGAATTTGACGAACTTTTAGTTCAAATTTTGAAAGAACGGAATTCCATTTCTATATCTAATGGTTTTGTGCTCACAAGCACTACATCTAGAGAAACCACGTAAAGCGGCTTTGCTTTAACAGGTTAGCTAGAAAGATTCAGCAGCAACTTGCAGATGGACAGTATGAGAATGCAACAGACACGTGGGGAGATCTTGAGGGGGTTGTCTTGGCCAGGAGTAACTATGTGGTCTCTCTCTCTCTCTCTCTCTCTCTCTCTCTCTCTCTCTCTCTCTCTCTCTCTCTCTCTCTCTCTCTCTCTCTCGCAGACTTCATATTGAGCCAGTTTTGCTGGAATTGCAGGACTTCTACAACTTTTTGCTAGATCTAAGAAATGACCCTACTTATCAAACAACAAAAGGGTCCAAAAGACTACGTGTTCCAAGCTATTCAGAATATCTGATCAACAAATCTTACTCAACAAACAGCGTAATCTACTCTAACCTTTCCAGCATAATGAATGGGCCTGTCAAAGAGAAACTGAAGATTATTCCTTCAGGCATAACGTAAGTTCTCTCTCAATGATTAAGATACTCCCTCCGTCCCTAAATGAATGTCGAAAAAAGTTTCAAATTATTTCTTGATCAAGAGCAAATTAGAAAAAAATCGACATTCATTTAGGGGCGGAGGGTGTACCATAATTTGTACTACCTCTGTTCCAAAATGAATGTCCAAAAAAAATCAAATTTTCATCATGGGCCATTCAGAAACAACCTCTATGTGCTTTAATACAGGGGCAAGGTTGCGTACATCCGATTCCCCCCCCACCATAGGTGGGAGCCTTTGCAAGCACTGTGTAATGTTGTTGTCATTTTGAGGCGGTGGGAATAGTAGTTTGTCCAACTTGTTTTATTTTTTCTGTGGCATTATAAAACTTTCAGAATTCCCATTCTGTGTACCCTGAAAATTAGATAAATGGTTTTTGATTTCTTTACCAAAACTGTATCAACAGATGGAATGGGCAGGATGGTTACGTGTTTCCAGCCATGACGGGTAATTTCATGAAACCAAGAATCTCAGAGGTAACTAAACCACGATACTTGAATTTATTCTGTAGCATGACATTCCTTTTCCACACAAATACCAAAACCTTTGGTGGGTATTTCTTCCTAAATGAAATCGTGATGTTTCGCAGGTTGATGAGCTCCTCGCAAAAGGCATAAATGTCACCATATACAATGGACAGGTATAATTAACTTTTCTGTAAGTCGATGCAGTTTAACGAACTAAAAAAATGTCTGAATTAATGGTCACTGTAGAGGTCTTAGAATCTTTTTAGAATCCACAGCTCACCATCGTGCGACTAATGTGGTTTTAATTATGGCAGCTGGATCTCATATGTTCAACCAAAGGAGTAGAATCATGGGTCAACAAACTCAAGTATTTATAACACTTAAACTCATATCATACTTGCAAATTTCTACAAAAAAAAAAAAAAAAAAAAAAAACTTCAGATATATAGTAGTCCATGCAATTGATAATTCTGCCTTTTGATAAATGTCATCGTAGGTGGGATGGCTTAGGAACCTTCTTGAACACGAGCCGAAGTCCTTTGTACTGTGGAGGAGATGAATCGGCCACAAAAGGGTTTACGAGGTCCTATTTAAACCTACACTTCTACTGGATTCTTGGAGCTGGTCACTTTGTAAGTACCCAATTTTCAAATATCTTGTTGTTGGCAAATCTCTCTATTCCAAATACATTAAAGTTGAATTTTTTTTTCCAAATCGTTACATTATGAATCTTTGTTTGTTCCTCAAATCAAATATGAACTCACAAGCCAATGAATATATACACTTGTTTGATGAGCAGGTACCAACAGATCAGCCTTGTGTTTCTCTGGAAATGGTGGGGAACATTACTCGATCACCAAATATTTCATCGTAGATGCTGGATGGGAAAGATATGGTAACACCAACTTTTAATTGAAAAATATACTTGTCATAATGTTCCCATGCTCACATACATGCACACTAGAGAGGCCTCTTGCATAAGATACCTGATCCATCATGCACACCAACTGTTTGACAAAAAGTTAATATTGTTAGCTAAGACTATAAACATTGTCAAATTTGTTTAATTTTCTTTCTATATTACATCCATCATGAATTATATGATCATTTTGTTTCGAATTACTTGTTTTTTAATAAGGTTCCTGAAACAAGAGCGCAAATATGATACAAATGACACTGAAAATAATGACGACAATATCAAAAGTAAGAGCAGATTTTGCTTGATCGCTTAGCTCCATATTTCTTCCTCCAAGGCGATCAACCATGTCAGGAACGGATACAAAGTTCTCTACTTCCTGCATATATGGGTCTTTTATCTTCATACTCATTTTCTCTGCTTCACGACTTGCAACCTCCTGAGCCAGTGTCCAGTCATAGAACTTCCGCTTCTCGTCATCGCTTAGGGTGTCGTAAACGTCTCGTAGTTTCATGAACATTTCTGAGGCTGCTTTTAAGGGAAGTGAAGTTGTGTCTGGATGGTACTCCTTTGATAGCCTTCTGAACGCCGACTTTATCTCTTCCAAGTCTGCATCTGGTGATACTCCTAAGAATCTGATCATTCATTCCAATTCCTATCACATAACTCTTATAAAAACTTTGACAAGACAACAGTGACACTTGTAAGTCCGAGTGAGTAATAGAAACTCAACGCCATTAGATTGGAAGTGTTGAGATTGTGTGTTGTGGTGGACCTAAAACACCATATATGGGTACAAGTGCACCCACTTAATTGAATAGTTTGTCTAGTTCAGTGGGTAAAGTGCTAAGTTTTTAACCTTGTGTTGTGAATTCGAGTCTCGGAACAAATTATTTTGTTTCATATTTTACATTTCGAAGCTTTGCAGTGTAATTTGTGCACCCACTTAAAAACGTCTGGTTCCGCCACTGATTGATTGTTTGTGTGTGTGTGATTGGAGAGAAGGAATAAGAAAACTACTCACTGGTAATGAGAATCAGTGGAGTTGATAAGCATTTCAGAGTACTTGTCACCAAGAATATCTTTAGTCCTTTCATCTTCAGCTTTGTTAAACTGCTCTTTTGCAGCCTGATAAGAAGAGGATGCTGTTTTATTATCGCCACCAACCCAACCTTCATCTTCATTGTTCCAATGTATTCTAGTATCCACCCCAGGCGGTGGCCTTTCTCTTTGATTAGGATTTTTTCCGGCCGACTCGGTTGCAGCAAATACTCTAGCATAACTACCCCGCTCGCCATTTTTGGAGAGTCGTTGGCTACTTGGTCGAAATTTTAGTCGCCAATTATGAATATCTTGGTGGTGGTGGTGGCGGCAGCGATGGTGGTAGCTGCCCGTGGTGGTGCTTTGGCCCCCCAGCAGGGGAGACAGTGAAGCCATATAGTTCGGGTCCAGAAAATGGGTTCAATTTTATTTGTGGGTGTTTTTGGCTTGTGAATATATGGTCAGTACTTCCCTTAATTGGGTGGCTGAAATTTGGATATTCCCGAGGGCTCCACATAGATTTGGCTCATTCTTTTTTTTTTTTTTTTTTGGTTTATTACAAAAAACTGTGTAAGATGACATTTAAAAAAAAAAAACATGTAAGATGGGAAATTACAAAAAATTACTTTTTTTTTTCTTCTTTTTTTACAAAAACTTTTTTTTTGATTTTTTTTTATCAGTTTTGGTCAAACAACTGATAATTTCAATTAGTAGTTGTTCAAACAAGTGATAATTTCAGTTATCAGTCGTTTACAACTGATAACTGAAATTATCAGTTGTAAACAAGTGATAATTTCAGTTATTACTTGTTTACAACTGATAACTGAAATTATCACTTGTTTGACCAAAACTGATATATTTTTTATTTTTTTTGTAATTTCGAACTTATGTTTTTATTTTTTGTAATTTCCAATTTTCTAAAGTAGTTTTTTTTAAATGCCTTTTTTTTTTCAAGCATAGCATTCCCTCCATCAGATAGAGTTACACTTTGATTCATGTTTACCAAATGAATGAGGGTAAATTTCATTAAAAATAAAAAATAATAACAAATGAAAACCTTAAAGTCATCAAAATAGAAAATCAAATTCAAGAACATGAACTAGTAATTGGTCTCTTTGCCAGAAGAGTTATCATCATCATCCGTCGTATCAGGCTCATCGCACATCGGTGTAGTGTAGTAGAACGGGCCGAGCACGTGTTTGATCATATCTCTATACACCACCGCCGGTCGGCCGAGCTTGACTCCGCTCCGGCCACCGCCAAAATCGGTGGCAATGTTGCAAACAGGGTCTGGGGAAGAAACCAGCCTTGTAAAGCAGTTATTAGGTTTAATCTCCTTACCGTTGATAAACTTGTTGACTATTAGGTCAAATTCACCGGCTATGTCAGTCTCATCGCTTCCATAGTACACAACTCTTTTCCTTTCATCCAAACATGTTATGGATACCTTACAACCTGCATTACACAAACAAGAAACCATTTTCCATTATTAATTTCTTATTAATTAAACCTTGTTTTTATTTTAAATGAGGAAAATGTTCAAGGGGTTGCCATTTAAATGCAAGAAAAGACTATATACATTAAGTTTATATAGGCCAGACTTTTTACTGGACTCCACATATAATTATTGAGCTATTGTTGTAACTACCCGAGCCCGTAGTCCGACCCGCTATGTAGGCACCACACACTAGCCCCCATCCCACATCGAAAATATGTGGAAATTTAGTGTGATATATAGAAGGCTCATACACTACTACTAAGCATCAAATCATCCATTGGACTTTTGGAGGCCTGTGATGGGCTGTGGTTGACCCAATTGAGAAGGTTAGCGGGTCGGGCTACGGACTCGGATCGTTACAAATGATATCAGAGCAGAACCCCGGCCTTAAGACTTGCGAGCTAGCCCGGGGTACGATCTGGTATTGATTGTCCTTGCTAGGGGCTACATGCTCGGGTCCTTACCATTGTAATAAGGGGTTGCCAACAAAATGAGATGGATTTTTTCAAGAATGAGATGGTAATATGTATGTATATACCTTTGATGGGCTTAGCGCCATTAACCCATTCATTCCATCCCTCTGTGCAGTCTTGACAAAGCACTTTACCACCAATATGTATAATTCCTGTACCTTCTTCCTTCCAGTTTGGATCAGCAACAACATTCATGGAGTTCATAAAAAATGGAGCTACAATCACCTGCAACATCAACCACACTACTAGCTTAATTCCCATCTCTCTCTCTCTCTCTCTCTCTCTCTCTCTCTCTCTCTCTCTCTCTCTCTCTCTAAAAATGAATAATAGTGTAGTAGTCTTCAAGAGAGAGAGACATGTATATATAAGCATTAGGAATCCAACAACCCCTAGGTGGAAGGGCACTACTTAGGACGTGCATACCATAAACTCTTTCAATAATTCATTTCAAAATATTAATTCTAAATCCAACCTACTTATATTTCTCATTTACTTCAAATATTGCTCAATTTCGTTTGTTTAGTTATGTCAAAGCCGAGTCCAATTTCGGAGTTTTAGCAGTTTTGTAGAGCGAGATTTTTTTTTTTATTATTTTTTTTTTTAAAAAAGAGGCAATATTATTTTTATTGGGCAAAAAAATAGTGTATTTCTTTTTTGGGCAAATTGCATTTTAGTTATCTGGGTTTGTCGAGATGTTTCAATTGGTTATCGAATTTGCATTTGTTACAAGTTGGTTATTGAGTTTGTCTTTTTGTTGCAATCAGGTGTAATTTTGGATGAACCGTTAAAAATCTAACGAACAGATTAAAAATAACGATATGAAAATTTCAAATAAATGAGGGGAGGAAAGTGTAAATTTTGATACAACCATTTGCAAATTATTCACCCACATCTCTTCTTCTTCTTCCGGTCACCACCAATTGCTCCCTCATCTCCCTCCGACCTGTAAGAATTGGAAAACCCTTGGATTGTTTATTCACAAACTCTTAATATATATACAAAGAGTCCTATTCTAATAAGGAGAAGGAGTCCTATTCTAATAAGGAGAAGAAGTTTCCTTATTCTAATCATAATATAATATTTAGTTGCCTAATCTAAATACATGAGAATATTGACAAGGAATAATCTAGAGAAAGTCAACAAGTAACATTAGGAAACTAAGTAACATTAAGAAACTTTAGGAGGAGATTCCGTAATATCCTTAATACGCCCCCGCAAGATGGACGATCCTTGGAGAAGACCAATCTTGGAAATAAGAAGTTGGAAGCGTATGCGAGGCAGTGGCTTTGTAAGAATATCTGCGAGTTGATCCGAACCGGAAATGTGTTGTACTCGAAGAGAACCGGACTGAATTTTCTCACGAACAAAATGAAATGAGAGAGCCACGTGTTTCATGCGAGAGTGAAAAACCGGATGAGAAGAGTAGGTAGTGGCACCAAGGTTGTCACAGTAGATCACAGGTGTAGCAAGAGATGGAAAGCCAAGCTCAGTGAGTAAGTTCCCAACCCAAGTAAGTTCGGCTGCGGTGTCGGCGATAGCCGGGTCGGCTTCGTAGTGGATCTAGCAAGAGAACGTTGTTTTCGGGAAGACCAAATGACCGGGTTTTTGCCCAAATAGACAAGCAAGCCAGTGGTCGATACAAAATCATCTTTATCTCCTGCCCAATCCGCATCACAGAATGCATGAAGAGAGGGAGGAGACGTCGCAAAAATCTGAAGACCAAGGTGCATAGTGCCATGAAGGTAGCGTAGAAGACGCTTTAAGGCAACCCAATGAGAAGATTGAGGGTTTTGCATGAATTGCGCAAGCTTGTTGACTGAGAAGGCAATGTCGGGACGAGTAAATGATAGGTGCGAAGTCCACCAGCAAATAGCACGATAGGAAGTAGGGTCAACAGCTGGAGTGGCAGTGGACCGTGTGAGGGGAGGTGAAGTTACCATGGGAGTGGGAAGTGGCTTGCAGTCAATCATTTTGTGACGGGTGAGAAGGTCATGAATGTATTTGGTTTGAGAGAGGAGGAGCCCGTTATGGTTAGGAACGACTTCAACACCCAAGAAGTAGGACAAGGGGCCAAGGTCCTTGAGGGAGAACCGATTGGATAGAGTGGATATGAAGGACTGAATGTGAGAGGGGGAAGGGCCGGTGATAATGATATCATCAACATAGACAAGTAGGTAAATTGGAGATGGGGATTTGTTGAAAATAAACAGAGAGGGATCAGCTAAGGAGGGATGGAAGCCATATGTGGTAAGGTAGGATTTGAGTTCTTGAAACCATGCACGGGGAGCTTGTTTGAGACCATAGATTGCTTTAGACAAGCGATAGACAAAGGATGGGTTGGTGGAATCCTCAAATCCCGGGGGTTGGGTCATAAAGACAGTTTCAGAGAGAGTGCCTTGAAGGAAGGCGTTGTTGATATCAAGTTGGCGAAGGGACCAATGGTTGGTTGTGGCAAGGGAGAGAAGTACCCGAATAGTGGCTGGTTTGACGACGGGACTGAAGGTTTCGGTGTAGTCGACACCGGGTTGTTGGTGAAAACCTTTGGCTACAAGTCGGGCCTTGTACTTCTGAATGGTGTTGTCGGGGTTGTATTTTACGCGAAAGACCCACTTGCAACCAACAATGTTATGGGCTGATGTGGATTGTACCAAGGTCCAAGTGTTGTTGCGGGTTAGGGCTTGGAACTCTTCAATCATGGCATTGCGCCAATGAGGAATGGATAGGGCTTGTTTGGTGGTGGTGGGAAGGCTAGTGGGAGATGTGAGGAGGGATAGGTTGGCATATTTGGGATTGGGTTTGGTGATGCCATGGGAAAGTCTAGTGGTGATGGTACGGGTGGGAGGTGGAGGGGATGGTGGGTTGGGAGTGGGTGGTGTAGTGTCAAGTTGAGTTGGGGTAGGGGGTTCATTAGTGGTGGGATTGGGAGTGGGATGAGTTGGGGAGGGGGGAGTGGGGGGTGGCGGAGGGGGTTGGGGTTGGGGAGGGGTTGGGATGGAGGGGGTAGTGTTTAAGATGGGGAGAAAAAGTGTGTGCCATTCAGAGGGAGGAGGAGAGGAAGGAGTGGGGGATGAGGTGGTGAGGGAGTTGTAAGGGAAGGTGTTTTCAATAAAGCGGACATGGCGGGAGGTGTAGACACGGTGGGAGGTAGGGTCAAGGCAGAGATACGCGCTTTGCGTGGGTGAGTAACCGACAAAGATACAAGGGGTGGATTTTGGGTCAAGTTTGTGGGTGGTGTATGGGCGAAGCCATGGATAGCAAAGGCAACCAAAACTACGTAGCTTGGTGTAGTTTGGAGGGGAGCGGAAAAGGCGGAAGTAGGGGGAATCATTGTTTAGGGTAGGGGTGGGTAATCTGTTTATGAGGTATGTGGCAGTGGTGAGAGCATAGGGCCAAAGGGTGAGGGGTAGTTTGGCATGGGAGAGGAGAGTAAGGTCGGTTTCAACAATGTGGCGGTGACGACGTTCGGCGTACCCGTTGTGTTCAGGAGTGTGAGGAGGTGTAGTGAGATGGGTGATACCGTTTTGACCAAGAGTTGGGGTGAGTTTTAGGTATTCACCCCCATTGTCGGAGTAGACTTGAATGATGGGACGTTTGAAGTATTTTTCGACTAGAGCTTTGAAGCGGAGGAAGGTGGTGTGGGTTTCAGATTTGTGTTTGAGGGGATAGAACCAAATGTATTTGGTGAAGTGGTCGACAAAGATGACATAGTATTTGAAGTTGTCAATTGAGTGAATTGGAGAGGTCCAAACATCCGAAAATATGAGATCAAGGGGAGCATGTGACACAAGAGTTGAAGATGCAAATGGCAGCTTGTGACTTTTATTAATAAAGCAAGAATTACAAGGAGGTAAACTAGAGGAAATAGATAAACTAAATTTGCTACGTAATAAACTAAGAACGGGGGAAGAGGGATGTCCTAGTCTATGATGCCACAAGTGCGATGAGAGAGCTTGAATGAACTTGAATGGGCGGAGGGTGCCAAAGGTAGACGTCATCCTCAAGGTTTCCATGGATGAGTGTTTGACTCGTGGCTTTGTCCTTGATAAGAAAAGAAGAATGTGAGAATTCAATGATGGCATTATTGTCACGACAAAATTGAGACACGGAAAGGATATTACGAGTAATGAGAGGGACATGTAATACACTATTGAATTTAAGAAGAGAGGAGGATGTAGGGAGAGAGAATGAACCTATGTGAGAGATCGAAAGGGTAGAACCATCGTCGATGATAACGTCGTCATTGCCATTGTAGGGTGTGTGTAGGGCTAGGTTGGAGAGGTCATTGGTAATGTGATTGGTGGCACCGCTATCTATGAGCCAAGAAGGAGGGGGGTGGGGTTGTGGTGGGCAGCAGTGTGGGCTTGGGGATGTTGTTGATTAGAGAATTGGTTTTGGTTTGGGCGAGGGGGGATGTTTACGGTGGGGTGTTCACGTTTGAATCTGCGACATTGGGAGATGACATGGCCAATGTTGTGACAATATTGGCACTTACCTTTGAATGGAAGGCGAGAGGGTGTATGGGAAGGGGATGGCGAGGAGTGGGAGGGGCGGTAGGTGTTGGTGCGGCTTGATGATGGGTGGGTTTGGGCTGCAAAGGCAGTGGTGGGGAGGGGGTTTTTGGGGGTGGATTGTTTAATGGTGAGTTCATGTTGGATGAGCTTTTCATGGAGGGCATCAAAGGAGATGGGATTATCACGGGCTCGGGTAGAGTCTATAACGGGTTTGAATGTTTCATAGTCAAGACCTTTGAGGATGGTATAGGTTATGTCTTCGGAATCCATGGGTTTGCCTAGGATGGCGAGTTTGTCGGTGTTGGATTTGATGGCGAGTTTGTCGGTGTAGGATTTGACGGCATTCATGTATTCCGAGATGGAGAGTTGGTTTTTGGTGAGATTGGCAAGGTTATCTTTTATTTGAAGAATGTGGCCACGGGAGGGGTTAGCATATGTAGTTTTAAGGGTGGTCCAAGCTTCATGGGAGGTGGTGGCTTGGTGGACAAGGGGAGCTACGGTAGGGTCTAAGGTACCTATGAGAGCCCCAAGGATAAGGCGATCTTGGCGAGACCATGTAATGGCTGCCGGATTGGGTATAGATGTGGTGGTGGCGGGTTTGGCCGGTTCATCGTCGGTTTCTGCGACGGCAGGATTGGTGGTGATAATGGTGTCATCGGGTTTGGGATGGGTGCCATCGACAAACTTTAGAAGGTCGAGACCAAAGAGAATAGAGGTGATTTGGGAAGCCCATGTAAGATAGGTTAGAGGAGTAAGGGAACGGCAGTAGGATAGATTGACAAGGATGAGAGGTTGATCGGGTTGAGCGGAGTTGGGGATGGTGGAGGAGGGGCTGCCGGCCATGGGGAAGAAGGGATTGGGACAGCCGAAATAAGGAGGGGAGGGGGGTTTAGACTATGGATCTTTCTAGCTTTGATACCATGTAAGAATTGGAAAACCCTTGGATTGTTTATTCACAAACTCTTAATATATATACAAGAGAGAGTCCTATTCTAATAAGGAGAAGGAGTCCTATTCTAATAAGGAGAAGGAGTTTCCTTATTCTAATCATAATATAATATTTAGTTGCCTAATCTAAATACATGAGAATATTGACAAGGAATAATCTAGAGAAAGTCAACAAGTAACATTAGGAAACTAAGTAACATTAAGAAACTTTAGGAGGAGATTCCGTAATATCCTTAATACGACCAACCAATTGCTCCCTCATCTCCCTCCGACCAAGCCATCGCTAGCGTCTTCCTCATCCTCCTCGGTTCCCCAACAAATTTCTAAGATCTTCATTTCCTCATCTCCCTCCGACCAACCCACCATGAATCGCTTTTGTTTCCCTCGTCACCATGCCCGCCGCGTGGCTGCGTCTTCTCTGGTCATCTCCTTTTGAAATCCGACCGACTCCAACACTATTTTTCGGCGTCTTCATCATTCCCCCTCTGTTTCTACTCTCTCTCCCCTCTCTCTTGTTTCAGATCTAGATCTAGATATGTGTGCGTGTGTGTGTGTGTTTTAGCTAAGTGCGTGTGTGCGATCGTGTGTGTTCGTTTCTGTGTTTGTGAGTTTGATTTCTGTATACGAGTTTGATTTGGATAGATTTTGGAAACTCAGATTTGGGTGTCAATTTAATTTTGATTTTGGAAATCAAATTTGGGTGTTAATTCAATTTTGGCTTGCTTAGTTTTGGTGGATTTAATTCAATTTTGGCTTGCTTAATTTTATTTTATTCCTTAATTTTGGCTTGCTTAGTTTTGGCAATGTTGTGGTTCTAGTGGTGGAAATGAGATGGTGATGGTGGTGAGTCTGGGTTGATGTGGTGGTGATGGCTGATGGTGGGTGTGGAGGTGTTAAGGA
Organism: Adenophora triphylla var. japonica; assembly: GCA_022495995.1. Taxonomy (NCBI): domain Eukaryota; kingdom Viridiplantae; phylum Streptophyta; class Magnoliopsida; order Asterales; family Campanulaceae; genus Adenophora; species Adenophora triphylla. Next base: position 264,625 of record JAFEMH010002551.1, on the reverse strand, counting down.
ATAAAATAAAATTAGAAGAAAAAAACAATATTTTTTGAAAGTGCTTTAAAATTAAAATTAGTGAGAGATAAATAAATTATAAATAAATTTCAGATATTAAAATTATTATTTATAATTTAAGATGAGTATAATAAATTAGTGAGTATTTAGAAAAAATTGGTGTTATTGTAAGAAGGTGGTGATGACTTTTCTCTTGGCGGCGGTGGTCGTATGATAGTAATTATGGTTGTTGCACGGTGGTGGCGATTGAAGGGTGGAAAGGGGATGGTTATGGAAGATAAAGAGAGGGAGGAAATGTGTTTGAGTTGGGGATGAATGTATGCATGTATATGAAGATGAGTTGGGTTTTTTCTTGGGTAAAAAATATTTATATGATTTTTAATTTATAATGTAATAAGTTTATTTTAGTAAAAATATTTTTTCACCCAGTTTTTTTTTTTTTTTTTGAAAGAGTCAATTTAAATAATTAATATTATAAAAATATATATTAAAAAATTATATACTTAGGTAATAGTTTTTTAGTGAAATATAATAAGGCAATAGTTAATAGCTTAATTTATTATCCTTCCAAAAAAAAATTAATTTATTATGATTCTTTCATATTATTAAAAAAGAAATATTTTTGCTCATAAAAAATGAAATATTTATTTTATGTTTTAATATACCCCTTTTACTTATGAAAATTTCAATAAACCCATTAAAAGAAAAAATCAACTTCAAACAAACAATTTCGTTTAATTGTCACGTGGCCTGTTAGTTTTTTAATCTGTTCATTAGATTTTTAACGGTTCATCCAAAATTACACCTAATTGCAACAAAAAGACAAACTCAATAACCAACTTGTAACAAATGCAAATTCAATAACCAATTGAAACATCTCGACAAACTCAGGTAACTAAAATGCAATTTGCCCTTTCTTTTTAAATAATTGAGGGCAAGATTTCATTTATTGTACTGATTCAAAATATTTTAAACAAAATTTATATTTGTATTTTTTTTCAATATTATAATGCAATTCAATCATTCAATTCAAATGTTGATGGTGTGGAGGTAAAAAAACAATTATATTTTTAATCAGAGATTCAACAGCCATTATCTCAACTACTAAGCAATCGAATGACAAAACTTCGATCAAACTTAATAATGAGTTTGAAACTGTTGTTTCAATAATCAAAATCTTAACACTAACCACTTGGGTTAATTGGGCCCCATATTAAATCTATATATTTTTTTTATTTTTTTATTTTTATTTTTTTTCTATATTTGCCGAGTTAGTAAAATGCAGCGGTTCTCTAATGATATTGTAGAATCAATCGGAGAGTAGGGTTAAGTTTTTATAGGATTTGGGGTCAGAGTAATTCAATCGTACAAAAGTCGGGTTGCATATACACGTAAGATAGATGAATGAAGGGACAGAACACGAGATGTGTCAAAAGATGAATGAAGGGACGAAACGAGATGTGTCAAGTTGAACAATATGTGTAAAATTCCCTAAATAATGTTTCTGAACTATCGATTGAAATTTGTACTACCTTAATCATTGTAGTATTAGGATACCCGAACTTAACTGGATTCCTTTCCTCTTTCGAAAAGGAAACTAGAGCCAATAAAGCGGCGCCAAACAAAATAACAAAGACAAACTCACCTCAAATAATCATAAATTTCCTCCACCAAGATTGGGAGAATGCGTATAAGTTTTAAAAAAGTTTCATAATATTTCATAAATTTCTTTTCATATTGTATTATCATGTCGTATTATTCTATAATAATACTTCATAAGATAATGCATAATACTGAATACTCATATAATACAACATTGATGATAACAGGTGGCGACTGTTAGGACCAATCTACTATTATATACTCCCTCCGTCCATTTACATGGTTCACACTTTCTATTTTGGGCGTCCATTTACATGGTTCACACTTTGTTTTTTTATTTAAAATGGAAAAGAATCTTTACTATTCCCTCCACTCATTCTCTCTCGTAGATTATTTTAATACTCACAACATCATTATTTTTTACTATTCCCTCCACTTATTCTCTCTCCTGTTTTATTTTCACACTCACAACACTTTCAATATAATATTTCCTCCTTAATTTACGTGAAAACAGTAACTGGAAACCATGTAAATGGACGGAGTGAGTAAGTAATAATAATAATAATAACAAAATTAGTAATTTAAATCAAAATCAGATTACAAATTCAATTAAAAACCTGTAGAACACTGCAAAATGTTTGAAGAGAGGTCTGCCTTTAGAAGTGTCCTAAGACAGAATTACGTTCCCGTCTATGCTGCAGATTCAGACGCCTATCTAGAGGATATTACTCTTCGGAACAAGTTCTTGCACAAGAACTTGTCCCTGACGAATGTCTGAATGCTTTCTTAAGAAATAGAAGGAAGGAAGAAGATGAAAAATATTATGTATCTTGAACACAATCTGAACCATTGTTTATATAGAAAAGTTTATTCAAATTTGACCAATCAAAACTCTTAAAATTTGATTTTCAAAAGTCACATCTTTTCAGACAATAAATATTATGACAGTTAAAAACTGTCTAAACAGTCATATTGTCTTATCCAGAAAATCAAAAATAACAATTATAAATAATATTAAAAAATTTAATATTAATTTATAAGAATTCAGTTGCTCGGTTGGTTGCCAAGATTCGAGCTTTATGACTACAAAAACCTGTGTCATGGGGCTATGCCCATGACTTTTGTCCGTCTCGAAAAGAGTTTCGATTTGATATGCGGTGCGTTCCGTGGTTCATCCGGAATCAAAAGTTATGTTCATTTTAGCGCACACACATAAATTTCACTAAAAGCTCTATTTTTTCAATAAACACTTTTAACTTTCATCTTTTACCACACAAGTCCACATAAGTTCCAACAATACCCCACATTTTCTATTCAAACTCTAACAATACCCCACATTTGAATAGAAAATAAGATAATAAAAGGAACTTATTTTTCTATCTCTAAGAAAACTAAATATGATATGCATCAGAAAATGTGTCTTATGGACTTGAACCTTTCGTAGTGAGTATTTATCGGACTTACTTTATGGATAATGACTATTAGTCTTGAACTAGCCACATTTTTGTAGTAATTCGAGACAATAAATATCACACACATCATATTTATACATTTTTCTATTCTTACAGTTGTGTTCATTTCGATCTTGAACAAATCCTTACTTCATGAGAATTTTAGAGAACGTAGCCATTTCAGTTCTCAAAGATGCAACCCCACATCAATCTCGTATAGGCAATGCTAACCAAGAATAGTTCGTACTATTCCACCTCAAAGCTACTAGCATTATTAAGAATAATTTTTAACCCTTAAACATCAACGGATAACACACTTTATTTCATCATAGGAATGAGCATATGTGTGTTCTATGCTCCCTGAGTCTTCCTCAATTAATTTGCCTATTGAACCTAGACCATGGGATCTTCAATGTTGCTAGGTTAGGTTGCCACTAAGTAATGACTCATTGTATTGGCTTTAAGCCCATTCCCCTCGATGTAAATACTACTTGCTCTCTGTTAAGGCCTTTTGTCAAAGGATCTGCTATATTTTCCTTTGACTTTACATAATCAATAGAAATTATTCCATTCTTCAGCAAGTCTCGTATGGTTTTGTGACGACGCCTTATATGCCTTGATTTTCCATTGTATATTTGATTTTTTGCTCTTGTAAGAGCAGCCATACTATCACAATGTACGCAAATGGTTGTAACTGGCTTAGTCCATAATGGAATACCCTCTAGGAAATTTTTGAGTCATTCCGCTTCTTCAGCGGCTTTATCTAAGGCTACAAATTCTGCTTCCATAGTCGATCGTGTATTCACAGTTTTCTTAGATGATTTCCAAGATACTGCTGCACCTCCAAGTGTAAACACATAACCACTTGTAGATTTACTTTCTGAATTATTGAAAATCCAATTTGCATCACAATATCCTTCTAAAACAGGAGGATATTTTGTATAATGCAATCCATAGTTCATTGTATGTTTCAGATATCGCAGCACTCTTACTAGTGCAAACCAATGATCTTGTCCAGGATTATGCGAGTATCGGCTAAGCCTACTCACAGTATATTCTAAATCCGATCTTGTACAGTTCATTATATACATCAAGCTTTCAAGAACTTGAGTATATTTTAACTGAGACACACTTTCTCCTTGATTCTTCTTAAGTTGGCTAGAAGGACCAAATGTAGTAACAACCGGTCTATCATCATAATGTCCAAATTTTCTTAGAAATTTCTCAACATAATGAGATTGAGTAAGTATGTATCCAGCTGAATTCCTTTGAATTCTAATACCAAGAATTACATCTGCTACTCCCATATCTTTATATCAAGTGAGGAGTGTAATAGTTTCTTGGTTTGATTAATTACATCTTTACTTGTTCTCATTATTATCATATCATCCACATATAAACATAGTATGACATATCCATGTTTATATTGTTTAATATAAACACATCTATCACATTCATTTATATGAAAACCATTTGATAAAAGTGTATTATCAAATTTTTCATGCCATTGTTTTGGAGCTTGTTTAAGGCCGTAAAGATTTAATCAATTTACACACCTTATTTTCTTGGCCTTTAACTACAAAACCTTCAGGTTAGTGCATATAAATTTCTTCATCTAATTCACTATTTAAGAATGCAGTTTAAACATCCATTTGGTGTATTTCCAAATTGTGAACAACTGCTATAGCAATTAATGTTCTTATGGACGTAATTCTAGTAACCGGTGAATAAGTATCAAAGAAATCAACTCCTTCCTTTTGTCGATATCCTTTTGCTACTATTCGAGCCTTATATTTTCAATGGTACCATCAGGTCTTAACTTTTTCTTAAAAATCCATTTATGGCCTATTGATTTATGTCCAGGAGGTAAATCAATCAATTTCCATGTATTATTTTGTAAAATGGATTCTATTTCACTTTGAACAACCTCTTTCCAATAAGGTGCTTTAGATGATTCCATAGCAGCCTTATATGTTTGAGGTTTATCTTCAATAGAAAAAGTCATATAATCAAGTCCAAAATCTTTGGCTATTCTTCCACGTTTACTTCGTCTCGCTTCAATATTTTCTTCTTGAACCGTAGAATAGTCGTTTCCATTTACTTCACTTTGAGATAATGTATCATTATACATTCTTTTCCTTGTATAATTTTTTTTATCTATATAAGGAAAAATATTCTCAAAGAATTCTGTCTCTGCAGATTCTATGATTGAGTTTTTGTGCCACACAAGTCCACATAAGTTCCAACAATACCCCACATTTTCTATTCAAACTCTAACAGCGTCGACGACCGCCGATCGAATTTCGGCGTCCGGTGAACGGATTTCGACGGCCAGTGTCGGCGGTGGGCGGTGGTGGTGGTGGCAGGATGCATTATTGAGAATTATGTATCATAATTTTTAAATATTGTATATAAAATACAGTATAATATAATAATGCGTAAAAATTTATGGGACATTTAAATTAATGAAAAACTTGAGAGAAGTTATTTGTCCCAAAAAAGAAACTTATTGGTAAAATTACCGTATCACAAATCAACCGTTCTTGTTTCCCCAAAAATTTCATTATGCGAAGAGAAGTAAACCCAATCAAGAAATTTAATCATGAAGCTTTTAGAGAAAAGCATCGTCCTCAATCAATCCGGCACCGTCAAGATCCTACCTGAAGATTTCGACGACTTATGCTTTCAACCCCCTCTCCACCGGCGACACCGTCTCCACCCATAAATCAACCTCACACCCGACTCCTCCGCGTCAGAGTCGATCTCGACCTGAAAATCACCGCCGTCGAGTACACCAAATCCTCCTCCGCCATCCGCGGCAAGATCGCGGCGGAGAAAGAGCACGTCAAGGCCGGCGCTTTCCAGACCATAGAATTGGAGGAAAATAAGGAGCTTGTTTTGAAGAAAAACAAAAGGGATGCTTAAAGAATCAACGAATTAATGGACGGCTGCGATGGTGCCAAATCCGCGGAGTTAGCCGTTGTTTTAAAACGCAAGAAGGGTTGACCAATATTTTCTTGGTGGGAAAAAGTGTGACACTTTGTGCCACGATGACTTGTAACAAAAACGTTACAAAGTCAAAATCAAATGAACACTTTGACGATGTTTTTGGCTCTTTCATCAAGCACATAGATTTCGACAACATTCGTTACGTGGTCATTGGTAGTCCCAGGGGCGGGCGAATGGACCTAGGGGGCAAGATTACATTTACACGGGGTTCAGGCGTAGCAAAAAAAATTCTCGGGTCCGAACAAGTAAAAATGGGTCGGATCCATGAAATACAATGTATTTTAGTTAACAAAAATGATAAAAGTAAATAATTCAAAGAACGATTGAAATAATGTTGAAGTATTTAACGCAAACAATTTTTTAAAATATATTACTCGTACAAAAAAGAAATTCAAATTTGCTAATTAAACTTGGGATAATAGGAAGAAAGACCAAAAACAAAAAAAATGGGAAAAGCCTAACGATTTAATTAAGATTGAAAAAATGTGAGGAAATTAGGAGAAAGAGAAAAACAAAACTGTTAAGAGAAAGAATAGCAAAGATGGAAGACAAAATTAATTGAAAATGTAGGTAGCAGGGTTCGAACATGGATTTAAAAGGAAACACAAAAGGCTTTAACTTCACTCCTTCTACCACTGAACCACACCAGTCACTGGTATTAATCTTGAAGTTAATTATATATTTACATATATAACAAAAATTTGGTGGGGGCAAAAAAAAAAATTTTCACTGCATTTGCCGTGGGGCGAGTGCCCCACCTGCCCCCGGATCCGCCCCTGAGTCCCGGACCAATAAAAGATGAATTCCAACATTATTTAATATCAGAGGCACGTAAAATGAAGACAAAATTGATACTGAACAACAAATCAAGAATTGTGATGGTTAAAACAAGTAAGGGCGAAAAGGGGAGTTTGAAGGGGGTATTGGAAGATAAAGTTATGTCCTTAATAAAGGATACTAAGACGGCAATTGAGATTAAGGGGTTTAAGGAGTTTATGGATGTTTTATCGAGCGATTTTGACCATGCTTGTTATGGATTTGATGAGCCCGGATCTATTGGACCGGGCCCGCGCTCGATCTGGCCCAAGGAACCAGTGACGTGGCAGTTCCTAGACCGCTGGGGGGAAGACCGCGGACAGATAGGCCCTTGAGGTCAAGACCGCATCCCTCCCCGCATTATCCCAATTCGAAGACCGCAGGGATCCTGACCGCTGGATCGGTGCCCGCAGGAGGCATGACCGCGTCTTCTGTGCCCGCGTCAAATACCTTTGACCGCGGCCACGATGTTGACCGCGGCTCATGCGCCTCCGGTTATCTCACCTGCCTCCCGGTTAATGTCAAAGCCTTACTGAGCAAGTTAGCTTACTGGCTCTGACATGCAAGTTGCCGGCTCCCCCATCACGCATTTAATGTGGCTCAGTCAGGCGCCTACTATTTCATTTAATGCGCCAAGTCAGCCACACGGCTCATGTCCCTTTCAGCCATGCCCCTGCAGCAGTCAATGTTCCCTCCCTGACAGGGCCAATTAGCTGCGGACATGTGTAGCTGGTCAAATACCAAAGTGCCCCATAGGGCTGATCTCATTGCTTACATCAACAAGCACCACTACATTGCCTATAAATAGAAGACCTTTGTCCCCTTGGGCAAGGTAAGTTCCAAATATATTGAGTAAGCCCTATTACTCTAAAACCCTAAACACACACACACACACTCCAAGGTATTCAAAGTCTTATTATCTCAGTATTCTTACTCTCACACCCGAGGGCCTGAGTTGGAGTAACATCCAACTTTGACCTTAACGGTGCTTTTCTGTGTTGTGATTTAGGTACAATCAATCCAATAAATATATCCAGCCAGATATCCTTGAACCGCTCCTGACCCTGAAAAGCTTGGCGTCATCAGTGGTTCCATTGCCGGGAATCTAGATCTTTTCTTTATTCACTTCCCGTGTATTTTGTTTTCAAGGCACCTCTCGTGTCCTAAACAAAACAAGTGCCGAAAGGCTCTTCTTTTTCCACTCATTTTCTTTACAAAATATGTCTAGAATATTGAAAAACGCCGGTCATTTGACCCTAGAAGAGGATAACCAAGCCTCACCCTCCATCATTAATAAAGGCAAGGCCACGACCTCCGTTTTTAACAGAATGGGGGCACGTTCTCAGCCACAGCCACGGCCCCTCTCCCACAGGTCGAAGGCTATGCACAAAGCTAACCAGACGAAATACGTCTTTGAGAAAGCCCAAGCCCTACTAAACAATAGCCCAAAAACTCCCCAAGCTCCTATAAAAAACACCGCCTTGACTACTCCACTCTCCCCGGACCAAATCCTGAGGAGGCAAGAAATTCTGGCCTCCAAATCCGAGCTGATCGCAAAGGCCATGGCCGTCGCAGATGCTCAAATGGAGATGTTTGAAATAGAAGCCAACGGCGGGCTCCAGTTCCCCCAAGGGTCACAAAGGTTCTCCCAACGAGCCCCCCCCCCCCAAATCGCTTGCTAGTCAAGCTAGGGGGCAAATCGGGTTGAACCAACCCTTGAGCGTGGACAGCCAGCCAAACGCAGTGTGGTGCATGTAGAGGACAGCGAGGAGGTTAGAGAAGAGGCCCAATCCAATCTACGTGCGAAGTCCAAAGCCAGACCCTTGGCCCCGGCCAAGGAGAAGGACGTGACTCCACGAGCTAAAAAATAGAAGGTTGATAACCATAGCCCGGAATTTATCAAGTTTATGAACGAGATGTGGGAGACCCACCAGAAGGCCGCCCAGAGGTGTGGCCGCACCATGAATGCTTTCAATGATAAGATCGCCCGGGCACCAATTCAAAAGGGCAAGCCCCCCCAAATGGACACCTATGATGGCTCCAAGAATGCCAAGAGCCATATGGGACGATTCGAGGGACAAATGGCTTTATTCTCCTCGGATGAGTCTGGTAGGCTTAATCGCACGCCTACAAATTACTACAAGGACTCCTAATAATGTAGATAGTGAAAGTCCAGGATCGATCTCAGGGAACAATATTGATTACGAACTAGTCACGGACAAATGGGGGGATTTGTTTGTTTTTGAATTACTTTCTAAGAACAGAAATTAAACTAATTAAGAGTAAAAACAATGATTTAGAAACACTTCAGATTTGATTCTATCCCCACCTAATTATGCAATTATCATTGATATCTCTTTTCAATGTCACCCAATTCACCTGATCACGAGATATATTTCAATCTCTGTTTCTTCTTTCAGATTAGTTACTAGCAGTGGCACACTCACTAGAAACCCTAATTAATAAATTAATCTAACTGGCACAGTCTAGATCGCAGAATTAATTGATGAACGATTTAAGAAACTAAGATCAAGAACGCTTTCTACAATTATTTCATATAGATAATCGTCTAATTTTACCCACTTAACAATTTACCATGGCACATGCATAAATCGAAAAGATGCTACTTATGAATTCCTACACTGGCACAGTAATAGAGAATTCTAGCAAGGATTCATAAACGTAATAAATGAATTGATCAAGTTCACAAACCCTAATTATAAATCTAAAATCAACACGAGTAAAATTATGAATAGAGATGAACAAATAGAAAAGAAAATACCTCAAATTGATAAATAGAGGTTCAAGCAATCAAATCCAAAATCAAAAAGCTTAAGCTTCCATGAAGGTTCTAAGCTTTTCTCTAGATGAAAAATAACATAAAGAAGAGAGCCCTAAAACTGATGCTAAGAGAAGTTTTTATACTTCCTCCCAAACCTAAAACTAAAACTAATAATTAAAAGAAAAAGAAAAAGAAATAATAAAAGAATAAAAAAAAAGCAAAGTCTCCTGCAGGTCAACTCTCCTTGGGTCATGCGCCGGATCCTCATTCACGTGCTGTCTCTCTCCTTCAATTTCTTTAATTCTGATTTTCAATTTGGATTCCACGTGCAAAGCATCAACAAAATTTGAAATTGTATTTCTTGAATTCTACTTTGGTCACCAACTTTCAGCTTCTCGCCTTTTGGTCACTGAAGTTTCCACATTATTGCACTTTGCCCCCCTTTCATGCAGTTGACCTGACTTGACTTGAATATTGATCTTCTAATTAGCCTCTCCAAAATACCGTTGTCCCATATTACATACAAATGCTAACAATAATATCCCTATTACATTATTTCCTCGCGAATACAAAGTATAGCAATTTTAACTCAAATAAACACAACATATACCAAAATTGCTATAAAATGTCAAGAAAATCGAGAAATTACCATAGCTAAAAATCAACCTATCAAATTCCCCCACGCTTAGACCTTTTACTCGTCCCTGAGTAAATTTATAATTCCTCGCTAACTCCAGGTCTAAAACAGATGCGCGAGGGAAAATGATTTCCCTAACTCCTCTAAACCAACCACAACAAAAGTTAACACAATCAAACGACTCAATCAACGTACTCGGAGAATGGAACTCCGCTCCTTATCACTCCAAAAATACAATGGTACCAATGGCCTTAGCTCGACCCCAATTCCAAATATGCAAAAACGGGACATCCAAGCTAAGGCCCACACATCAAAAAGCCAAGGGGAACTAAAGATGTCCTAATTTTCCCCCACGCTTATCTCGCACTACAATCTCCCTCGAAAATGAAGCCAATGCCCAAGCAAAGACTTACCTCGTGCAAAACACCAACACCCCTTATATCACCAAGAAGAATTACGAGGATTTTTCTACCTTAACGCCTCTAAACCAAACGTCCTACGCCAAGAATAATCAATCCTACCCGACGCTCCAATCCTCCCTTATATCTCCAACTCCGGTGATGCAAATGATATGCAATGTTTCACTCACTCACCTTTTGCCTAGGTGTTGTTTCCAGTTTTCACCTAGCCTCTCATTTTTCATCTTTTCAATTTTTTTTATTTTTTTTTTACACACTCTCTCCTTTTGCCTAAGTGCCCTCTCGGGTTTTCACTTAGCCTCTCATTTTTTAGTTTTTTTTTTTTTTTTTTTTTTTTTTTTTTTTTTTTTTAAGAAATCAAAACAGCATATACAACAAACATGTACCCCACCCCCTCACTAAATCATGCATAGTCCCATATGCATCACAAAAGTATAAAATAAATAAGACAGGGGTAGGGATACCTCTCGGTACTACTGTGGTTGGTAGAAACAAAACTGGCCCCCAAAAAGATCCTTGGCTCGAGCTACTCCCAAATTACTGTTGATTATGGGTGAATAATGACCCATTTTCAAGATATTTGAAAGTAAAGGGACTAAAATGAAAATAAGAAGAAAATGGGAGAGGTAAGATTGGATTGCAAGTTTAGGGGTCAAAGTGAAAAATTGGGGAAAAGAAGGGGAAAAATGATTTTAGAAAGTTTAGGGGCTAAATTGAAAATCTGGAAAAATGGGAGGGGCTGCAACTGAAAAGAGCAAAGGTTCATTGGGACAAATAATCAAACAAGTGGTGGGAAAGAAATGGCCAAGGCATTGTTTGGGGCTGTGGCCGAGGAAAGTTTGGGTTGTGGCCGAGGTAGTGGCCTAGCTGGCCAAGGGGTTTGGGACATTGGCCTAGGTACTTTTGTTCGTCTCGAAATTACATTTTTTTTTTCAAGCCTCTATTTTTTTTTTTTTTTTTTTTTTTCGGGGCTCTATTTTTTTTTTTCATGCCTCTATTTTTTTTTTTACATTGAAAATGAGGCTTACCCTTATACTCAGTTTGTGGCCTTGATTTTGAGGAGTCTGAGGCGTACTCTTCTACTTAAGTGGGGCGGGCGCATGGAATACCGTGGGATGGCCTTGGTTTTGGGCAATATGGTGCGGCCGCCTGGAATAGAGATGGGCGGGCGCCTCGACCACAGCCCTTCTTGGCCTTGCAATGCTGGCCTTGAGGCGGGCGCCTGAATCCAATTTTTTTTTTTTGAAAACAGGCCCCATTTTGCTCCACTCCCATGCGTTTTCCTGCACAACACCACAAAACAAAAACCTTCAGTAGCACCTGCACAACACCACAAAACAAAAACCTTCAGTAGCACCGATTCTAGACATCAATAAAAAAAAGAACACAAAAATTAAAAACATAATGTACAGAATGACCAATAAAATAAGCAATTAAATTCCGGGTTGCCTCCCGGTTAGCCGCCCTTCTTTAACGTCTTTAGCTAGACCAAACGCCGGGTAGGCCCCCGGCTGGCATCAACGTTTAAAGTCTTTGACAAGACTCGAACCCAAAGCTAACAATGATACAATCGTCCTCTCCCCCATGCTTAAACTAAAAAAACAGTTTAAACGAAAGGGAATAAATGGTACCTCATTAGTGCACACTCCATCCCGTTTGAGCTCGAATTATCTGCATAAGTTCCTTAGTTTTTTTGTTCATCGTGCTCAAACTTCCATGCTTCTCTATCTCCATCGGACCACTAGCCATTGCCACTTCTTCCTCACCTCCAAATGCGTGCTTTCGGTGCTCAGGAAGATTCTTCACCTTTCTTGGTCCATGTTTTACCGCCGATATTTTCAACCCATTTTTTACATCATCAATCCCACTACAAACCTTGAACACATTCTCTACCTTCGGCTCAACTACACCCATGAAACATAAGTCATGAACATCCTTAGGGTCTTTATTGGAGTCAAAAATGTTGAACTCCATTAAATCTCCATCAAACTCCATAGTCAAAGATCCGTTGGAAACATCAAACTTAGTATGAGCCGTAGACATAAATGGCCTCCCCAACAGAATGGGAGCCTTAGGATCCGTATCCATATCTAGTACATAAAAATCTGCGGGAAAAATAAATTTACCAACCCGAACAAGCACATCCTCAACCTTCCCCTTAGGGTAGGCATTAGATCTATCCGCCAACTGAATTATTACCCTCGTATCCTGTAGAGGTCCCAACTTAAGATTTTCAAACAATGCATAAGGCATGACATTGATTGAAGCACCCAAGTCAAGCATGGCCATATGCTCAGAATCATCACCCAAAGACACAGGAATAACAAACATACCCGGATCACTGCACTTCTTGGGCATCTTCTTATGATAGACCGCAGACACATGCTCTTTCATCTTCACCTTTTTCTGGCTTCTCGCCTTCTGATCCCTCTTCAATTTACACAACTCCTTCAAGAATTTAGCATATCTCGGGACAGTCTGCAATAGGTCTAAAAATGGAATGTTTACCTCAAGCCTCTTGAAAGTATCATATATAGCCTTGTCAGGCTCCGGTTTGCGATGTTCTTTCAAGGCCTCGGGGAATGGAACCTCAGGCTCAAAAACTGTGGGCTCTGGTGTAGCTTTCTTTTCCTCCTCCGGGGTCTTCTCCTCAGGCACAACCTGCTCAACCTCAATTACTGGCTCCTCCGGTACAACTTCCTTCCCAGTTTCCTTACCACTGCGCAAAGTCATGGCACATGCACTCTGCAAAAGGTCTTGCCTGGTTCGCGTGATGGCAACTTTTCCGACTCCCGAGCCTCCAACCTACTCACGATCTCGCATCCGCCTCTATCTGTTTCTCAAGACCACTGATACTCGTGTCAGTCCTCTGCTGATACTGCTGAAGACCGCTGGATAAGGTGGTCATACTCTGAGCCAGTGTACGAAACATATCTTCTGTAGATTGTCCCGGATGCTGCGACTGTTGCGGTGGCTGCTGCTGCTGTCCATATGGTGGTCTATAATCATTGTACTGATTACCCTGGTACTGCTGCTGCTGACCATATGGTGGTCTGTACTGATACTGATTAGTGGGATACTGCTGACTCTGTAGTGGACCCATCAATAATTGTCTCATCATCCCCTTAAGGTCCTCAACATCTGTCTCAAGCTTATTTTTCTCACCACTACAAGAATTCGCAGCACTAATATGTCTGAAACTCGACCTCCTGCCATGTGTTCGAGTGCTCTTAGCCAACTCATCTATAATCTCATTAGCCTCCTCAGTCGTCTTGTTGAGTATACTGCCCCCACAACAAGAATCCACCAACCGCTTATCCATGACTGTCAACCCTCCATAGAAATATACTATCAACTGATCATCATCAAATCCATGATACGGGCAACTTCTGCACAACTTATGGAACCTGTTATAATAATCATATAGCGTCTCCTCTACCTTCTGCTCCATGTTGCTAATGTCCCGCTTCATCACATTGATCTGATCTGGAGGAAAGAACTCATCAAGAAACACCTCCTTCATCTGCTGCCATGTGGTAATGCTGTTAGGCGGCAGATAGTAGTACCATGCACTAGCATCATCTTTCAGAGTGAAAGAAAATGCTCTAAGGAGGAGATGCTCAATCGGAAGTGCTGCTGGCTTCATGCTCTGACAAATCTGCACAAACTGGGATATATGTTGATTCGGATTCTCACCGGGCATCCCAGTAAAGTGCGGTAACTGGCTCAACAAACCCAGCTTCAACTCAAATGTAACCCGAGGCGAGTGGGGAACCGAACCGCATGAGGTTGCTCGCTCCACCCGGGGCGCTTTTACGCCTCAATGTCTGATCTGCCATCTGTTTACTAATTCAAAACTTCCAAGCAGATTGTCAGTAGAACAGGTGTGGACCTTACAAGGTTCCACACTAAAACAATTAACAAAATTAAAAATAACTAAAAAGAAAATAAAATTAACTAAACTAAACCAACAAAAGAAAATTAAATACTAAGAGAATAAAAAGAAAAAGAACAAGATTTAAAATAAGAACGTAAACAATTACACCGTTCCCCGACAACGGCGCCGAAATTTGGTAGGCTTAATCGCACGCCTACAAATTACTACAAGGACTCCTAATAATGTAGATAGTGAAAGTCCAGGATCGATCTCAGGGAACAATATTGATTACGAACTAGTCACAGACAAATGGGGGGATTTGTTTGTTTTTGAATTACTTTCTAAGAACAGAAATTAAACTAATTAAGAGTAAAAACAATGATTTAGAAACACTTCAGATTTGATTCTATCCCCACCTAATTATGCAATTATCATTGATATCTCTTTTCAATGTCACCCTATTCACCTGATCACGAGATATATTTCAATCTCTGTTTCTTCTTTCAGATTAGTTACTAGCAGTGGCACACTCACTAGAAACCCTAATTAATAAATTAATCTAACTGGCACAGTCTAGATCGCAGAATTAATTGATGAACGATTTAAGAAACTAAGATCAAGAACGCTTTCTACAATTATTTCATATAGATAATCGTCTAATTTTACCCACTTAACAATTTACCATGGCACATGCATAAATCGAAAAGATGCTACTTATGAATTCCTACACTGGCACAGTAATAGAGAATTCTAGCAAAGATTCATAAACAGAATAAATGAATTGATCAAGTTCACAAACCCTAATTATAAATCTAAAATCAACACGAGTAAAATTATGAATAGAGATGAACAAATAGAAAAGAAAATACCTCAAATTGATAAATAGAGGTTCAAGCAATCAAATCCAAAATCAAAAAGCTTAAGCTTTCATGAAGGTTCTAAGCTTTTCTCTAGATGAAAAATAACATAAAGAAGAGAGCCCTAAAACTGATGCTAAGAGAAGTTTTTATACTTCCTCCCAAACCTAAAACTAAAACTAATAATTAAAAGAAAAAGAAAAAGAAATAATAAAAGAATAAAAAAAAAGCAAAGTCTCCTGCAGGTCAACTCTCCTTGGGTCATGCGCCGGATCCTCATTCATGTG
Organism: Adenophora triphylla var. japonica; assembly: GCA_022495995.1. Classification (NCBI taxonomy): domain Eukaryota; kingdom Viridiplantae; phylum Streptophyta; class Magnoliopsida; order Asterales; family Campanulaceae; genus Adenophora; species Adenophora triphylla. The sequence continues at coordinate 248,888 of JAFEMH010002551.1, read as the reverse complement.
CTGTCTCTCTCCTTCAATTTCTTTAATTCTGATTTTCAATTTGGATTCCACGCGCAAAGCATCAACAAAATTTGAAATTGTATTTCTTGAATTCTACTTTGGTCACCAACTTTCAGCTTCTCGCCTTTTGGTCGCTGAAGTATCCACATTATTGCACTTTGCCCCCCTTTCATGCAGTTGACCTGACTTGACTTGAATATTGATCTTCTAATTAGCCTCTCCAAAATACCATTGTCCCATATTACATACAAATGCTAACAATAATATCCCTATTACATTATTTCCTCGCGAATACAAAGTATAGCAATTTTAACTCAAATAAACACAACATATACCAAAATTTCTATAAAATGTCAAGAAAATCGAGAAATTACCATAGCTAAAAATCAACCTATCAGAGTCCGTGATGTGCAAGGCATTGGCTGCAACATTCACGGGCAAGGCCTTATCTTGGATGTTAGCCCTCAAGCCCCGGACCATCCAATCATTCAGCCAGTTTAGAAGCATCTTCCTTAATGCCTTCGCTGGGGCAGGGGTGCCCGCTAGACCAAAGACAGATCTTGTCCGTGTCAAGCAGGCCCCAAACGAGCCTACAAAGGATTACATATCTCGATTCAGGAAGGTGAGCGAGGAGATTGTGGACCTAGAGGAGGGAGACATCAGACTCTGCTTTGAGGGCGGCCTCAGCTCCTCCTTCCTCAAAATGAATTTTGCCTCCAGCCGGCCTAAAACCGTGGAAGAGATGTATGAGAGGGCTTCGGCCATTGCATCCGCCGAAGAACCCCATGTGCCCGCTCCCCGAGCTTCAACCAAGGAAAGAATAAGAAAAGTTCAGGAAACCACCCTAGAGCCTGCCCGCACCAACAGCCAGGGCAAAAACCGACGTGGGTCGGATAAACTCCGAAAAACAATAGAGGAAACAGTTTACACCGAGCTCACCGACCCAAGGGTAGTAATCATGAGGGCCTCAGACTTTCCTCCTCCTCCCCCCATGCTTCGAAAGCCAAATGAGAGGAGTAGGCTTAAGTTCTGGGAGTATCACAACGACCACGGGCACGAAACTGAGGACTTCTTCCAGCTGAAGCGAATAATCCAGCAGAAAATCAACGACGGGGAGCTAACCAAGTGGGTTAAAGGCAATAACAACGCCCACAATAACAATAACCAGCAGCGGGCACGAAACCCGCGTGGTCCCGAGAGGATGGAAAGAGACAATTTTGATGATGACGAGGGTGACTACAATATAAACTTCATTGGAGAGGAACCCCCCTCCAACAAACAGCTCTCCCTCCAAATTTGGACATTAGAGAAGGTTTTTTCCATCCCCGCAATGGCTCCAGAGGAAGAGCAAGAAATTGGGTTCAAAAGGAGTGAACTTGCCTCCTCCCTGTTTCATTCCACTCAGCCGCTCACCCTCAGAATGAGAATCAACCGGGCAAACATAGGCCGAGTGTTGATAGATACTGGAGCTGCCCGTGATATACTCTACTACCATACTTTGGTAGGAATGAGAATGACCGAAGCGCATCTTACTCCATATGCGGGCATGCTTGAGGGCTTCACGAATCACGCCGTGGGAGTAAAGGGGACGATTGTGTTTGAAGTAACTATTGGGAAAAAGCCCATGCAGAAGACGGCCAAAATCACTTTCATGGTGGTCGATCTTCCTTCCCAATACAATGCCATTCTCGGCGTAACTGCTCAGGCCGAATTGGGAATAGTTGCTTCTGTTCCCCACCAAAGGGTGAAATTTAACACCTCGGGCGGGATTGCTACCATCAAGAATCGGCCCGGGAGATTCCTCCGAGGACTTGAGGAAAAAAGAAAAGCTAGTAAAGGCCAGGCGTCCTGCCCGCAGATAGAAGGCGAAGACAAATTGAAAAAAGGAAAAGCCCTTGCACTTGTGTCGGCGCCCATTCCAATAGGCATGCTTTCTTTCCATACCAAAAAGGTGGAGCTCAAGACGAGCAGAAAATCCAAACAGTTGGCCCCTATTGAGGGAGGATACATTGATCGAGGAATTGAGGGAGAGATTGACCGCGATGTCATATACTCTATGGCAACACTGACCGGAGCTCAGGTCAACCCCCCAACTATTGTCATTGACTCCTTGCATAATCGTGAAATCAGCGACCTTCAACCTAACGACGAGCTCGAGGAGGTGGTCATCAACCCCCACTTCCCCGAGCAAACTGTTAAGATCGGGCTGGAAATTCACTGCGAAGAGAGAAGGACACTCATTGAGTTCCTTAGAGCAAATTGTGATGTGTTCGATTGGAGGGTGGAGGATATGCAAGGAATCAGCGAGGACGTGATCCTCCATAAAATCAATGATGACCCATCCTTCAAAAACATTCATCAAAAATCAAGGTACTTCTCTCCGGAGAAAGAAATGGAGATCAAGGAAGAAGTGGAAACATTGCTCAAAGCGGGGATAATACAGGAGATTTCCTACCCCAAATGGCTAGCAAACGTCGTAATGGTCAAAAAATCCAATGACAAATGGAGGATGTGTGTTGATTTCACCGATCTCAACAAGGCATGCCCCAAAGACTGTTTCCCTCTTCCTCGCATAGACAGATTGGTGGATTCTATAGCCGGCCACAGAGTATTAAGCTTCATTGATGCATACTCCGGCTACCATCAGATCCAGATGGCTCCTGAAGATGTTCGCTCTGTAGCTTTCATCGCTGCGGGCAAGACTTACTGTTACACAATGATGCCCTTCGGGCTAAAAAATGCAGGAGCCACCTATCAGCGAATGGTCAATCTGGTCTTCAAAAACCAACTAGGCAGAAACCTTGAGGCCTACATTGATGACATGGTGATAAAAACAAAGGAAAACTCCCACGAGCTCGACGTGGAGGAAACCTTCCAAAACTTGCGCCGCAACAACATGAAACTAAACCCCCTGAAATGTGCTTTTGGGGTGAAGGCGGGCAAGTTCCTTGGATTCATGGTAAACCAGCGAGGAATAGAGGCTAATCCCGAAAAAATTCAAGCACCGCCGGACATGAAACCTCCGCTTGCGTGAAGGATGTACAAAATTTAATGGTCGCATCACCGAACTTGGCCGCTTCATCTCGCTGGCCGGAGAGATGCCTCCCCTTCTTCAAAACTCTAAAAGGGGGAAGAATCCTCGATGAATTTGCATGGAATCAAGAATGTCATCAATCTTTTGAAGAAGTCAAAACATACCTCCTGGCGGCCCACCTCTACTTCAGCCTGCGCCGGTGGGAAGAGCTTTTACATTTTTAGCAAGCACGATCCGGGCAAGAGCCGCCGTTTTTGTAAGGGAGGATAATAACTCCCAAAACCAGCTTTATTATGTTTCTAAGGCACCGTCCGCCGTAGAGGGCGTTATCTTAATATAGAGAAGTTAGCTTACGCCTTGCTTGTATCTCGCTCGAAAATTAAGAGCCTACTTTTCTCGCACATCCTATAACCGTACTAACCGAGGCCCTCTTAAAAGGTTTTACACAAACCGTAGTCTTCGGGAGAATGCTAGCTTGGTCTATCGAACTCAGTGAGTTCCAGATCACCTACTCCCCGAGAAAGACAATCAAAGCGCAGGCCTTAGTTGATTTTGTGGTAGAATCATCATTTAAATTGGCGGACAGCGACCTTGGAAAAAGAAAGCGGGCAGAATCAGAAGAAGCCCCAGATAGCCTGAGCACGGGGATTATATAGCCAAAAGAGCGCCCGGAAGAAATATGAACTTTATTCGTGGACGGCTCTGCGAGCAGGTTAATTAGTGGAGCGGGCATACTTCTGATCGCACCCTGCAGGGAAAAATTCAAAAGAGCCTTGAGATTCAAATTCGAAGCATCTAACAATCAGGCCGAGTATGAAGCGATTATAGCGGGCATGGAGCTGGCAAGAGACTTGGGAGTTCAGAATATTGAGATCAACAGTGACTCTCAGCTCATAGTAAATCAAATTAGAGGGGAGTATGATACAATCAACCCAAAGTGCTAACTCAAGATCGCGGCTTGAAAACCCTCATCAAAAATTTCACCTACTATGAGCTGAACCAAGTCATGAGGGAGGATAACGTGGAAGCTGACCTCCTCTCCAGAATAACCGAGCAAGAAATCATAGATTTGGAAACAGATTGCCAGATAAAATTCACGGAGAAACCTACTATAGATCGGATTCAGATAAACAATATTGAGGATCAAATAAGGGACTGGGTAGATGAGATCAAAGATTACATCGAGAAGCAGACCCTCCCCGAGGATCCAGCAACGGCTAGAGCCATCAGAACGGTGTCCGCGAAATACCTCGTCCTCGATGGGGTACTTTTCGACGATCATTCACCAAGCCTTTGCTCAGATGTGTCAAAACTCACATGGTCACCAACTTACTCTATGAGGTTCATGAAGGAGTTTGTGGCGGACATCCAGGTCCTCGCACCCTCTCAGACAAGATCAAATTCCAGGAATTCTTTTGGCCTACAATGAGAAGGGATGCGCAGGAATATGTGAGAAAGTGTGATAAGTGCCAGAGATTTGCGGACATTCCCAGACTACCATCAACAGAGCAAACTTTGGTTGTACCATCGTAGCCGTTTGATACATGGGGGATTGATCTCATTGGACCATTCCCAACTGCTCGAGGAAACATCAAGTATGTTGTGGTGGCCGTGGATTACTTTTCCAAGTGGACAGAAGCCAAGGGTTTAGCCACTATCTCCGAGGAGAATACCATCAATTTTGTCCACGACCACATCTATTGTCGATTTGGGGTCCCCCGAGCAATAATTTCGGACAATGGCACTCGCCTCCGCAAAATTCACTTGTCCGAATGCGTGAGAATGAAAGTGCAATACCGTAAGTCCGCAGCTTGCTTACCCCCAAGGAAATGGCCAAGCCGAGGCCGCGAACAAGCTAGTCCCGACCGCCCTAAAGAAAACTTGGAGGGGCGAGGAGGACGATGGTTGGACGAACCTGCACCGCATTATGGGTTGTCCGCACCACAATAAGAAATTCTACAGGAGAAACTCCTTTCTCGCTCACGTATGGGTCAGAGGCAATGGCTCCAGTTGAGGTAGCCCTACCCTCGTACAGAGTCACATACTTCGACGAGTCTCAAAATGAGGCAAACAGAAGGTGTGACCTGGACGATCTCGAAGGAAAGAGAATACGGGCAAATGAAAAAATGGTGAACTACAAGCAGAAAGCGAAGAAGCACCACGATAAAAGGGTAAATAAGAGGAGTTTTTCAGTTGGAGATTGGGTACTCAGAAGCGTAGAGGTCCAAGGGACCCAACCTGGTTTCAATAAACTGTTCCCGAAATGGGAGGGACCATATGAGGTCACCAAAATAGTCAAGGAGGGTACCTACATATTGCGACCAAAAGAAGGAGAAGAGATTAAACACGCTTGGAATAGCGATCACCTCAGAAAGTACTTCTTTTGATATCTTTGTAATTTTTGGAGGGAGTATAGACCCCTATATGTATAAGTATGAAGTTACCATCAATTTTTGGTGCAAAAATAGTTATAACGCCTTTCCCACCAGCCTTAAAAGCTGAGGTGGATGCCCGCAAGCGGATGCCAGTAGGTTCAAGAGCCAACATATGAGCTCCTACCTACTGATGCGCAAAGATCCATTAAGATCCGCAAGCCTATATGGGTATAAAGGCCATTACGCCCGTACTCGATCGCGGGGAGGATACTCCGTCCTGCCCGCGTGACACCACCAAGAAAAAGTGGATATAGATGAACGTAGGTACAAAGGCTATGATGCCCGTACCTACGGACTCTAGTGGGGACAAAGACCTGAAGTCCGGACCCACTAATTGCGCGAAGAACCTCGTTAGGGCCGTTACTCGCATGCCTGTATGTAACAAAGGCCTACATATAAGCCCGCTTACATGATCGCCACAAGACCCTCACAAAAAACTCCAAGGGTTTTTGAATAAAGGGTCAAAAAGCGTGAACCTCCAATAAGGGGATACAGATGCCAGGGGGTTAAAGGGCCTCTATGCTAAATATGCTCCTACCTTCTGTTGCGTAGACAATAGCCTCACGGCCACATTCTACATGCCCTATAAAAGTAGCTTGCCGTCGCTTTTGACTTACACCACGCCGTAAGGCCGGGAATAAGTGTAAATGGATGAGAGTGATCAAACAAGTTTAACAAAGCCAAAAGACAAACCGGGGTCAAGACCCCTAAATTGGCCACAAGGCTAAACAAACGCGATCACAGAAAAATAGGGCTGACTCTCACGAAAAATCCAAGTGATTTTGAATAAAGAGTTAGGAAAACTCAAAAAATGCGGGCAAAGGGCCTACTAAGCTTGTTACCGTAGAAGGAGAGTATAAAGTTTAATTGCAAGTCAAAAACGCTGGAGAAAGAGCAAGAAGGCAAGTATCAAGGTACTCAAAAATTGCGAACACTCAAAACAAATTACAAGACCAAGCAATTAAGAGAATAGTTACGAAAAATGCTTGTATTAATGAGAAATAAATATTTACAAGATCCTACCATCTATTACAACAAAGGAAACAAAAAACCTAAACTAGAGGAGTTTGGTCCTTGGGGTCCTCGGTGGCTGCACTCCCTGTGCCCGTTTCTGAGGCCGGGGTTGGAGAAGGAAGACTATTCACCAGCAGGTCTGTGATAGGATCAGATGAAGGCTCAGAAGAGACCGGAGTGGGGGCTGCCCGCTGGGGGAACAGATCACCTATAGCAGGCCCGTTTGGAAGAACGCGAACTATGGCATCCCCAAGGGGTATTGGGTTGTCCCCAAATCTCAGCTCATCCAGCTCGGCGATCGTGCCAAGGGCGGCGCTTACTTCGCCACGTGAGGCAAGGAGGCCGCAATGGAGAGCTCTAAACCCTTTACCTCGTCCTCTGACAGAGGAACTAATGCATGCCCGGCAGGTGCATTCCGTGTCAAGAGCAACCAATGAGCCGATCACGCCAACCGCCGAAGAGAACATGCCCGCGGCCGCAAAGTTCCGGACTCGTGTCCGACCCCCTACTGCATCGAGCCGATTCTCGCAGTTAAGCCGCCTCTTGAAATCTTTGGAGTTTTTATACTCCTCCACCGCTCCTTCCTAGCGGCGAGCAAGATGGCATCCTTCTCCAACCGAAATTGCTTAAGGGGAGCACTGATCGGACAGCTTCATCAACTTTGGCCTCCAGGTGGAGATGGTGGTGTTGGATGCCTCCCACTTTGGCACACTCGGCATTCCTGGGCTCCCACTCAGCCCTCTTTCCTCGGAGCTCATCCCTCTCCCCCTTAGCTTTTTTCAAGCTCTCCTGCACCTCCGTCAGCCTCTCCTGAAAACCCTTCAGGTCAGCCTCCTTGGTGGAGAGGGTTTTCTCCTTGGCATCGAGGAGGAGTTCAAGGTTCCCACCTTCTCCCGAGCCTCGCTCCACTCGTGAGCTTGCCCGCCAAGTCTTTTGTGTTGTTATCCAACTCGCCGGTCAAGCCGTCGCAAAGCATTCCCGAAGCCGCATAGCTTTGTTGCCCACCTGCGAGGAAGATAGTCAGAAATATGGTGATGCAAGAAGCTAAGTAAAGAGACAGGCTGAAAGGTCCCTACCTCGGTGAGGGCAAGCCCAATATCTCCCATCAAGGCTGACGGGTTATCCTTCTCAGCCACATTCTGATAGAAGTCCGGGGCATAGAGCCTGTTGATAAGCCCGATCCCCACAGCAGAATTGTAGGATGATCGGGCATATATGTCCACTCCTGTGATGGCGGGCACTTCACCCACCTTCTTCCTCAGTGCCCATGTCTCCTCGCGGGTGGCCAAGGAAGCTATGGGATAGGCAGTGGAGCAAATGGTCCCCGCGGTGGAGGGAGCAGTGGTGGAAACGGAGGCAGGGACAGTAGAGCCCCGAACTTGAGTGTCCCCCACTTTCTGGGACTTGGAGGCCCTCTCCCTGTGCGCAAGATCCGCTTCTCTCTCAGTCCTCTTTCGGGGCTCTATATTATGCCCGGAAGGAATAGTGCGACTGTGAGAGGATGCTCGGACGGCATGGGCGGGAGGAAGACCCGCAGGGGTGGAGCGACTCCCGGTTGTGGGGATAGCTTTGGGAGCCGGTCGAGGCTCCCCGCTCTTCCCGCTTACTATGGGCACGCTTTTATCCTTGCCGGGAATCCTCCCATCTCGCCTTGCCTCCTCAAGGAAGCTTCCCTATCGCCTTCATGTTCTCGGCCTTCATCTCGAGCTAGCATTGAGGGGCCATCAGAAGTTATAATCTTCTGGATCTACTCTGGAGGAAAAGAAAAATGGTTAGAATGCAGTTCGAAAAAATCAAAAGCAAGATAAATTTGCAACAGATTTATAAAGAGTCAGAGACCAATTAGTTCTGGAGGCTCGCACTCGGCGGCCAGCATGCAGGTCTTACAATCAGCCTCAAATTGGTAATGCTCGTGCACCCTCCAATCAGGGTCACGGGGCATGGGCTCTATTTCTACTCTGGGGGCATGTGGGGCGCCCTCCCTGCGAGGAGCCACCCCCGAGTAGATTAATAGGGGCTCGGATTCAACGATGGCGCCCACGTCATATAAGGGCTCCTCCCCGCTGTCTAGATAGGTAGCCAGATGTTTCTCTATGGCACAGCGCATACCCTCGGCAGAGGTGGGGTCTGGATAACTAGTAGCGGCCACTTTCATCGGGACTGGACTTGAGGGTTTGGAGAAGGGCCAGCCAAACCTAGACTCGATGACCAAGATATCCCTCTGGTTCCATTGGTCAAATTTGTTCGATGGGGGAGAGAAGGTCCGGGTAGAATAGTTCCTAGCCTTCAAGCTCGGGATGCCACTACTGATCCGGTTCTCGATAATAAGCGTAAAGCCCGGCCAGGGTAGGTTCATGACCCAGAATCCGCAAACCGATTATAAAGGAGACAAGGGCCCTGGTGGCATTGGGGTCGTGCATTGGGAGACAAATGTTGAACTCAAGGAAAAATAAAAGAAAGGGTCCAGAGGCAGGCCTCAAGCCATTCTCAAACCGGGCCCCATAGAAAACGCAGCTCGTTGTCCTCGCGGACATCTCGCTATTGCTTTCCGGCCGCAGCCTTTTCCTTATCCTTCAATTGAATATGCCCAAGGGTGCGGACACGGAAGGCATTACGGCCAACGTTGTACATCTCATAAATTTCCTCCTCCTACCAATAGTAGCCACCTCCTCGGCTTTCTTACCACGGCCACGACCAGATTCACCCCGCCACTGGCCTCTTGCCTTTATTTCGAGCAGGGGCCACAACTATCTCCTCCTGAGTCGTAGTCCTCAAAGGCATCCACAATCTCCGTGGTCTCAAAGCAGGCCTTTCTTAGAGGTCTCCGCGGCCCTCCTATCCTCAACCTCGCGGTCATCCTCCTCGGTCTCCGAGCTCATCGAGCCAAAGAGACCGGTGGCATCACCGCGGCGAGGTTACTTCAGCCTCATTTCCCGCCTCCGGTCACCTCAAAGTTCGGTGGCTCCAGCCTCACCGCTACTCGCTCAATAGGGTTAGCACTAGGGGCCCCGGGCACAACATTGGGAAATATGGTACTCAGGGGCAGAACATCTAAAGGGTCACTCAGGTCTCCGGTGCTCGGTGCCCGCACATCATTGGTTTGATCAAGATCCATTAGTTCACACTTCTCCCAGTCAATTATTTGGTCGGGGACACGGATCGCTCTCCTCACAAGTTCAACAGCGTTCAAAGTCTGACCTCTCTCGCGGGGAAACCTGCACAAAACCCCCCATCACAAAATTTCTTAGCCTACTGGTATCCCCCAACACCAATACGTCACGGTTAAAAATGTACTTCCTCTTGGCCTTCCACAACCGGGGTGGGACGAACGGCCCCCACTGGAATTTCTCACAAAAATACAAAAAACAATGCAGGGACAGCCTTAACCACCCTAATCCTACCTTCCTAAATATTCCCCCCGTCCGTTTACAAACGGCGAAGGTATCAAGGGTGGTTCCATCTCCTAACTCTATGGGACGGCGGGGTCCAAATTCACGAGTGGTCATTGTTCAAAATCCAGAAAAGAAAAACAGAAAGAGATGAAGAAGAAACACCCCAACAATTACTTACGAAAGAAAAGCTGGAGGGTTGGATTCGAAGAACACAAGCACGGAATTCGCAGCAAAAATTCTCTCTCTAAAACTCTTTGAAGGTTTGAAGACGGTAAAAAGGGTTTGAGGTTTAAGGGTTTGGTATTTATAAGGCCTACCTATACGGGTTAACCCGTTTAACCCGTATTAATTAGCCCACAAACCGTTCCTCGAACCCTGAACCGTCTCCAACGTTTGAAAATTCGAAAAATCCGCCAGTTAGCATTTATTACCCCTCTTCGATGATTGACACGTACCCCCTGTACGTACCACACCCCGTCTTTTCATCTGCCAAGTTAGCATTTATTGGGATAAGACAATCACGCAATTTGTTTTCTAGGCAAAGAGAACAAATCAAAAACTTGAGAATTGTTTTGCTTTCGTTATTGTTGTATCACTTGTATGTTATGTATGTTACAAATGAGATCAAACATCTGTATTTAAACAGATGGAGAGGTATCGCAAAAGGGTACATTCAAAAGACATGACTTTAGCCAAGCAATGTGTCTTTTCACTTTGAAAAGGCACTGCTCAGAACACCGCTTCGCCAGAGCACATATGTCTAGTGAAATTCTCGCTAAGCCGCACGGCCGTGTCTTATGAATCGCACGGCCAGTGTTGTTCATCTTGCTCGGACGAGCAAGGCACATGCCTCGGCCGAGCAAGACACTCTGAAACTTGGCCAATCTCAAGCTTCCGCTCGGCCGAGTCAAGGACTCGCTCGGCCGAGCACATCAAAGAAATGTGCTACCCTTTAACTTTTACTTCTTTATCGAGGTTGACTTCGTTTTAGCTCAAACGAGTGTGTAATTCTACACTTTCCCTTACTCGTATCCGAGTCTAATACGAATCACATTGATCTCTTAGTAAATCACCATTACAATAAAATAAGTTGATGATACTAAAATCACCAACAAATCCTCCATTTTAGTGTAATTCTTTGATTTACTAATCTTTATAAATAACGAAACAAACGAATGCATAAATGAAAATGTCTTGCGATTGAATTTTCATCTTAGTATAATACACATTTCAAATACTCGAGAATCGGGGTGTCCGAACGATTGAACCCGTCAACTCATATGAATACCTGAAGATACTATTCACATAAGTTTCATACAATTCTCTTTGTTTAATCTCGACACTATTACAAGCCATGTGTCCATATCCAATAGTGAACATATAGGCAACCAAGTCCTAGCTTCTTGAAGCGGCAAAACTTCATGTCCATGTAGGTAGTTCCTTTAATCTTGCACCTGCATTTGCAATTTTTCAAAGGAACTATTAAGAAGATATTCTTCAACCTAACCATTACTTGCGGTGTGTCCGAACACATACCTTGGGAAAGATAATAACATGTGTTCCAATCTCCAACTGCGAGCTTTCCACATTGAATTCAAGCTTCTAACGTTGTATTAGAAGGGAATTGGGTATCTCACAATTAGAGGATTAAATGGACTTTAATCCCATCCCCTTTGCAGACTTATTTACCAAGTCTCTAGCTAACCCCTTCATCAAGTGGTCAGCTAAATTTTGTTGCGACCGAACAAACTCAACTGAAATCACACCATTCATGATTAACTCCCGAATCATACTATGTCTGACACCCAAGTGTCTAGACTTGCCATTATACATTTGACTATAAGCCCTAGCCAACGTAGCGGCACTATAACAATGGATACATATTGGTGATATTGGTTTTGGCCATAATGGAATCTCAAATATCAAGTTTCGAAGCCACTCGCTTCTTTTCCAAAGAAGCCAATGCTACAAACTCGCATTCCATTGTAGAATGCTGTAATACATGTCCGCTTTTGGAAGCCCAAGAAATGGCACCTCCTCCAAGCAAGAACACCCAACCACTAGTAGAAGATGAATCTTCTTGGTTGATCCAACTAGCATCTGTATAACCTTCTAATATAGAAGGATGTCCACTATAACACAAACCATAGTCCATAGTACCTTTTAAGTACTTGAACACCCTTGTTATAGCATGCCAATGCTGTCTACTAGGATTACTAGTAAACCTGCTCAATCGTCCAACTGCATAAGCAATATCAGGTCGAGTGCCCGTCATAGCATACATGAAACTGCCTATGGGTTTTGAGTATTCGAGCCGTGACACTGTGTTTACCAAATATTTGATACAAGTTTCTCAGTAGGATCCATGTGAGTACTAACTTTAGAACAATTATCACAATTAAACCTCTTGAGAATTTTCTCAATATAATGAGATTGTGTAATTGCAATTCCCTTGTTCATCCGTTTAATCTTTATACCAAGAATTACGTCGGCTTCTCCCATGTCCTTCATAGAAAACTTTGATGACAAAAACTTCTTAGTTTCATCAACTACATTTTGGTCTGTGCCAAAAATCAACATGTCATCTACATATAGGCAGATGATTTACACCTTTACCGGATTCATCAAATCTGCTATATACACATTTGTCGGACTGATTTAATACAAAACCATTTGACAAAACAACCTCATCAAATTTTTGATGCCACTGTTTAGGTGGTTGCTTTAGCCCATACAATGACTTAATTAACTTACATACCTTATACTCATTACCTGGCATAACAAATCCTTCTGGTTGTTTCATATACACTTCTTCTTCCAAAATTACCATTTAAAAATGTTGTTTTGACATCCATTTGATGGATTAATAGATTCTGAATAGCTGTCAAAGCAATCAGAAATCTAATAGTAGTGATACGAGCAACCGGTGCATAGGTATCGAAGTAATCGATCCCTTCCTTTTGTCTAAAGCCTTGGATTACCAATCGAGCTTTAAACTTGTCAATTGTTCCATCGACTTTCATCTTCTTTTTAAAGATCCATTTGCACCCTAAAGGTTTACAGCCTGGTGGTAAATCAGACAAGACCCATGTATTATTTTCCATAATAGAACCAATCTCATCATCGATTGCTTCCTTCCAAAAACCAGCATCTCGAGATTTTATTGCTTCATCATAGGTTCTTGGATCCTCCTCTATACTATAACAGTAAGAGTATTGAGATTCAATTTGATCTCTTGACCCCATAACTAAATATAGTTGAAAATCAGAACCATATGATTTAGCTTTCCTTACTCTTTTACTTTTACGAGGTTCGGGTATCTCATTTGGTATCTCAACTGAATGATCATCCATTTGAGATTCAGCCGACATTGATATAATATCCTTTGGTCTAGGTATTGAAGAGAAACGATTCTCATCAAAGATTGCATCTCTCGATTCTATAATTGTGTTAATAGAAATGAATTCATTAGGTTCTATAACATAAAACATATATGCCTTGGAATGCTCAGCATATCCAACAAAGATGCAATCAATACCTTTTTCTCCCAACTTTTTCCTTTTAGGGTCCGGAAGTCTAACCACGGCCCTACATCCCCAAACTCGTAAAAATGTCAAGTTTGGTCTTTTCTTATACCAAAGCTCATATGGGGTAATCTTGTTCCTTTTATTAGGAACTCTATTCAATAGATGACAAGCCGTTAACATGGCTTCACCCCAAAACCCGTCACTCAAGCCCGAGTAAGACAACATGGCATTAACCATTTCCTCAAGAGTTCTATTCTTCCTTTCAGCCACACCATTTTGTTGTGGTACATAAGGAGCCGTAGTCTCATGAATTATCCCTACGGATTGGAAATATTTAGGATCATAATATTCACCACCTCTATCCGTACGTAAGGTTTTAATCAAGCCATTTAGTTGAAGTTCAACTTCGATTTTATAAATCCTAAATTTATCTAGGGCTTCATCTTTTGCATGCAGCAAATAAATATAGCAAAACCTAGAAGCATCATCTATAAAAGTGACAATATACTTTTTATTGCCTAAAGATGGAGTTGCATGAAAATCACATAAATCACTATGAATCAATTCAAGTTTTACAGAATTCCTTGTAACACTTTTAAAAGGTTTTCTAGTGATTTTTGTCAACATGCAAGTATTACACTTTTCCGTATTATTATCAATAACAGGAATCAAACCATCTTTGGACATTTCAAGCATTCTTTTATAGTGCACATGTCCTAATCGAGCATGCCATAATGAGAAATTAATAACAACAGAAGAAGTCATATAAACAGAACTAGAGTTAACCGGAATTTTATTCAAATTCAACATAAACATCCCATTGTTATAATAACCAAACCCTACAAATACACCCGACTTCGATAAGATATACTTATCGGATTCATAAACTTGTTTATAACCACACTTGTTCAAGACAGGACCAGAAACTAAATTCTTACGAAGTTTAGGTACATATAAAACATTAAACAAAGAAATAGTTTTTCCCGAACTAAATTTCAACACCACACTTCCTCTTCCTTAAATAGGAGCGGAATGGTCATCACCCATGTAAAGGACAGATCCGTCTTCCATTGGTTCGTATGTCTTAAACCAACAACGATCCTTACAAACATGAGTTGTGGCACCGGAATCAATCCACCACGCAATAGCATCATCCTGCACATAAAATGCCTCAGAAATTAGTGAAACAGAATTTTTAATAAATCTGTTCCAACTATGTATTAAAATCTGACCTTGGTTTTGAGAATGGTCCTTAGACCCCTTTCCCGAACCACTTGTGCTTGCGCCTTTCTTGTTGTTTCCAACACGACAATCCTTCTTAAAGTGATCAGATTTGTCACACTTCCAACATGCCAATTTAGGCTTCTTGTTGGGACCAGAACCATTGTCTTTGAAACTACGTTTCTTTCCTTTGTTTTTATTGTTTCCACCCTCATCAATCATATTGACCGAGGGTCCAGCAACTTCTTTTCCTTTGCCTTTGTCATCCTCTTGTGCCCTAAGAGATTCCTCTATACGCAAGTGACTACCAAGTTGAACCAAAGACAGATCGTCTTTACCATGTTTCAAAGTGTGTTTGAAATCCTTCCAGGAGGGAGGCAACTTATCAATCACACTTGAAACCGATATTGAATCATCCATCTTCAACCCATGTTGTGTATATTGTCCAAGGATTCTAAGGAGTTCATTGAATTGTTCAATGACAGGTCTTGAATCGACCATCTTGTAATTATTAAAATTACTCACAAGGAACTTCTTACTAGAAGCATCCTCTACCATGTACTTGGATTCAAGAGAATCCCATAACTCTTTAGCAGATTCCTCATTTTGATAGATGTCAAATAGAGAATCAGACATACCGTTTAATATGTGTCCTCTACAGATGTAGTCATCGTTCTCCCACTTTGATCTACGTCTGATTGCTTCCAAGTTGTCATCTTCAAGCAATTCCGGAATAGGGGTAGATAGAACATACACCACTTTTAACGTTGTTAAAAGGAAGTGCATCTTCTTCTACCAACGTCTGAAGTCTTGTCCTTCAAATTTGTCTAGCTTTCCAAACTTTGTCGTCATCTCCTTCAAAGTACTTTCACCAGCCATGAGTATCACCAAATACTTTATTCGTTTGTAGGGGAAATATAGGGTCTTGATCTTGATACTGAGGTCGGATATGTGATTGAATCGTGTATAATCCACTTTTCGAATAAAGTATTTCGACCCTTAATGCCTGGGTTACACAAAATCTTTATTGGAATAAGACAATCACGCAATTTGTTTTCTAGGCAAAGAGAACAAATCAAAAACTTGAGAATTGTTTTGCTTTCGTTATTGTTGTATCACTTGTATGTTATGTATGTTACAAATGAGATCAAACATCTGTATTTAAACAGATGGAGAGGTATCAGTAAAAGGGTACATTCAAAAGACATGACTTTAGCCAAGCAATGTGTCTTTTCACTTTGAAAAGGCACCTATTCAGGAACTGCTCGGCCGAGTCAAGGGACTCGCTCGGCCGAGCACATATGTCTAGTGAAATTCTGCCAAGCTGCACGGCCGTGTCTTATGAACTGCACGGCCGTGTTGTTCATACTGCTCGGCCGAGCAAGGCACAGAGCAAGACACTCCAGAAACTTGGCCAATCTGCTAAGCTCTGCTCGGCCGAGTCAAGGACTCTGCTCGGCCGAGCACATCAGCAAAATGTGCTACCCTTTAACTTTTACTTCTTTATCGAGGTTGACTTCGTTTTAGCTCAAACGAGTGTGTACTCCACACTTTCCCTTACTCGTATCCGAGTCTAATACGAATCACATTGATCTCTTAGTAAATCACCATTACAATAAAATAAGTTGATGATACTAAAATCACCAACAGTACTTGCCCCTTCCCCTTCACCTTCTACTTCCATAACTGAAAACGATTTCAACAAAAAAAAAAAAAAGAAATAACGGATAGCGCAAGAGAAATTCATGCGCCAAATATGGCGCATCCAAGAGGCCTCGCCAAAATGGAGTTGGATTTGGCGTCGTTGTTGGAGATCGTTTTTACGCCAATTTGGCGATGGCGTGGGGTTTTGGTGCAGTGTTGGAGATGACCTAAGTTGACTCAATATCAACTTACATATCTAAATTTTGTTTTTATATATTTTAATAGTCAAACGGAACTATGATCATGCGATGCGAATGAGAATGTGTTACATTATTAGACTGTTGTAAGGCATGCATTGCATGTTGGTTTCGTCTTAAATTAAAATTGTACCAAATGGTAATTAAAGTATAATATCATCTTTACTTAAGCCTAACTATTTGAAGCATAAGAGTTTTAGTCACGCATTAATCATTATTTATTTTATTATATAATCAGATCTATTAAATCCTCACGTAGCTACAAAAAAACTACTCTCATTTTATTTTAATTTTTAATTACACCAAATTAAACACTCCTCCACTCCACTTGTCTCTCATATACTCACTCAACATACAAATTTTGATGTCCAAACTACCCTTGTTACTGTCATTTTCTATCAACTTCTTTTTACTTTTTTTTTTTTTCAATGAATATGAACTATTAGAATTTAAAATCAGGGGCGGATCCAGCCCTATCCACCTCAGAATTTTGATTTTTTTTTTTTATCTAAGTCACATACTCCCTCCGTCCCGTAATACTTGACACAGTTACTGTTCCGCACGGGAATTAAGGAAAAAGTAAAAAGGTTGATGTGTTGTGAGTGTAGATAGTTAAGTAGAAGAGAGAATGAGTGGAGAGAATAGTAAATTATAATGGTGTTGTGAGTATTAAAATAATGTAGGAGAGAGAATGAGTGGAGGGAATAGTAAAGATTCTTTGCCATTTTAGGAAGTGTGACTTATCAGTGGGACGCCCAAAATGGAAAAGTGTGTCAAGTATTGTGGGACGGAGGGAGTATAACTTTTTTTATATATAAAGTTATTTTTCACTGTTTTATTATTTATAATATTTTTAAAATACCAAGCTCACACAATTTCAAAATCTTGAATTCGCGTATGTCTAAAACTAAAACTGCTATTGCAACGAATAATCTACTGCACCCAAAGGCAAATTCACCATATACGAAGTGGGTGTATGTACAACCGGTTACCCTCATATTTACTACAAGAAAAACATATCTTTATCTATATATGTACTACATTCGTCCCACGTGAATGTAAATCAATTTTTAGGGTGTGGAAATTAAGAAAAAGTGATGTAAGAAAGAGAAAAAGTTAAATGTACATTCGTCTCACGTGAATGTAAACCAATTTTTAGGGTGTGGAAATTAAGAAAAAGTGATGTAAGAAAGAGATCAAAGTTAAATGTTGTGAGTATGAAAAATTAAATAGGAGAGAGAATGAGTGAGAGGAATAGTGAGGAGAAAGAATGTTGTGAGTGTAAAAGTGAAATATTTATTTTCATTTTGGAAAGTTTGCATTTACGTGAAACGGACCAAAATAAAAATAAGTTTGCATGCACGTGAGACGAAGGAAGTACATGTTTTCATATACTCCCTCCGTCCGCCTAGTAAGTTCACACTTACTGTTTACACGTTAATTAAGGAGGGAGTATTATATTGAAAGTGTTGTGAGTGTGAAAATAAAATAGGAGAGAGAATGAGTGGAGGGAATAGTAAATTATAATGGTTTGTGAGTATTAAAATAATGTAGGAGAGAGAATGAGTGGAGAGAATAGTGATTTAAGGTTTCCTTTTTAGGAAAGAAACAAAGTGTGAACTTTGTAAACGGACGCCCAAAATAGAAAGTGTGAACTTTGTAAGCGGACGGAGGGAGTATATATATACTCCCTCCGTCCCGAAACTTGGTTCACAAACACTGTTTGCACTGGTTTTAAGGAGGGAGTATTATATTGAAAGTGTTGTGAGTGTGAAAATAAAATAGGAGAGAGAATGAGTGGAGAGAATAGTAAATTATAATGGTGTTGTGAGTATTAAAATAATGTAGGAGAGAGAATGAGTGGATTATGAATAGTAAAGATTTCTTTCCATTTTAGGTAAGTTTTAAATGTGTGAAGTAAGTTTTGTGACGCCCAAAAGGAAAGTGTGAAGATTGTTCCGGACGGAGGAGTATATACTAGCCTAAGCTCGTGTGTCCAAGTGCCACAGCTTTTTTTATTTTTTTTTTTAATTTTTTTTTAAGGAAAAAATGAAAAAGATACAAAATAATAAGGGCAAAATGAAAAATTTCCCCATTGAAACTGTTCAAAGAACTGTTCAATGGGGAGCTTCCATTTATACTATAGATATATATATGTATATAATAAGTGAGCACCAACCAACCAACTAATCAAGTCATTTGCCTAGCTTGGTGAAAAAAATTGAAGTTTTTTCTTTTATCTTTGTGGGTTGAGTTCGAGTTACATGGTTGACATTAATATTAGGTTCCGTTTGTTTTGGGGAAAATGTTTTTCAGAAAACATTTTTCCCATTTTTTGATGTTTGTTTCGCATCGGAAAATTGAGAAAATGTTTTACGCTAAACATGTTTATCTCATTTTCCAGAAAATATTTTCATTTTTTGAAAAACATTTTACAGGAAATCATTTTTCGAAAAATGTTTTACGCTAAACAAACGGAGCCTTAATTGTGTAATTTGTGTACCATTTTTAACAACTTTTAGATTTGTCACAAGTTGCATCGCTGTGACAATAACATCTATCTCATTTCCTGAAATTAATTTTACTTTAAAAAGGCCCCGTTTGTTTAGCGTAAAACATTTTTCGAAAAATAATTTCCGATAAAATGTTTTCCGAAAAATAAAAATGTTTTTCGAAAAATAAGATAAACATGTTTTTGACCATTTGATAACGAAAATATTTTTTCGAAAATGTTTGATTGAGTTGACTACAAATTTATCCACCCCAATCACCACCACCACCACCACCCCCACCCCCACCCTACTCAACACTACCACCCCCTCCCTCCCTCCACCCCTACCCCAAATCCACTCACCACTCCACCTCGGCCAAACTCCCATCCCACGCCTCACTCTCCCCGGTTCGGGGAGACAAAAAAAAAATTAATCATTTTAAATTTATTTTTAACAACTTCTCCCCAATCCACTCCACCACTTCCCCGCCACCCCACTCACCTTTCCCCCATCGAGTAAAAAAACAATTAATCATATTAAATTTATTTTTAACAACTCCTTCCCCAATTCACTCACCACCCCCTGCCACCCTACCCCACCCCCCATCCCCCCCCCCGCCCGTCGAGTCAAAAAAATTTTTTTTTGAATTTAACTGCAAACTGTTTTTCGAAAAATGATTAAATTTTTTTTACCCAACGGGGTGGGGGTTGGGTGGTAGGGGGTGGTGAGTGGAGTGGGGGAGGAGTTGTTAAAAATAAATTTAAAATGATTATTTTTTTACTCAACGGGGGTGGGGTGGCAGGGGTGATGAGTGGATTGGGGGAGGAGTTTTTAAAATAAATTTAAAATATTTTTTTTTTACTCGGGGGGGGGGTGTTTGGGGGGTAGGGTGGCAGGGGGTGGTGAGGGGAGTGGGGGAGAAGTTGTTAAAAATAAATTTAAAATAATTTTTTTTACTCAACGGGGGTGGGGTGGCAGGGGGTGGTGTGTTGATTGGGGGAGGAGTTTTTAAAAATAAATTTAAAATGATTTTTTTTTTACTCGAGGTGGTGGGGGGTGGGGGATGGGTGGGTGGCAGGGGGTGGTGATGGTGATGGGGTAGGGGTGGTTGATGTGGGTAATGTGGGTGTGTGTGTGTATGTGAGGGTGTTACCATTTTTTTGAAAAATGTTTTACTTAGAAAAAATTCGTAAATCAATTTACTTAGAAAAGTGGGGAAAATATTTTTTGAAAAATATTTTCCCCATTTTCCGGTGCGAAACAAACACCGAAAAATGGGGAATTTTTTTTCCGGAAAACAATTTCCCCCAAACAAACGGAGCCTAAGTAATCTGACATAAAGCAAATTAATTATTACTATACTTTTTTTCAAAATTTTAATAATTGACTTAAGGTTTTTTTTAAGAGAAAAAACTCATTTACAATAATATAATCATAAACCCTATTTTGCACTATTTGTTATTTCATATAACTTTTTAGAAAAGAGTCTATGAAAATAGAAATCAAACTGCAATCACACAAAATAATGATATACGTGGTTCACCAACTTTGCTACATTCACACGCAGAGGGAGAGAATATTATTATCACTTGGTAATCAACATAATACAATCTCTAATCTAGTACACGAATTCTTGGTCACAAGAATTTCTGAATGTGCAAAACCTATATCTAGAGAAACAGATAAGCAATTGAACTTTTGAATCCTATAATTATTTATATTGTCATATTTCTAACTCTACAGGGTTTTACAAATTCTGCGTTGAAACTATCTAGCCCTGGCACAACAACCGTCGAGCACGGGCATGCCCTTTGGGCAGCACGGCTGTGCCAAACTTCCTGAGAATTGGTGCAGCCGCTCCCCTTTCATGAGTACGCATGCTCCTCTTTCCAGAAACTTTTGCACGGGCGTGTCTTGTACCCCGCACGGTCGTGTCCGATGTTCAATCATAATGCTCCAGATCCCTTGGTTGGCACGGGCGTGCTAAACACAACGCACGGCCGTGTCAGCTAGTCTGTCGTCACATGAATTATCTTCATTGCTTGTTCAATCCCCTAATTTAGGCGTCCCCAACATATATGGCGTTAAATCAAACAAATCTCCACCTTGACATCTAACCTCCATATTGCATAACCAGAACTCCCCCTCTGCCTCAGATGCTGTCTAACAGCTGCGAACATTTAGCATGTCCAAGCAATGTTGGAACTTGCTAATTGGAATGGACTTTCGTGAACATGTCAGCAAGATTGATCCGCTTCTCACTTCTCATAAAATGATACCTCACATCTATGTGCTTGGTCCTTTCGTGATGTACTTAATCCTCGGCCAAACATATTGCACTCAAACTATCACAAAATATTGTAGCCTAATCTTGATGTAACCCGAGGTCGCTGAGCAAACCCTTTAGCCATATTCCCTCCTTATCAACTTCCAATGTTATGTACTCCGCTTCCGTATTCGACAAAGTCATTGTAGATTACAAAGTAGCCTTTCAACTGACAACTGACCTACCAAGAGTAAACACGTACCCGGTCATAGATCTCTTCGTATCAACTTCCCAAGAGTAATCTGAATCATAATAACCCTCAACTGCACATTCTGTACCACCTTCATAAATGAGACCAACATCAGATATACCCCTAAGGTACCTGAAGATCCTCTTCACTGCCCATGTTCCTTACCAGGATTCTCCATAAACCTACTAACACAACTGTTTAGGCGACTGCTTCAATCCATACAAGGACTTCTTCAACTTACACATGTAGTTTTGTTTTTCAGGAACTTGAAACCATCGGGTTGTGTCATATAAATCTCCTCCTCGAATTTTTCATGTAGAAAAGTTGTTTTCGCATCTAGCTGCTCGAGTTCCAAATCCTGATGTGCCATCATTGCTAATAGCACTCTGATCAAAGTGTGTCTAACTACATGTGAGAAAATCTCATTTTAGTCAATACCCTCTCTTTGCATGAAACCTCTAGCAACCACACGAGTTTTATACTTGACCCCTCTGATGGTGACATGCCCTCCTTTTTCTTGAAAACCCACTTGCAAGTAATAATCTTTCTGCCTTCGGCCCTTCTGGTTTTTTTACCCATGTTTGATTCTTGTGAAGTGACTCCATCTCGTCTCCCAAAGCTGCATGCCACTAAGCAGACTCTGAATATGTAATTGCTTCCTTGAAAGTGGTTGGCTCCGTAGGGTCGGATTCCACTTCATCAGCAATCTGAAGTGAATAAGACACCATGTCTTAAAAACCATACCTCACAGGAGGCTTCCCGAAATTAGCTAGTCTAAACCTCTCTTGAGCTAACCCATGTTCTTCAGGAATAGGTGATGAACTGTATGGCGCTTCTCTCTCTGAAGGCAGATCCTGATTAACATCTGAAAGTGAACTGCTCAACTCTATAGTATCTTGTAGCTCCAACTGTTTATCAACACTATCAATACATGATACAACCATAGATCTCATAATAGGATCTATTACTAAATAAAGGGTGAAGTGATTTTGTCACTTTTTCCTCAAAACTATCACCTAGATACAATGTTGGCAGATTCATTATCTCCCGTTTCAATTACCAAAATTGTCCCTGTAAATATTATAAACCCAAAAATATTTCTGTCAATATTAAAAGCGAATAATAAATGAAACTTAGAGAGGGAGAGAGCTTGAGCGTTTCTTGGGAAAATGAAAAAGGCAATGCTGGATGAAAAGAAAATGGTA
Source organism: Adenophora triphylla var. japonica (assembly GCA_022495995.1). Taxonomy (NCBI): domain Eukaryota; kingdom Viridiplantae; phylum Streptophyta; class Magnoliopsida; order Asterales; family Campanulaceae; genus Adenophora; species Adenophora triphylla. The sequence continues at coordinate 226,151 of JAFEMH010002551.1, read as the reverse complement.
GGCGTAGGCCGACTGGGTTAGCCTACATCATGGATTTATATTTCTCTCTTTAATTTTTCTATTGTTTTCTTATCATAAACAAAAAAAAAACCACTAACACCCTTTCAACTATCTACATTGTTTATCCATAAAGATAATTTCATATAAATAAATTATTAATTAATTAAACTCCACTCAATAAATTAGAGTAATTTTATTTACTTAATTTCATATGGTAAAAAAAATCTTATATAAATAAATAAATCAATCAAACTTCACTTAATAAAGTCTTAAAAGTTGTTATTAGAATTTTAATAATTTATTAATAATAAGTTTTAATTTTACATTTGGACGATTTTTAAGAACTTGATTAAAAATTAATTAAATAAACCACTAAAAAATAAAAATAAATATAGTGCGAATATTACTCTCTACGTTTGAAAAGATACTCATTTGATTTTTAACCATCGAAATAAAATTTTAAAAAAATTATTAAATCAGTAAGTGATTTAATAATTACAATTTTTAATTGTTTACTAGAATAACTATATTGAAAATAATATTGTATCAATGTCCACTTATATTAATTATCTAAAAATTAAATAGAACTATATGTCTTAAATAGCGAATAAAAACATATTGAGCCTATTTTTATTTTTTTGAATAACGCTTGGTAGTATTTTTAATAAAAATGAAGAAAATACAAGGATTATTGTACTTATTTAACTCAAATATATTTTTCTTTGATTATCTTTTCCATGATAATTATTGTAATTATTTATTCCTACCTTAATTGCATGCATTTTCACTAAAAAAATTGTCAAAATTGTGGAATACTAAGAAACTACTAATTTTAACAATTTAATGCATGCAATTAATTGCAAGTTCTAATAGGATGCCAAATGAGGTAAGTTTTGTAATTCGAGGTGGGACAGAGTACTAATATTGTCTCGCCCAATTTTTTTAATGGTCAATTTAAATGATTTTTGAACAATAATTTATGTTATAATAGACTTCACAAAATATTTTTTGTCATTTATATTAAATCTTGACCATCATTTTATGAATAATTATTTATGTTCATGAAACTCTTAAAATAGTGTCTTCAAAATTATATTTTCTTAAATTATTAATTGTTTTTATAAAAAACTTTTTTTCCTTTTCTTAATTAATTTTTCTTCAAACTAAGTGGGTTGTTTAGCTAATAATTATAATGTATATTATAAAAAAGGCTTAAAATCTTATCCATCCACTTTTCTAACACAATTTTAAGTTTATTATTGATAATTTATTAGTTAATTAAAAATCAAGAAAAAAAATAAAATAAGAATCGAGATTTATTGCCTTATTATTGAACTATCTTCTTAAAGAGTAATAAATGCATGAGTTTCAATGAGTGTTATAGATGTGAACTTTCAGAAATAAATAAAAATTGGTGAACAAAAAGTACGGGAAATAGGTTTTAAAAAATTGAGATAATTAATTTGCATTGAATATTTGAGTTGATTTTTTTGGGATAGTAAATTGTTTATTTATTGCTAAAACAATGAATAAATGGTTTATTTACCGTTTAATAATATTTTCTATAAAAGCTATTTTATATGTTTTTTTAAATAAAAAACTATAAAATATATTTTTTGTAAATATATAATATTAGTTAGAAAATACGGAGTATGACTGTATAAGATTAGACAAAATGACTATTTAAAAGATATGTATAGAAAAATAGAGTTGTTGATAATAATAATTTCTTAGAAATGAGATAATTATTTTATTTAATAATATTATGCAAATAAAATGAGGTAGTTATAGTAATTTTTAATTTAGTTACTGTTATTTGTCAAAGTTTTTTGTCGTACGTTAAACGCACGGGTGTTAGACTAAATAATCACAAAATTTTCATCAAATACAACATTCTTGCTTATAATAACCCTACCCTCCGATGTAGATCAAATCCGGTATCCCTTGACACCATCTCCATAACCCATGAAAACTCATTTTCTGGCCCTCGATTCTAAATTTCTCATCATCCACATGATAATAATCAGTACAAATAAAAGCCCTTAAATTAGAATAATTAACAGGTTTACCTGACCATACCTCGTTGAGAACTTTGAGATTTATACATGTGTGAGGTTCGTGATTTATCAAGTAACATGATGTACTAACTGCTTCTGTCCAGAACCGCTTAGACAACCTTGCATTGGAAAGCATGCACCTTGCTCTAGCCAACAATGTCTGATTCATGTGTTCTACGACACCATTCTAATATGGTGTACCACTGATAGTGAGATGTCTAGAAATTTCCACTTCCTTACAGAACTCATCGAACTCATCATTGCAGAACTCCAACCCATTATTTGTCTGAAGTCTCTTGATCTTTTTCCCTGTCTGATTTTCCACTAATGTCTTCCACTGTCTGAAATTTGTGAGAGCCTCACTCTTGTGATTCATAATAATAACCCAAGTCTTCCTCGAGTAATCATCTATCATAGACAAGAAATACATGTGATTCCTCAATGATTCCTGACGTGAAGGTCCCCAACAATACGAGTGATTGTAATCCAGACTACCCTTCATTCTATGAACCCCCTTTGAAAACTTGCTTCGCTGACTTTTCCCAAGTAAACAATACTCACAAAACTTAAGGTACTTGACCTTATGGCCACAAAGAACACCATGGTTCGCTAGTATTTGCATCCCTCTGATGCACATGTGCCCAAGCCTAATATGCCACAACTTTGTCATATCCTCCTTAACCACTTCAGATTAAGGTTGTAAACGAATCAAATCGTTCGATTTGATTCGATTCGTTTACACCCCTACTTCAGATGATGCAATCAAAACTGACCCAAAAAGCGTTCTACCTTGGAGGAAATACAAGGAACCTTGCTTAATGCCTCTCAGAATCACTTCAGAACCTTTGCAAACACAAACTGCTCCACCTTTCCTTTGAAACTGTACCCTTTATTGTGTAGTTGACTAAGAGAAATTAGGTTATCCGTCATGTATGGAACGTGTCTCACATCGTTCAAAGTGTAGAAATTAACATCATGAGTCTGTAGCTTGACATAGTCAATACCAACTACCTTGCAAGTAACACTGTTGGCCATATGAATATTACCCTCATCTACATGCTCATAAGTTGTAAACCACTCTCTCGTCGGACTAATATGGTAAGAAGCTTCAGAGTCAAGAATCCACACACCTAACTGTATTGCAAATTCTTCTGTTACTAGAGCATAATTCCCATCAGAGCTGCTAGTATTAACTACAACAACATTAGCATCAGAACGTATAGGAGGCTCGCCTCGCTTCTTCCTAGGACAATTTGTCTTCCAATGTCCCGTTCCCTTGCAATAGTTACAAATATCCTCAGGTTTCGGACCCTTCTTGCCAGAAGACTTCTTCTTATTATTATTGCTAGAACCCTGCTGTTTTCCGCAACCAAACCTGTTGACTAGTTATTTGTACTACTATTACCATTTGCCTTTTGACGCAACTCTCTAGTCTTGAGCAAGGACTTCACCTCCTCTAGAGTGATCTTCTCCTTACCATTGATATTAGAGTCAGCATAGTCCTCATATGATAAAGGCAATGAAACAAGAATCATTAATGCATCATCCTCATTAGCAACTTTAACATCTATATTACGAAGTTCAAGTAATAAATATGTAAATCTATCTAGGTAATCCCTAATGGGCGTACCTTCCTTCATTCAGAGAGAATACAACTTTTGCTTCAGATACAGCTTGTTGGTCAATGATCTTGTCAAAAACATATCTCCCAATGCAAGCCACAAAGCACCTCCGAAATCAGTATCTGCAATATCCGCTAGAATATCATCATCTAAACACCTTATGATTTTAGAGTGGGCCCTATCATTTAGCGTGATCAGATCCGCTGCTTTCTTCTCAGCTGCCTTCTTGTCCTTCTCCTAACTCTCTGATGTTGCAGCAACAACAACGCCTGTGGGAACGACTTTTGCTTTCCCCCTTGGATTCCAACGACCCCCGATTACAGCAGCCACTGGGCTCACAAACCCTTGTCTCTCAACAAGGCTTTCATCTTGATTTGCCAAAGACTGAAACTATTCTTCCCATTGAACTTGTCAATTGGTGATTCTATTTTTGTTCCCATCTTCTTCTACAGCGAAATACCCCTAGACCTTTCTCAACCAGATCGGGCTCTAATACCAGTTTGTTAGAACAAAGTCTATGAAAACAGAAATCAAACAATAATCACACAACACAACGATGTACGTGGTTCACCAACTTGGCTATGTCCGCGGGCAGAGGGAAAAAATATTATTATTACTTGGAAATCAACATAATACAATCTCTAATCTAGTGCACAAATTCTTGGTTACAAGAATTCCTGACTGTGCAAAATCTAGATCTAGAGAAACTGATGAGCAATTGAACTTCTGAATCCTAGAATTATTGATATGCCTACCACCCTAGAATTATATCTGATTGTTAGGGATAGGGGGTATTTATACTGTCTTATTCCTAACCCTGCAGGGTTTTACAAATTATGCGCTGAAATCGGCCCAGGCCCAACGGCCGTCGAGCACGGGCGTACCCTTTGGGCAGCTCGGCCGTGCCAAACTTCCTGACACTTGGTGCGGCCGCTCCCCTTTCATGAGTGTGCACGTTCCTCTTTCCAGAAACTTTTGCACGGGCGTGTCTTGTACCTTGCACGGCCGTATCAGTTGTTCAATCATAATGCTCCAGATTCCTTGGTTGGCACGGGCGTGCTAAACACAACGCACGACCGTGCCAGCTAGTAAGTCACAAGAATTATCTTTATTGCTTGTTTAATCACCTAATTTATGCATTTCCAACTTAAATTACATTAAACCCAACATAACTAAAGTGATATTAACTACACTTTTCTATACAAAAGGTGAACTATTCAATATTCAACATTCAATATTCATCAACTATTCATCAACTATAGTAGATATATAGGAATATATATATGTGTGTTACTATTGCAATATACTCCTTCCGTCCCATACCTAGGTGTACACTTTTCATTTTGGGCGTCCCAAACCTACGTGCACATTTCTTAAAATGAAAAGGAGTCTTTACTATTCCCTCCACTCATTCTCTCTCCTACATTATTTTAATACTCACAACACCATTATAATTTACTATTCCCTCCACTCATTCTCTCTCCTATTTTATTTTCACTCACAACACTTTCAATATAATACTCTCTCCTTAATTTACGTGAAAAGTCAAACTAGGCATGTAAGTATGGGACGGAAGGAGTATTAAAATATCAATTAACAAAATACTCAATTTAATAATAAAAAAGGTTGACAGAACTTTGCATGACCAACGACTAAAATAAAACAATCAAATTGTTAAATTTTACTATTTATAGTTGGAGTTTGATGTAAATTGTTCGGTTGATTTGATCCAATTTGATTTGGGTTTGAAATGTAAATCCAAAACGAATCATACAATCGTATCTTTGAACTAAATTCAACTCTTTTCTAAAGCCAAACACAACATAATTTGATTTAATTAGACACGAATCAAGTTCTAGAAATGAGATTTGTGTAGTGAACACTAGTTATTCGAAATGTACAGCTTAAAATTGAACACATAACAACCTACCTTAAACGAGGCTACTTTGGACATTTCACGTGCATACATTCTCCCTGCGTCGACATAACGTGTGTTTCCAAATCATCACATCCGACAAGTCAAATAAATTAAAATTAATCAAAAATCTTTCCGAACGTTTTTTTTGTTTGTTTTTTAAAAGAAAAAGGAAATAAATCTCCTCTTTATCAAAATCAAATCATACATATACATCCCACTGTAACTACACACACAAACACACTTCCTTTCTTCTCTCTCCATTCTCTCTCTCTCCAATTCATCATCAATGCTGAAAAAAGAACACACTTGAATCTTCCCCACTCACCTCAATAATTCTCAATTATTACACATACCCACAAATTATATTTTCAAATTAGTCTCCGACATTACCTAAAGACACGATTTTTAGAGGGGGGGGGGGTTTGTGAGTACAATGCTGGGGAAGCCCGGCTTGGAGTTACTGATCGTGTTTGTGGCGGCGACGGCGGCGGTGCTGGTCTCGGAGGCGCAGGGAGGTGGGTATCCTACGCGGGTGCTGAATCTTGAGAGGGCGTTTCCGGTGAACCAGAAAGTGGAGGTGGAGGTGCTCCGGGCAATTGATAAAGCCAGGCACCCTCGATTCTTGCAAAGTGTTGTCGGCGGCGTTGTTGACTTCCCCGTCGTCGGTACCTATAATCCGTACAAATCCGGGTAATTTTATCAACCCCACCTGTTTTTTTTCTTTTTTTGTAATTTCTTTCAGTTTATTACTCCGTAATTTATAGAATTTCTAAATTAATGATGTTTATGAATTGGATTAATGCTTTTTTCATTTTGTTTTTCATCCTGAGATTAATGATGTAATAGCAGAAAATGTTTTAATTGTTTGCATCAGTTGGCATTTGTACCTCTGGTTGTTTGGGCTACTAATGCTTCTTGAGTTTCATGTGCCATCAATTCTCAAAGCTTCCTTCCTATGGTCCAAAATAACTGTCGCGGACTTTTCACGGGTTTTAAGAAAGATAATTATTAGCCTAAGGCTCCGTTTGTTTCACCGTAAAACATTTTCCGGAAAATGTTTTCCGGAAAATAACCTGTTTTACGGTGTTTGGTTAGCCCCCGAAAAATGTTTTTCGGAAAATAACTCGTTTTCCGCTGTTTGGTTGCCTAAGTAAAACGTTTTCCGGAAAATATTTTACGCCCTTCCTAAGTAAAACGACCTACTGACCTTGTCCTAAGTAAAACATTTTCCGGAAAATGGAGGCCTTAATGTACAACTCATATTACGCCCGGTACAACCACCCCCTGCCTACCCCCCCCCCCCCCCCCCAAAAAATTTATTTATTTATTTTTATTTTTATTGTAATCGCCCCCCCCCTACCCCCTGCCTACCCCAGCCCCCACCCACCCACCCTCTCCCCCAAAAAAAAAAAAAATTTTTTTTTTTTTTGTAATCGCCCCCTACCCCCTGCCTACCCCCCACCCACCCCCCCACCCCCCACCCCAAATTTTTTTTTCTTTTTTTTTTTTTGTAATCGCCCCCTACCCCCTGCCTACCCCCCACCCCCACCCTCCCTCCCCCAAAAAAAAAAAAAATTTTTTTTTTTTTTGTAATCGCCCCCTACCCCTGCCTACCCCCCACCCCCAAAAATTTTTTTTTTTTTTTGTAATCGCCCCTACTACCCCCTGCCTACCCCCACCCACCCCCCAAATTTTTTTTTTTTTTTTTTTTTTTTTTTTTGTAATCGCCCACCCCTACCCCCAAAAAAAATATATTTTTTTTGGGGGTGGGGGGGTAGGCAGGGGGTAGGGGGCGATTACAAAAAAAAAAAATTTTTTTTTTTGGGGGGGGGGGGGGGGGGGTAGGCAGGGGGGAGGGGGGGGATTACAAAAAAAAAAAAAAAAAAATTGGGGGGGGGGGGTGGGGTGGGTGGGGGGTGGGGTAGGTCACCTTGTGAAATATGAGTCGTTTTACCAAACACCCGAAAACATTTTACACCCTTCCTCCGTAAAACATTTTACGCTCTACCTCCGTAAAACATTTTACAGGAAAACATTTTACAGGAAAACATTTTCCAGAAAACGTTTTCCGAAAAATGTTTTACGTCGAAACAAACGGAGCCTAAGTTAATGATAAAAATACCAAGATTTTCAGTCTCTTGCATTACTTCACACAACAACCCAATTAATAAAGCAAAACAAATTTCAATGCGGGGATTAAATAGGAATTTGAATGCTTTTGATCCAAAAAATGACAATTATTTTGGAACAAACATTTTGTCCAAAAGTGACAGTTAGTTTAGACCGGAGGGTGTATTGTAAAATTTTCTATTTGTCACTGGCCTATCCGCCACGAATTTGGATGTCAGCACACAATATTTGTTGTTTAAGGAGGTTTTCATAACCATTGTTACTATTGTAATAAATAGGTTATATTGGTTATTCACGTGTTCTTGTTCGCCTAAATATCTCCTGTTTCGAAATTGGTGCAAATTTTAGGATTTTTTTTTTTTTAATTTATGCTAATTTTTACATTATTTTTTAGTATCTCATTTCCTTTAGGGACATTCTGAGCTGGGATTTATTTCTAATGTTGCAAACATTCATTTATTCTTGTTTGGTTGGATTGTTTTAGAGAGTGAGTATTAGATTTATACACATTGACGATATTCTTCATTATTGGTGTTTGTTTTTCTGTTATAGGTTGTATTTAACAAAAGTGAAGTTAGGTTCTCCACCAAGGGAGTTCACAGTGCAGATAGATACCGGAAGTGATATCTTGTGGGTTACTTGCAATCCTTGCGAAGATTGTCCCCAATCAAGTGAAATTGGAGTAAATTTCTTCCTCTTGTAATGATATTTGAGTTTGGGACATGCGAAGAAATTTTTTATCGAATTGGCTACTGATATTTCTTGTTATTTACAGGTTCAGCTCAGTTCCTTTGATGCAACAAGCTCGTCAACTTCTTCTTTGCTGTCCTGTTCAGATTCCGTGTGTGCGTCTATAGTTCAAACTGCAGCTGCTCAATGTTCTTCTCAAGACAATCAATGTAGTTATACTTTTCAATACGGAGATGGAAGTGGGACATCTGGCCATTATGTTACTGATTTGCTATATTTTGATGCAATTCTGGGGCCCTCAGTGGTTGCCAACTCTTCAGCTTCAATTGTTTTCGGGTTTGTTCTTGTGACTTCTATGAAAGTTTTTGTACCTTAGTGGACTCGATCATGCTGACATTTTGAGCCTAGAGAATCATACTCCCTCCGTCCCTCAATGAATGTCCAAATTTCACTTTGAGGGACATTTGCAAAAAGGTTAAAACTTCAAGCATTTTTAGTAACATAAGCACATAATAAACCCTTAATGATCTTACCGTATTGCATCTTGAGTCCAAGTTTGAATTAGATCTTGTTGTATGATGATGGAGAATTTGGTAACTTCCCCAAAAATTAGAGGCCTATCGACATTATGAACCACTGTACTTTTCTTTAGCTCCACTTTTAACCACCCATATATTTTTAGCAGTTTTAACCACCCTACTTCTAATAAGCTTTTATAAAACCCAAACCCCCTGCCGACATCCACATTTGTTATAAAAAACTAGCGAAACCTAATGAGAGTTAACTTTAACACCCCCAAATAGCGTACGATTCTATGATTAGGGAGAATAGAGGCTGAAATCAAAGCTAGTCGAGGATAAAGTTTATGAATTGTCACTTTTTTTAATCTATCTTACTTATCAGGAAAAAGCAAAAGCCTCAGGCATGCTTTTTAAAGCTGCAGCTATTGTAATTGTTTAAAAGATGAACTCCTTCATCATCCAAAATGTATAAAACAATTAGGTTTCATAAGCTGAGCATCTAAGCTGTTTAGACAGTTAATTCTCTTTCCCACTGGGTTTAAAACCCGTTGCCTTGGCCATGCTCATAACTCAAGTGTTTCATGCCTCTGTACACACCAAATTTCAAATTTGTTATTAATAAAAAACGAATTTGAATTTTGTTTGAACATTCGTCTTGGTACGAAAGGAGTACCTTCTTACTGTAGTTATGTAGTTAGTTTGTTAGTGTGACTCTTGCACATACCACAATTGTCCCAACCTTCTAGGGCAAGGAGATATTGGACAAAAAATAATAAAGAAAAGAGAAAAGGGACTATGAATGAGTGAGTGTTTTATTTAAAAGACGGGGTAAATCTTCAATTGTTGATGGCATTCAATATTTTACAGGATTGAGATCGTGAATTGAGTTATGGTTCAAGCAATTTGCTGAGGGCTAACAATAGAGTTCCAAGAATTCAATTTGGACTTCCTATCTTGTAAATTGTAGGATGTCATCAACAATTGAGGATTTATGTTCGATTAGCCTCGATTTCAACTTCTATTCTCCCCAATTTTAGAATTGTTCACTATTTTGGGGTGTTGAAGTTAACTCTCGTTAAGTTTTGTTAGTTTTTTTTTTTTTAACAATTTTGGATGTTGTTAAGGGTTTTGGGTTTAATAAAAGCGTATTTGGAGTAGGGTGGTTAAAACTACTAAAAATACATAAATGGTTAAAAGCGGAGCTAAAGAAAAGTACAATGTTTCAGAATGTCGATTGGCCAAAATTAGACATTCATTTCGGGACAAATTTCTTAGAAATTTGGACATTTCATTTAAGGACGGGGAGAGTACCTAGCACCATCTACATGGTGCTGATTGACATCAAATAAAGTGGCTGTCACACTTGAATTAGCGGTGAAGTTACTAGCATAACAATCTAATTATTCGTGGGGTTGAATGTTAACCAGTATGAATTTGCGGTTGAACCTTATTTTTTCCGGTGATGGCAACAGGTGTAGCACTTATCAGTCTGGGGACTTGGCTAAACCAACAAAAGCGGTTGATGGTATTTTTGGTTTCGGGCAACAAGAGACATCTGTTATATCACAACTGTCCTCACGAGGGATTACTCCAAGAGTGTTTTCGCACTGCTTGAGAGGAGATGATAGTGGCGGGGGTATACTAGTCCTTGGTGAGATTTTGGCCCCGAGCATCGTTTATAGCCCTCTTGTCCCATCACAGTACGTATTATATGAAATTTCTTTCTTGTTTATGCTCTTTTCCATGGACAATTTTTTATTTTTTTTACAATGGCCAGTGCAACAAAAAGTTCACACAATAGCTTGCATTTTAATGTAGTCAATAGTGTAGATATTTTTATTATACAATTGCATTATAACCTTATAACTTGTTCCAGTTTTACTGAGGTATAAGCTTTATACAATTATAACTTAATGTTCTTGCTTTGTTGTTTCCATCATTTCGATGGAGCCAAAGACTCATTATTTTTTGGCTTGGAAATATGATGGAATAAAAATGGCTTACCAAATTGTCTGTGCTTCTTTGTTATGAAGCAATAGCCAGTCCGTGCAATTTTTACGCAGTTTTCATCGTGGGTAATCCAGAAACAGCCTCTTTGTGCTTTAATACAGCAGCAAGGCTGCGTACATCCCACCCCGTTACCCCACGTAGGTGGGAGCCTTTGCGGCAATGGGGTAATGTTGTTGTTGTTGTGTTCTTGCTATGTTGGCTATGATAGAATTCCATTTTATATTCATCGTGCATTGTTATCTAGTATCAGTGCATCTTCTTCTCGTTTTTCTTTTTGTAATCATCACTGGGAGATTATTAGTGCATCTAGCTTTTAACAGAAGTTCTGTTTATCACGACCAAGTTAAGGTATTACTCCGTATTTTCGCGTCGGACAGACTGTTTTGATTGTGACATGTATGTGTACAAATGCCTGTTTTATAGCAATTCTCACACAATGGTCTGTCTAGGGTCCCCGGAATGCCGAGCCTTTTCTGAGAACCTTGAGGGTTAATTGTTTGGCAGCTGGAGACTGTTATACTCCCTTTGTGAACTCAACTTACAATAAACAGACTTCATAACATTATACTCCCTCCGAATAAATGTTACCCTTTCCTTTTTTGTTCGTCTTAAAATAAATTTCACGTTTCTATATAAGGAAATAGTCTTTGTGGAATTTTACCATTGTCCAAGCAATGCACAAACAAATAAAGCACAATCCTTAAGAACGTTGACAAGTCAATTGCGACATATATTATGGGACGGAGGGAGTATTTTATCTTAAGTGTTCATTGATCATCTGACACAAGTTTTTAGTAAGAAACTTGGATTAGTGAACACTAGGGAGGCATCTCTCTACCACCCGCTTTTTTCCCTCTTTCCCTTTACCTAACCAGTCTCCGCTTCCACCCTGATTTCTATTCCAAGGTTTTTTTTTGATAGAATGTGAGTATCCCAGGGAAGCTGGGACACTCACATTCTAATCCCTTGTAACCAAATAATATTTACCAAGATTTAAAACACACTTTATGTACTCCGAGGCAAGGACACTCATATTCTAATCCCGTGTAACCAAATACACAGTTATATTTACCAAGATTTCAAACACACTTCATCTACTCCCCCATCCCTAAATGAATGTCGATCATTGGTTTGAACAGTATGAACAAGAGCCTCTGATTCCAACTTAAAGACTTATGGTGCTTCTCAAAAGTCAAAACCATATAGCCTCTCAGAGATTTTACCCTGCAATCCATATATCCTCTCAGAGAGCATTCCGGTCAAACTTCATTTCCATGTCAGTGTTTGATCTCAACCCTCTTTGTGTACTAGCCAGGCTTTAATCTTCACTCTGTCCTGTATAACTAATTCACTCTCCAAAGCCCTTGGTTCCCATGGCAGTCGCGAAAATCTTCCTACAGGCACACTTTTTCTCAAAGCTGTAATTCCCTAATTTAATTACTGCCTCATCTTTTCAAGGATTGGCTTGTTCTGACATCTATAATCTTTCACATTGGAATAGAAGGCTATCAGATACTATTTTAGTGATACACGGCTTGTAAAAGTATCTGAATGATGTAGTACGAGCCCCTCCTTTCTGCTGCTTTTTTGATTCTGCCACGACTCAAAATACATATCGTGTCAAGAATGTGCTTGTGTATACTGTATGAGATAGTCCATGCCATTTATTCATCTTCTTGCTGTATTCTGACGTTGCACTTTACTCGGTATTCCATCCGTCCCAAAATATTGTCATGTTGTCCATTGCACCTTACATTTACTCTTTATGCCTAATGATCGGCAAACATCTTTAATGAATTCAAAATATTGATATGAAATAGTAAAGTGAATTTTGTTAGTATTATTTTCATGCTGCTTCTGTTATAATGAGTTATAATGAGCCTGGAAAATTTATACGGAGTACTACCTTTGTCCCAAAATGGATGTCCAAATTTTCTCTTGATCAAGAGCAAAATTGAAAAAAAAAAAATTGGACATGCATTTTGGGACGGAGGGGTTATAATTTTAGTTGCATATTTTTCCTATACACTTTGGACACTTTTGGAGATTTGATTATAAGGTGTTAATCCGTATTCTTTGATCACAAATTTTCAGGCTTCATTACAATTTGTATTTACAGAGCATTGCTGTCAATGGGCAGGTGTTGCCTATTGATGCTGCAATCTTTGCAACCTCAAGCAACCAAGGCACCATTGTTGATTCTGGAACAACTTTATCTTACCTTGTGGAAGGAGCATTCGATCCATTTGTCAATGCTGTACGTTTCTTTCTTTTCTTTCTTGTTTTCTCAAATGTAATCGGTATAATCTCTTATGCTCGGACTCTTTGCTTTACCCCATCGTACCCGTGTCGGACACTCGTCTTTTAGTATTGTCGACACGAGTCCGGCGGGGTAAACCAAAGAGTCCGAGCACCTTAGGGTATAATTAGTCTGAACTCTGAAGTAGTTACTTATTAATTTTGCAGATAACTGCCACAGTTGCACAAATGACAACTAGTGTCGTTATAAAGGGCTTCCAGTGTTTTGTCTTAACTTCGAGGTATGCCTCTCTTATTATTATTATTGTTATTGTTATTGTTACTGTTATTGTTATTGTTATTGTTACTGTTATTGTTATTGTTATTGTTATTGTTATTGTTATTGTTATTGTTATTGTTATTGTTATTGTTATTGTTATTGTTATTGTTATTGTTATTGTTATTGTTATTGTTATTGTTATTATGATTCTTTTTTTGACGTTCCATTTTAAGAGTTCACTTTCAAAAGTTAAGCTATAAAAAGTACTCCCTCCGTCCCACGTGAATACAAACTTATTTCCTTTTTGGTCCGTCCCACGTGAATACAAACTGCCCAAAATGGAAATAAATTTATTATTTTATATTCACCCTACCCCACCCACTCATTCTCTCTCTTCATTTCCTACCACACAATTTATTCAACCAACTCCACTCATTCTCTCTCTTCATTTCCTACCACACATTTTCATTATCTTAATAATATTTCTTAATTATCGTGCCCGGAAAAATGGTTTGTAATAAGGTGGGACGGAGGGAGTATTATTTTCCTCAAAACAAAAAATAAAAAATCTTGTGCTTAGAAAATGATAATTTTCTTGCAGATTGTGCAAAAAAGAAAATATAACATGAATACAAAGGCGTAAAAGTACAAAATTAATGAGTCAGACTTTCCTAGACGTAGACTCTTTACATGGAATCGAGGGAGTATAATTTAAAGTTGGGTACCACGACTAACAGTTCATCTTCTGTTCATGAACAGTTTAAATGACGTCTTTCCTACCATTTCATTTAACTTTGCTGGTGGTGCATCCATGATTCTAAGACCAGTGGACTACCTTATAACTGGCTCCTCTGTCGTGAGTTCCTAAAACTAGCCTCTTTATATATTCCAGGAATTTCTCTATAGATTTTACTTCTTTCAGCTGTTGCTTAAGTGGGGCAGTAGACAAACCGCAAAATGCCAACGGTTCCCCCATTGGGAGTCCAATGAGTGAAGGAGTTTTCCATTTGATTATTACTCCCTCTGTCCCAAATTGAATGACCCGTTTTGTCCCAAAATGAATGGCCTTTTGAAACTTTCTTCAAAAAACTGTCCCTGAATAATATTTTACCAATTTTTTTTCATAGATCATTATATATTTGCAAAACTAAAAGTTTGAAAGTGAAGAGCAAGAATATTTATGAATTTTTGCTACTAAAAATCAACCTTTTCAAAATAACCCTTAAATTCAAATTGGTCATTCATTTTGGGGAGGAGGGAGTAATAAAAAGAAAGATGAAATCAAATCTTAATATCGGACTACTGTACCATTTTTATTACAGGATGGTGATAACACGTGGTGCATTGGCTTCCAGAGAGTTCCAAATCCAGGGGTAACAATTCTAGGAGGTTAGATCACACTAAATTTGCTACGCTCTCAATCTTTAAACCTTTTGATATGCATGTCTTTTTTCAAGATTTGGTCCTACTGAAAACCAGTTGTTCCTACGCTTTAGGTAAAAACAAGTTTCTTAATGCACGCGGTTCAGCCCAAAAAACCCGTGCTAGTGCATGTGTTATTGAGTGTCTGTGTTTGTTTTAATGGCTACTAGTGCATGTGTTATTGGGTGCTAGTGCATCTGATTTGAATGCCAAGTTGAAAATATTCTAGAAAACCCAAGTAAGAAAAAGATCTTGTAAAAAACTGGAAGTTGATTACATTAACACTGGCAGTTTGTAACATTAATGAGTGACACTTTAAGGGACACTTTGTTTAAATCCCGGTTTTTTATCCGCCGAACTGTGCGCACAAAAAACAAAACAAAAAACTGTTTTTCCATAACTTTAAGGAAAACTGTTTTTTTCTTCTCAAGATTTTTCGTTCTTTTCCATTGATGTCTATGATTGTATTCCGAGGCTAAGTCAATTTTGATTGTTCTGCAGATCTGACCCTCAAAGATAAGGTCTTTGTTTATGATTTAGCAAGGCAACGGATTGGGTGGGCTGACTATGATTGTAAGCTTGCTTTTCTTTCTTCTTTTATTTTCATACTCCCTCCGTCCCGAAATGATCTTCCCACTTTTTTTGTTGTTAACACGGAGATATTTTGAGCAATAATTTAAGGTAGATGATATTATCCAAATTAAATTTAAAACTTGTTATCGATACACCATATTACTCACCAGGTTAAAAAATCGTTGCCATTTTATCTGATCATTTTTGGATTGCATCTCTATTTCTTAGGTTCAACTACCGTAAATGTATCCATGACCTCAGGGAAGAGCGAATATGTCAGTGCAGGACAGCTAAGTGAGAGCAGCTCATCAATAAATATGCAGGCTACTCTGGTTTGTACAATCATTAGTGCTCTCTTTATGCATATATTGTTGTACATTGGGCTTCTCTTTTTGTAACATGACATTCAGCTTGAAATTCCCCATTCTTTATTTATAACCTACCTTGTTGGCAATTAACCTACCTCCACCCCCACCCAAAAAGGAAAAAACAATTATTGGGTTTGTCATATCCTGCTATGTATCAATTGGTGTATCCTTCTAACCGGAGAAGAGGTCTCCCAATGTTCAGTCAATCTTTGACTAGAGATCCAACTTTATCATGGAATTACTTATTAGTCCATATTGTTGAAGATTTGCGAAAATTGTAAAGTGTAGAGTTTAAGTATGTTGTCATTGAACGTAGAAGAAAATGGTTCAGAATTCTTCGTCTGGTTAGTGTGAGGTTTCTAGCATAAGGTGGAATTTTGTAGAGATGGTTATTTTTCTCGGCGCTTCTTTTTCGCCCGTAACACTGATCGTTTATATCAAATTTTTATAGTTTCATTTATGTTTACGTAATGGTTGCAAACTTGCAATCCCATATTAGACATGAGGCAGTCAATGTGAAGGGTCATCTGCACATTGATCAAATAACATGGGAAACTCTGCATTTTACCCTTGAAAAACATGTTTTTTTTTACTTCTATTTAGGACAAATTATAGACAGATGCACATCCCGAGACTGCGTTAGAGCCACGGATACACATCTCGAGACTCAATCACATCTTGAGACTTAGACAATGATGGAGGTACAGGGTGACGTTACATATGGAGATCGTACTCATTTATCATTTGCTCAGTCACCTCATAGCACATGGGGTCACGATACACAGGGTGAGTGTGTTACGCAAGTTGAGGGGAAATTGTTAGAACATGGATTAATTAATATGTGTTATTTAATTCCATTTGTTATAATCATTTAATAATGTTAAAGTATAGACAAAATGTGTAGAATTCCATTAGGTGTAAGTACCATTAAATGATGGGCATAATGGTAACTTCACACCATCATCTTTATGAAAGGGTGTAGTCCCTAAATGAAGTGCCCCTTGAATTCCTATATAAAGGCCTATCCATCAAGCCTATGAACTACTAGTTACATCATTTCTCATTCAGTCAAAACTCTTCCTAAGTAATTGAAGATTAAAGAGATTAAGGGCACTTATCATTTAGAAGATCTACTCTTCCCTACTTTCTCATTTATTCAAGAACAAGATCAAGAACACAATCATGGAATCACAAGGTACACGCTTCCGTATTATTCTTCTTCTTCTTCTCCTTCTCTTCTTAATCTAGTTGTGAGTCGGTTCATGGTTAATGGATCGTTAATGTTCCAACAATTGGTATCAGAGCCTACTCATATACTAGATTGAGTTTGAAATTCTTATAAAGCCTTGTGCTTTAATTTATTTCATATTTGTAATCCTTGTGTGATTTCATTTGATTTTGTTCTTGTTCATGATACTCATCTTGTCTAAGAGTATCATATTCTTAACTTCATTCTATTTCTGATTTTTTGGTTTTACTCAAAAGGCTTTCAATTCTTAATGTAAGATTATCCTATTTTGGACATAGCCACCATCATTTGATGCGTTGTGAGTTTGTTCAAATGTATAGCCACACATTTAAAAATGTGATGTGAGTATAAGGATCTACTTGCTTTGGTTGAATAATCATTCACCATTAAGTTAAGAATTGATAGTCTAAAAGGTCTCTCTATTTGGTTCAAAACTGTTCAGAAAAGGGTTCAAAACTGTTCATAAAAGGGTGTTAAAAATGGTGACTTTTCGTCAAATCTGGGCACTGGGCACATGGGCGGTCGCCCATCTTGATGCAGGCGGTCGCCCGTGTGTACGGCAACTTCAATGGCGTGAAATGCGGCTTGGGCGGTCGCCCATCTTGACACAGGCGGTCGCCCGTGTGTACAGCGACTTCAAAATTTGTGGAATTGAAGCTTGGGCGGTCGCCCACCTTGACCTGCGCGGCCGCCCATGTGTGCAGAAGCTTCAATGTTTATAGAACTGCAATTTTTGGTCATTCGTACCCTTTTGGTCATTTGTGATAATTTGTTAGTAAATTATAGTATCTGGACACCAGTCGCGCTTCGGCGGTTCTTAGAGTTATCGAACTTTAAGAATGGACGGGTAGAACAAAAGGATACTATCTTTTAATGATAAATTTCACTTATTTATTTACCCTTTAAATTTTCGAAATAACCTTAAGGCCTTTTGTTTCCGATTAATTATATCCTTAACATTTTGGACATAATTAACATGCTTGTTTCCCAAAGGAGACCTTGTTGATTAAATTCAAACTTGTTAAAAGATGAATGTAAATATTGATATGTGATAACATGCTTGTTTCCCAAAGGAGACCTTGTTGTTGACTAAGTATTTACATTCATGGGGTAATAATTGAACTAAACTTTTGGTCATTTTAAATGCTGTGAACCATCCCAAAGGAAGGCGGGTGTTTAAAGTGAATTGTTTATATTCTTTATTGCCGGGGAACAAGTACCTTAAACTTTAGGACACTTTTTGTACTTGATCCGGCCCAAAGGAAGGCAAGTATTTAAAGTGTGTTGTTTAAGCTATTTGTTTACCTTAAGATAAATCAAATTGTGAGTCAATTCGCAATCCAAAGATTAGTCTTGATGTCATGTTGATTATCTTTTATTTTGATGGAATTCATTTGATATAATTAATCGTTATGTAGTTTCTTATATATGTTTTGTTTCATTCTTGTTCTTCTCCTTCAGATTTGATTAATGCTTCATCCGTAACTACTTGCTATAAATGATGCACCTTTGCTTTTGGGACTAAACTTAAAACTTGGAAAAATAATATAACGATGATCTTAGGCAATATGGACATCGATCACGCATTTGGGAATCAAGTCCCATTGCTCTCTCTAAAGGAAATACCGTTATAGAACGGAAAAATGTTGAGCAATGGGAACGGTCCATCGCGTGAGTCTAATGATCATGGAAAATGCGGTTTCGAGACATTTTTGGACAATGTCTCGAGATCGAAAATGCTGAGATTTTTCTTGAATTCTTGTGGAAACTTGTTTCCATTCGATACAAGGGTGAAGAAAATCTTAGGGAGTACATTATTGAATTATTTCATCTTTCGATCAAACTAAAGGCACTTAAGTTAGAGATTTCGGAAGATTTGCTCGTGCACTTAGTTTTGATCTATCTTCCTCCTCAATTTGGTCCTTTTGAAGTGACCTATAAATGTCAAAAGAAAAAGTGGAATATTAATGGATTACTTTCACATATGACATTAGAGGAAGATAGGATGAAATATCTCAAATTAGAAAGTACTCACTCAGCATTTACTTCTTCTCGTGGGATTAAGAGAAGAGGGAAGGAAATTGCGGTTGCAAGTAAGAAGCATAAGGGATCATTTAAGGATCATAAAGTCAAGAAATGCTTCTTTTGCAAGGACCTTACTCGCATGAAGAACGACTACCATAAATATCGCGAATGGCGAATTCAGGATGGTATGTCATTTGGTCTTGTTTGTACTAAGACAAATTTGGTTTCAATTCCTTAATATGCATAGTGGTTGTATTTGGTGCAACAACTCACATTAGTTCATGTATGCAGGGTTGCCTGAATTACCGAATCCCCAGTGAAGATGAGAAATACATCTATATGAAAGCTGGAAATCCGGTTGAAGTTATAGGCATAGGGATTTTTGTTAAGTACTGGCTATTATTTTGTATTAAATAATACATTTATTGTACCGTCATTTAGGCGGAATTTGATATCAGTCACAATATTAGATCGGGAAGGTTATTCCTGTTCATTTGGTAATAATAAATGTGATCTTATTTTCAATTCCGAGGTTGTCGGTATTAGTACTTTATCTTAACAATGACAATTTTATTTACTTCAAACAGTAAATACTATTAATGAGTCTCATAATAATGAAACCAAAACTAAAGGCACTAAGCAAAAGTTATCAAGTGAAAATTCTTGTATTCTATGGCATAGGCGTTTGGGTCATATCTCCAAAGGGAGAATTGATAAAGATTATGTCGGAGGGAATTCTAAAAACAACTTGATACTCCGGATAAAACTTTTGCATTAAAGTGTTTTAAAGAATAAATTTACAAACATTAAAGGAAATAGAATTTTGAGAGTATCAAACGTCTTGGAATTAATTCATATGGACATTTGTGGACCATTCATTAACCCTTCATGGAATGGTCAACAATATTTCATTACGTTCATGGATGATTACTCTCGTTATGGATACATTATTTTCTTCATGTAAAGTTTCAATCATTGGTCGTTTTCAAGTCTTTTAAGGCATAAGAAAGACTATTAAGAACGTTAAATCCGATCATGGTAGTGAAAACTACGGACGGTATAACGTATTGGGTGAATAACGTCCGGATCCTTTATATTCGCTATTTTGAAGAGTGTAGGATTGTCCTCACTACACCATCTTTGGGTAAACCTAGCATAGTATATTGGATAGACTTAAATCCTTAAGGATATGGTAAGAAGTATGTTTTCTTGTACTTCTTTACCTCACTCATTATGGGCGAAACATTAAAAAACGCAGCTTATATTCTCAATAGAGCACCTTCAAAAAGGCTACCGACAAAACCCCTTATGAGTTATGGACGAATAAGAAACCGTCATTAAATCATCTTCATGTATGGGGGTGTCCAGCAGAAGCTAGACCTTATAGGCCTAATGAGGGCAAACTGGACCTAAATACTGTTAGTAGCTATTTTGTAGGGTATGCCGAGATCTAGGGGATATAAATTTTATGACCCGAAAACTAGAACATTTTTCGAGACTGACAATGTTAGGTTCCTTGAGGATATTGAATTTAGTGGGAGAAATAATAATGATTTTGAATTTGAAGAGTTAGAGGAACCACTCTTTGTTCCTCAAACTTTAGTTCCTGTTGAAAATCAAGTAATTGTACCTGAAATTCAACAAAGAACATACAATTCAAAATAATATAGAGACTCCCGTAAATAACGGACAACATGAAAATGTTGGACATAATGAAATTCAACAACCTCAAAATGAGGATGAACCGGTGCCCTTAAGGATATCTACTAGAGAAAGAAGAAATATTATTTCGGATATTTATGATATGTATCTTGCGGAGAATGAGGACACCTTAGGTTTAGTGGGAGATGATCTAATCACCTTCCATGAAGCCATTAATAGTTCTAATTCTCATAAGTGGATCAATGCCATTAACGAGGAGTTAAAATCAATGAAAGACGATGACATTTGGGATCTTGTCCCATTACACGAAGGTGTAAAACCTATTGGTTATAAATTGATATTTAAAACCAAAAGGGATTAGCAAGGTAATATGAAAAGATATAAGGCACGTCTTGTTACTAAATGATTTACTCAAAAGGAAGGCATTGATTATAAAGAAATATTTTTCGGTATCTTCTAAAACCTCTTTTATGATCATTATGGCATTAGTGACACATTATGATCTTGAGCTTCATCAAATGGATGTTAAGATGACTTTTCTCAATGGCAACATTGAGGAAACTATCTATATGAAGAAATCGAAATGGTGACTAATTCGGATCAAACTAGTCAACTGGTTTGTAAACTTAAGAAATCCATTTATGGGCTTAAGCAAGCATCTCGTCAATGGTACTTAAAATTTAACCAAGTTATTCTTTCATTTGGCTTTGAAATGAATCTTGGTGAAGATTGTGTGTACCATAAGTTCAGTGGGAGTAGATTTATTATTTTGGTCTTATATGTGGATGATATTTGAATGATATTTTTCTTGCTAGTAATGATAAGGACCTTCTAAAAACTAAGAAATTTCTCAAACAAATTTGAGATGAAAGATCTTGGTAAGGCATCTTTTGTATTGGGAATCCAAATTCATCGTGATCATTCACGAGGTATTTTGGGATTATCACAAAAGAGCTATATAGAGAAGGTATTACAAAGGTTTAGCATGGAAAATTGTAAACCACATGACACCCCTGTCTCTAAGGGAGATAAATTCAGTTTAAAGTAAATGTCCTAAAGATTAATTTTAAATCCAAGTATACGGAAAATATCCCTTATGCACCGGCAGTAGGAAGCTTAATGTATGCGCAAGTCTGTACTCGTACAGACCTTGTATTTATTATTGGGTTGCTTGGTCAATACCAAAGCAATTCGGAAAGAAGAACATAAAGTCGCATCCAAAAGAATGATATAAAACATTAAACTACATGCTTATGTATATAAAATCGGATCATTTTGAGATCATTAAGCATTTCGATTATGTTTTAGTGGATGCAAAGATGTCGAAAGACATCATATGGTTATGTCTCTTGTTGAAGAGAAATAAGTATAAAATTAACAAATAGATATACAACTTATAGGATCAAACTCCATGTTATTGGATCCATTTTGTAAAGCGTAATCTCTTTTGATGTTTCACGAGCATACTGCTCATATGGGTGAAATGACTTTTGATAATGCTTAAATCAGTGGGAGTTTGTGTTGTTTTCTATTTCTTTGTGTTGTTATTATTTATATTGATCTCATTTGGTTAAGTAGGACTAGTTGGAGAATATATATATGCGTTCTTCATATATATTCATTAATATTCCATGCTACATATCTATACTTAATCTATGTCGTTTAGTTGGATATATATATGTGATTAATGTGGGTTTAGTTGCGAATCAATTACAACGACTGCCCCTTTAGTCCCTATACTTATAAGACTAATGGACGGGATTGTGTTGGATGACAATAAACGTGCACATAAGGGTTGTCATTCATGTTATAAATGATTAAGGAATTTATTTAGTAAAAGATACATATTAATATTAATCCAAGTGGGAGATTGTTAGAACATGGATTAATTAATATGTGTTATTTAATTCCATTTGTTATAATCATTTAATAATGTTAAAGTATAGACAAAATGTGTAGAATTCCATTAGGTGTAAGTACCATTAAATGATGGGCATAATGGTAACTTCACACCATCATCTTTATGAAAGGGTGTAGTCCCTAAATGAAGTGCCCCTTGAATTCCTATATAAAGGCCTATCCATCAAGCCTATGAACTACTAGTTACATCATTTCTCATTCGAATAAAACTCTTCCTAAGTAATTGAAGATTAAAGAGATTAAGGGCACTTATCATTTAGAAGATCTACTCTTCCCTACTTTCTCATTTATTCAAGAACAAGATCAAGAACACAATCATGGAATCACAAGGTACACGCTTCCGTATTATTCTTCTTCTTCTTCTCCTTCTCTTCTTAATCTAGTTGTGAGTCGGTTCATGGTTAATGGATCGTTAATGTTCCAACAGAAATATGTCGATAAAGGAAAAAAATGATCCATAAATGAACATTTGAGACATTTTATGTGGCCGGTTTGTGGTCATTTAATGATATTTTGTTTTTATTTACGTGTTGTTGAATGTGTTTGTTTGTCAAGGATGTTGAAATTTGTTTGTTTGTTTGTCAAATGTGTTGAAATGTGTTTGTTTGTCACAGGTTTTAGTATAATTTTGTTACAAAGTTGGGCTGTGAACTAAACTTCTTAGGCCAATATAAAGTTACAGTAAATTCATTGATAGGAGTAGCGAATTTTCGCTATTGTCATTAGCGAGTTTAGGCTAATCTAAAAACAACTCTAATCAATTTAAACTCGTTATTTCGAGTAGCGAGTTTATATATTTTAAAATTATAATCGATTTCTTGAAATTATATACGTAAAATACAAAAATAAAATAGGAAAACCAAATTTGCTATTCGAATTATCGAGTTTAAGCGAAACATTTATAAAATCGCTATTTGAAGTGATGAGTTTTAAAAAATGAGTAATTTTGGTCATGGTTGTCATTATGAGAATAATAATTCTAAAAATGAATTATTTGAGAAAAAATCTAAATGTTGGACAGTAATCCAAATTTCTGATTATGGACAGTTACCAAAATCTATATTTTCTTGTCAATTGAATTAATTAAAAAAATTAATCATTAACTTGATTACATTAAAATAACTAATTTTTTAAATATTTTGTTTTTTCTTGTTCAAAATGATTTTCTTTTAGAGCCAGTTCCAGTTTAACAAAGTGCAAGTGTGACAAAGTGCCAGTGCATGTGTAACAAAGTGTCAATGAAAAAAGTGTCATTACCAGTTTAACAAAGTGCCAGTGTAAAATTGCACTGGCACTTTGTTAAACTGGCACTGGCGGTTTTTACACGGACACTTTTATATACATGAACTGACTCTCAAAAACATAAGCACTGGCATTCAAAAACACATGGACTGGCATTCAAATACACATACACTGGCACTCAAAAACACATACACTGGCACTCAAATTCCCATCTATTTTTTGTTACACTAACATTTTTGCTGGCTCTCAAAAACACAAGCATTGGCATTCAAAAACACATGGACTGGCATTCAAAAACACATTTGACACTCTATTATAAACTAACTGGCACTCTATTATACACCAACTGGCACTTGATTATACACCAACTGGCATTTGAGTCGCATGCAAAAACATTTGACAAAGACGGCCGCAATTTGCTTAGCTCACTGAGAAAGCTTCAGGCAGATGGGAATGCATAACGATAATGGAATAGGCCTAGTTTACATCCCAAATAGAAAGCAATTTGAGTAGCAAGGAAGAAACAGGGCACTTTCTTCCACTGCCACAGGTTGTCTGAATGGATTCGGTTGAACTTGGAAAAAAAAGGTACACGAAATTGAATCATCAGTTTTGCCATCAGTATGAACATCTAGGGTTTTCGTCGTAAACACTACTACTTCCATTGGTGTCGCCCCCAAGTACCAAGATTTTCCGGCGAATTTGATGGGAATTCGACGGCAGTAATTGGGGGTTAATTAGGTTAAGAGTGTATGTGTGTGTTTTTGAATTTAGGGATGAACGGGAGTTGGGCGCCGCGAGCGAGGCAGAAGAGTCGAAAGGGGCCGAGCACGACGGGTGAAAAACACGTTTTTTGTTAAGCTTAAAAAAAACGCGTTTTTTACAAGTTTTTGGCTTTTCTTTATAGTTATAAAAATATATTGATGAATAAAAAGTTGGCTTACCATTAAAACAATGTGAATTTTCATGAACAAAATATCGTTCATGCACCGACTCAGCAAACTTTTTGCTAGCAGAAATATATATATACTCCCCACGTCCCGGTTCACTTGGCACCAAAATGAATGACACAATAACTAAGAAAAAAAAATAAAATAAAAGAAATGTGTGGTAGAAAATGAAGAGAGAGAATGAGTGGGGTAAATAGTAGTGTTGGTTGAATAAATTAAGTGGTGGAAAATGAAGAGAGAGAATGAGTGGTAGAGTAGAGTGAATATAAAATTATAAAAAGTTTGCCATTTTGGGTAGTGCCAAGTGAAGTGGGATGGATCAAAATGAAAATTAGTGCCAAGTGAAGTGGGACGGAGGGAGTATATATATATATATATATATATATATATATATATATATTCATTGATTATATTCATTGATCCCCCTCATGTCTTTTTATGTTGTTGTTTAAACTTGATATTCGAAAATATTACGGGACTCAACTACTTGTAACTCAATGTCTAATTAACAAATATTATTTAATTAGTCGTTAGTGCCTCGGTTAATTTTTCTTGTGATATTTGTCATTGGTGTGGTGTGGTAGATACCTGATTATTGACATTTACATCTTGCAAGAAGTTAAATTTTATTTATTACAATACGTATTAATTTGTAATCGGTGACCTAACTAATTTTTTAATTGGTGTTTGTTTCTAATTTTTTACTTCTTCCGTTTCGGTTTAATATTTTTAGTTTAATTTGACACGAAAATTAATAAAAAGTAAATGTTGTAAGTATAAAAAGTAAAATAGGAGAGAGGAAGTGGAAAAGAGTTTTTGTTGTAAGGATGACAAGTGAGTTTTATTGTATATTTTATGCAATAAAGCAACTAAAAATCTTAAAATAAAATAGATTAAAAATAAAAATAAAAATAAAAACAAAAACTTTAAAACGAACGGATGAAATAATACTTCATTTCAGTTGGTTAAATAATGAGCACATAAGGTAGGTTGAGATAGATAGAACAACATAAGAATAAAGACAATATAAACTGTTTATCTTGTGTGTCTGCACATGCCTTAATTATCTACTTTTTCTGTTTATCTATTTTCCTACCTTTAGTAGCTCGATCTCATTTCTCTACCAACTCTTCCCACAATCAACTTCCCAAGATCTACATAAGGTTCGTTTCTTCCCTCTCTCTCTACCCATTACTTTTAATAACATATAGTACAGTTTGTGTGTTATGTGTAATTGTAGAACGCAAATGAGCATTTTTTCTTTCGTTAATTTCACCGAATTGATTTGTGAAATGTTGTTGCTTCATGCATGATGTTGAGTCCTGATCTATAGTGTCTCAGATTTGACATTTGCCCGGCTTAGGTTTTGTAGTTTGGGATTTTTTATCAGCTAAATTGAAAAAGAAAATGTAACACATTGTCACATTGTAACAATTATTTTATTTCCTTAACCAAACCTGAGTCCTGACCTAACCCGCCGCAAACTAAACGGGTTTAATAAAGACTAAAATCTTTTGAAAAGTCTTTCCCCACTCGACGACCCGTTGCCAGAACCCTTGGCACAGGCGCATGGTATTGGCAGTCCTGCCATTTCCCCTTTTCTCCCTTCACAGTCCATAATCAATGTTGAAAACAACATACTTCTTCGGTCATCCCCACTGGCCTCAATAATTCTCAATTATTGTACATACCCACAAGTTATACTTCCAAATTACACTCAGATATCGCCAAAAGAAACGATTTTTCTTGGGAAGGTTTTGTGGGTAGAATGCTGGGGAAGCCCGGCGTGAGGTTACTGATCATCTTGGTGGCGGTGACGGCGGCGGCGGTGGTGCACGGAGATGGATATCCTACGCGGGTACTGCTTCTTGAGAGGGCGTTTCCGGTGAACCAGAAAGTGGAGGTGGAAGTGCTCAGGGCACGTGATAAAGCTAGGCACCCTCGATTCTTGCAGAGTGTTGGTGGCGGCGTTGTGGACTTCCCTGTCTTGGGTACCTATAATCCGTACAAGTCCGGGTAACTTTTTCATTTTTTTTTCTCATTTTTAATTCTTGAAATGAATAAAGCTGTCGTCGTTAGAGATATTATCCCACCTTGGGAATTGACAAATCTTGCCTATGACATATAAAGGTTCTGCGCCACGCCACCCGATTGATAAGTCCACGTACTAATTTTATGTTTGAATTTGTATTTGATTTTGGAATTGATAACTTAGCTGGAGACAAATTTATCAATGTCTTGTAAATTTCAATAGCATTTATGATACCAAACTAAAAAGTTTAGTGTAGCTAGGAAATCAGTTCAACAGAACAAATAACAGATGTTAGTATCCATCAATAAGCAATGAAATAAAATACTAAAAGAATACAAAGAATTAAACGTTTACGGGTTCTAACCCAGCAAACAAGGCTTTAAGCCCAATAAGGTTTTCACTATTAAAAATCTGATTTACAGAAGAAAACACACGAATAAGTGAAACAAAAAGATTAAAATACTAAAACAAGTTTTAACCAACTTCTAAACCAAGAACAATCTTACTTTCTCAATAAGAGCCTATTCTAAACAGAAGTAGAACAAAGAACTTGAAAGAAATCTAGATGTGAGTTCGGATGTAAGTCACAACCTCACTCACAACCTAAAAGAATATCTTGAATCCGTGAAAAACAAAAGTTTTTTCTCTTTCAAAGAATTCTCAATCTGCGTCTTCTCAATGTGCCGAGGTCTTGTATTTATATGCACCTTTGAGAAATTCTTCAATCAGTAAAACTTTTCCTTATTTGATGCAATCCAGCTCCTACAAGGAAACATAGATTGACACTTACAAGGAAAGAGATTTGTTAGTAATATTAGTCATATTCTAAATAGAACACAATATATTTACATGACAAAAAGATATTTACATATTTAACAATTTAACAATGTCCTTTTCCAAATAGGAATATAAATCTTTGATAAAAAAGTCATAAAATCCACCTAACTTACCAATTGTATTCGAATTAGGGAAGTCAATATTTCCTAAAATCTCAATCTTTCAATCTACAAGATTTCATAATCAAGATTGATACAATCCTACTTTGACTAGGAAATCTTTTTAGTTGAAAAATCAATCTCCAAGAAAGGCATAAATCTTTTAAGTTTGGAAAATATATTTTGACAAAATCATAGATTACTAATCATATTCTTTCAATCTCCCCCTGATTTATGGCTTTCTGATCTAAATAGTATCTACAAAGAATAAAAGTTATGAACAATAAAAGTTATAACCTACCCGGTATCTAAATCTTTAAAAGAAAGTCAAAATTCTAAATTAACTAAAATACTCACACGATTTCAAGAGTCCAAATCCTCCAAGGATTCTAACTCTTTCAATCTCCCCCTATTTTGGACTTTCTGGTTAAAACAAAGATTTAGACATTTAATGTATAGTAACCAGATCACCACATGAACTCCCCCTGATTCAGATGTGTAAACACATCCACACACAAACTTGCATAGAAACATGTTATATAAAATTTGCAGTTCAACAAAATTAGTACCACCTGAATTTTCTAGCACAACAGATTCTGGCTTTGTTGCTAACCTTATTAGCTCCCCATATGTCAGATTCATCTCCCCCTTTTGACCAGAAATTGTAGTCATCAAGGTGAAAAGAGAATTCTCAATATAAATCTAAGATGCCACAACTTGAGCTTGAAAATGCTGTAATGTGGCCTTCAGAAACCAGAATTTGGGCATCAAGTGCCTCTAGTTGAGCAGCAATTGAGATTGAAACCTCAGATGTAGGTGCAGATGTGCGCACATCTGTACTCACATCCAGGGTCGCAACTGGAATTTCATAAGAATGAAAAGGAGCAAAAACCAAAGGGATTCTTTCTCTTCAATCAAGGATTAGAGAGAACAATATAGTGGGTGGGTGGGTATGTGTGTTGCAGAACAAGGAGAGAGATAGAGAGTAATGAGACAGATGAGATTTCTAATTAAACACACGATTTCCCCTCAACTAGCACCAGCACAAAGAATCTTATCGCTTCTGCAGCCGCAACATCAAATTCTACCCTTGTTAGTAAGTTGTTACCTCCCACATTAGTCTAACTACTGCCTCCAACATTTCTCGCCTCAAGTCACTAGGTCACAATGGAATTGTTACCCTGTACTTCTTAAAAGTGTACGTATTTCTAAACCCATCATGATTAACCTTGAACTGCCACGGATGGCCAAGTAACAAATGACATGCATCCATCGGAACCACATCACACCGCACTTCATCCTGGTATCGCTTGCCAATCGAAAAATGTACCAAACATCGCTTGTTTACCTTTAGCTCACTTCCCTTTATCATTGAAGACAACTTGTATGGTTGTGGATGAGCTTCAGTCTTCAAACCCAATTGATCAACCATGAAAGTGGAAACAACATTCTCACAGTACCCCATCTATAATCACATTGCAAAGCTTTCCTTTCGCAGTGCATTTGGTGTGAAAAATGTTGTGCCTAAGCCACTGCTCATCCTTTGCAGCAGGTACATTCAGCACTCGCCGAACTATCAAGGCAACCCCTTGATCTGCATACACCACCTCAGTCTCACTATCTAACTCCTTCTGATCATCAAGCTCATCATAAACTGGAAGGGCGTCTTCCTCGACCAATGACACAACATTTCGATTTGGACACTTTGTCGGGAAGTGACCAATGCCTTGACATTTGAAACATCGAACTTGTTGCCTTTTCTGACTAGTTTCCGATATTACTCCAGGTTTGGCTGCTAATGGATTTCTTATGGCACTTTGAAGGAATTAGAGCTACCACCGCCTCAATTAATACCCATTTCGCGTCTCTGCCAGCAACTCACAACCTTCTTACCTTTCAAATGTTTCTCAACCTTTAGAGCAAGTCTAGAAACGTCTTCATAGGTCCAATATTGCTGCAGTTGTACAACATCCCCAATCTTCAGAACGAAATCCCCCTAAATAACGAGCAACTGTTTGCTCATCTTCCTCCACAACATTACACCGCATCCTTAAACGATCAAACTCATTCTTAAACTCCTCCACGGAAGTATCCCATTGCTTCGGAGCATGATAGCATAAAGCCTCCTGCCCTATAATGCACATAGCATTATTCTTTTCATCTTCTCCCAAAATTTAATTTTGGCTTTCCCCTCTCTGGCCCGCTGTTTTTTCACATTTCCCACCATATAGAGGCATGTTTTTTCAACTTAATTGCAACCAGCTTAACCTTACGACTATCACTCAGATTCTTAATGTCAAACACTCGCTCAACAATGTTCAACCAGTCAATAAAGTCATCGGCCTTACCTTCAACCTTCAAAATTGGGAATCTCGATCTTCATATCGATGTCTCGCAACGGATCAACCCGATTCCTGTAACCCCATTGCTGATTGCGAGCAAAAGGATTAACGTTCTCCTCATCGTCCACATCTGACGACAAATCTGAATAAGAGCTACCGTCGGTAAGGATCTCCAAACGCGCGAGACGCCTTTGGAGAGCTTGAATCTGCATTCTCAAATCCTCATTCTCAAATCCTCATTCTCAACGTCACGCTGTCACTGACATTCATATGGTTGAGTTTCTTCACCACGCCCCCGACCATGTCTACGACCACCACGCCCACGAACTTTTTCGGCCATTGATGAACAACCAAAGCTCTGGATGCCAAATGATACCGAAACGCCTACTAGATTGACCGAACTATCGAGAAAGAGTTTTGAGTACAAACTTAGTTTCATTCAAAAACTAATTTTCATTCATTCAAAGTTAAAATCTGACTACTCCATGACTCCCTAGCATTTCTATATACAACCTAATATGATCTAACAAATGCCGACTAACATAAGAAAACTACCCACTAACAATAAAGAAATAAAACAAATTAAAAAAATACTAAAATAAAATTCAGAAAACAGAAAAATGACATTTTCGCCCCTTAAACGATCCCGAATGGCTAAATTCACGTCTAGTTATTGCGAAACATGTTTTGCATGTCCATGCCAAATTTCGTGGCATTCCGAGATCGTCACTTTAGGACCAAATTACCCTGCATCAATTTGTCCATATATAGGGTTATGTTGTTTGGATTTTGTTGTGCTGCGACATATTGACAGAGATTGATCAGTTGATATGTGTTTCTATTTTTCATTTAACGAGTCCACTTCTAATTTATTTTCTATAAATAGTTATTTTTCACATTTTTTTTCATTCATTTTCAAAATTCAACTCTCCCACTGTCCCGAATCCCAAAATGAATGTTCATATTTCCAAAAAACTTGTCCCAAAATGAATGTCCAAATTTTGGAGAAGCAAACACCAAGTTATGATTAACACTTACCCTCTGTGATGTTCGGACTCTTTGGTGAGATCATTAAGGGGTTTTATGTACTTATACTACTAAAAGTTCTTAAAACTCAACTTTCTAAAATTTCCCTTCAAATTGGACACTCATTTTGGGACGGAAGGAGTATTATATTAAAAAAGTATAACTTCAACTTAACTTTTTAAGAAATACAAAGGTGTAATAGTGTATATTTATATATAAAAAAATTGACTTTCAAACATGGACTCTTGTCTTAAAACATGGAGAGTATTTGTTTCAAGTTGGCATTGTTATGCTAGCTCTGGTTTTGGCTTTTCCTGCTTCTTGAGTGTCATGCTCCTTCAATTCTCAAGTGCTGCATTGCTGCTCTTTCTGTTTGTTCTCTAGCTTTATGGCCATTTAGTAAGAAATTATACACACACAAAAATTATGTCTGAGGTTTATTTTTGGTATTCCACTATTGTATCAAGGGCATTATCGACTCATTGGTCCCCTCTGTGTTCTTAACATTCTAGAAGTTTCTGTTGCAATATTGGTGGAAGTGGACTTCCCGAGTCACTTTGTTAATTTCTTTTTTTCTTGATTTTCAAATATCTCTTTCACTTGTAGGGTCATTTCTGGAGTTGGTATTTATTTCTGTTATTAGAAACTTCTTATTTGTTTGTTGGACTGATAGAGAGAGGGAGTATTAGACTATGTGCATTGACTATATTCTTCACTGTCGGTTCTTCTTTTTGTTTTGTAGGTTGTATTTAACAAAAGTGAAGTTGGGTTCTCCACCAAGGGAGTTCACTGTACAAATCGATACTGGAAGTGATATCTTGTGGGTTGCTTGTAATCCTTGCGAAGACTGCCCCCAATCAAGTGAAATCGAAGTAAATATCTGCTGTAATGATATCTGTGTATGGGAAACACAAAACAAGACCATTAAACTAGCTACTACTCCCTCCGTCCCTATTTGAATGTCCAGATTTCACTTTAAGGGACACTATAAAAATATGTATTTTTAATACATTCTAATGGCAAAGATCCATAAATATTCATGTTACCCACTTTCTAAATATTTAGTTTTACGATAATAAAATGAATAAAAATAAATTATTATTTTGGTACAAAAATTTCTTGAATTTGGACATTCATTTAGGGACAAAGGGAGTAATACTTTTTTGAAATTACAGGTTCAGCTCACTTCGTTTGATGCAACGAGCTCATCAACTGCATCTCTAGTTTTGTGTTCCGACTACGTATGTGCTTCATTGGCTCGAATTGCAGCTGCTCAATGTCCTGCTGAAGGAAATCTATGTAGCTATTCTTTTCAGTATAAAGATGGGAGTGGGACTTCTGGCCATTATGTTACTGATTTGCTGTATTTAGACGCATTTCTGGGTCCCTCTTTTGTTGCCAACTCATCAGCTTCAATTGTTTTCGGGTTAGCTCTTGCAACTTATTAGGATTCTTTCCTCTGTGGCCTTGAATACAATCATCAAATGAAAAGAGAAGAGGACTAAGGTGTTTGAATAGAAAATTAATAACCTTGAAAACAATATTTTTTCTGTTGCTTCTCTCTTCTTTTTTTCTCTTTGGCGAGCCAAAGCTGCGACTGGAAATAAGCTTGATTGATAAAGCTGCTGACATCTTGATTCTAGAGAATCCTAACTGGCACTTTTTAGACAATTGATTAAGTGACATTTAATAAAGTAGTCATCACATTAAAATTAGTGGCAAAGTATGACAGTCTAAGCTATCATGTCACAGTATTTCAGTGGCTAAATATTGGTCTTGGCATCCTGGAGCTGTTTTTGCAATTTATCATCACTTGCATCTGTTCTTAACGTATTCTTTTACTCCCTCTGTCCCAAAATAAATGACGCACTTTAACTTTTTTGATCAACTTGATTGGACTTTGACCAACATTTTATAAATAATATTTATCTTCATAAAATTCTAAAATTAGTTATTAATAGTATTTTTATTGGTGCATTAGTAACCCTTTTTAGAATAACATGAAAATAATTAAATTTTCATAACTTTTTGGTCAAAGCTCAACCAAGTTTACCAAAAAAAAAAAAATCAAGGTTTGACATTTATTTTGGCCGGAGGGAGTATTTTTTTGGTTCCCTTCTCAGTCCAATCATGTGTAAGCAGTATGGTTTTTTATGTTAAAGCTTATATTTTCCTTGGCAACAGATGTAGCACCTATCAATCTGGGGACTTGGCTAAGGAAACTAAAGCGGTTGATGGCATATTTGGATTTGGGCAACAAAAGACCTCTGTTATATCACAACTGTCTTCGCGAGGGATTATTCCAAGACTGTTTACCCATTGCTTGAGAGGAGATGATAGTGGCGGGGGTATACTCGTTCTTGGTGAGATTTTGGCCCCAAGCATCGTTTATAGTCCTCTTGTCCCATCGCAGTACGTACTATATAATCTTGCATCTTATTGGAGCTCTTTTCCATGGGTAATTATTCTTCCAAATGCCAGTGAAACAAACAAAAAGTTGACTCGATTAGGTTTTTGTGAAAAAATTAAAGTAGTCAATAGTTTCCTATACATTCGCATTTGCATTTGAACTATATGATTTATTCTAGTTTTGTTGAATTATACTCCTACTATTTATCCTTGCATTCATGCTACCTTGGCCATTGTACACTTTCATTCATATTCATCAGGTTTAAGGGTATAATCCCTGCTAGAGATAAAGAAGGAGATTCATCAAATATTCAGTTACCTAGGTTGGTATTGAGCCAACTTAGGAAAGTTACCTTAGTTAGAAGTATTCTCCAATTAGAATTATATTTACTATATTAAAATCCTAGTCATATTAGGTTTTGTTATTACCTTATTTACTTCCTCTTGTTATGTATAAATAGGGCCTTTACAATATCAATAAAACTTAAGATATCTTCTTCAATATTTATCAAAGCTTAGATGGTATCAGAGCTTTTCGATCCAAACTCTCCCCACCTCTTCTGCTCAATCAAATTTTTTTCCAACCATCTTCTCCAATGGTCGCCTACGCTTCAACCCTCCCTAACCCCACCAACCCAAACTCTCATATCATTCTTGACAATCTATCTTGATCGAACCAAAAACCTCACCCACCTCACATGGAACCCACCAACCCCCCCCCCTCCCTTTTCTTTCTCTTCTTCCCTATCCAATTAGTATTACTCTCTCACCTTCCATTGCCTCTTTCTCATATCATCAAATTAACTAAATTCTTTGCCTAACCCACCTCCCTCCTACCCGGCCTAACCCCTACCCCCCTCCCCTCCCTACCCGGTCTACCCCTTCCCACCGCCATTCTTGACATCGGTAGAATTGTGTGGCAAAAGAGGTTATCTTGGAAAGTTTTATTAATAGGACTTCATCTAGGAACTTAGCCAAATTTTATGGCCTTTGCACTGCTTCTGCCATTCCAAGATTATAAATTCTTCTATTAGTAGGATGTGTTATTCTTTTTGTTGATAGTCCTACTAATGGGGGAGGGGGCAGGGAGAAAGAAAGTCTATTAGTTTTTTTTTTTTCAAGGGCTAATTGTAAGTGTTCAGATTTCCCAAGGATAGAGTTGTATTCTATTTAATAAATAGCTTCAAATTGACATTGTGGTGCATGAGCAATTTTCTTCCCTATCAAATTAAACTCTCCCATAATCTTTAGGCGTCCCGGAAAGAGAGTTCCCTTTCTTCTCTTAGGAAATTTATAAATGCCAATTGTGAATGGTACCCGTTTAAATTGTGAAATAAAAAATGAAATGAATTTCATTGATTTGCGATCAATTGAGCTAATATCGGATATAAAGAAAATGAAATTTGTCAAATAGTTTCGTAAAGCCCTTGTATAGTCAATAGGGGACTCTTATTTGGATGAATGGGGTAGTAAAGATCACTTTCTTTCATTTATAAGCATACTGATTTCTTTATCTGATTCTTCATTATGAGTCCATATTTGTGGTTTGTTCTTTTTATCTCTGGGTATGTAAAAGATGAACTTGGGATTAGAATACAATTTTGCATTGGAATATTTAGTTTCTTCCTATAGCATGTGCTTTGATTGAACATGGATTTCAACATTTCTTGCTAAAAGATCCTTTAAAACTTATCTATGTGTGAACAAACAAAGAAACGAGCTGCATATTGCTATGTATGTGGTGGGATTGGTTACCTTTTATGTCTATACCTACTACAATCTCTATGCATTTATGGGTAAGTGTGTTCTCATTTAGGTTTTATAGGAGGCTTTGCTTGGTTACTAAGTACTTATCTATTACTCCCTCTGTCCCGGAATAAATGTCGCACTTTTCATTTTTGTTCATCCCGGAATAAATGTCACATTTCCAAATAAGGAAAGTGACTTATTGCAAATTTATCTTCTTTCAAGTAATGTACAAACTAGTAAAGCACCTTCCTTAAAAATGTTGACCAGTCAACTGCGACATCTATTTTGGGACAGAGGGAGTACTATTATAAAGCTGGAGGGTTCAGTATGAAGTCTGTCACACTTTTTGACATTGCTAAGATTGCCCTTGTAACCAGATATGCATGTGGAGTAGCTACTAAGTAGTTTAAGCAAAGAATAAATAAGTATTAATCCCTTCGTCCCGAAAGAAAGGGACCTATTTGATGAGTGATGCTCTTTTAGAACGAGGATTTACTTGCTTGTACCTTTTTGAAATGACACTAGAATTATTTCCATATTTAGAAATGGGATTATCCTTTTGTGCTAAACCAAAAAAAGAATGTGAGTCTATTTATGTGGGACTGATATAGGTAGATTAGTTACATTTGGAATAGAACTTAATAGATAGTCCTTTGGTTGTGTTTGAACCTTTGTAACCGTTGCAAAACTTCCCTGGATCTCCTAGTTTATTGCTTGTAAGTGTATCCTCAATTCTCTGCAGTATTTAGCTCACTTGGGTGCTTGACAATATCATTACAAAGTGCAACATTTGGTTTTGAGTTTCTTGATGACCTGATGTTGCATAGCAACTTCCGTCCTCTTAATTGGTGTGGAGTAGGAAGCTGGCCAACTACAAGCCTACAACTTAATATTAAATTCTTTTTTATTGATAGCTTATTTCTTTGGGACCAATATGGCGCTGCTTCTTCTTGAGTCTTAAATGATGAAGTGAAATCCCTTGAGGGATGCAATGGGTCATACGAAAAAATCAGGTTAGAGATGACATTCATACTAAGAGCGTTCTGTTGGTTTGATTGGCCAAAAAAGAAAAGAATGCAGATTCCATGTGAATTTCCCTTAATAGAAAGGGATAGAATGGGATAGTGATTCATGGTTTTTTTTTTTTTCTGTGATAGAAATCCGATAGCACAATGACAAAGAAAAATCAGGTTGGGATTCTAGTCCACCATGCCACCTCTATCACATTCTCTCTCTCTCTCTCTCTCTCTCTCTCTCTCTCTCTCTCTCTCCTTAGAGGTTCACTCTTTTTCAAAATAGAAGGGACACTGATTGAAGAATCCTTTGAACCCTAGATGTTAGCTGCAAATAGCATAATTGAAAGAAATGGAAGGAGTGTAATCGATATCAAAACTCAAACAGATGAGAGAACTTCAATGGGTAGACAAATTCAGGATTTGTCCGTGGCGTGACAACTAGAAAAATTTTGAGGTCGCCATTCTGGTTTGTTGTTGCAATGGTTTTTCTGTTAGGAAATACTCACTCCGTCCCAAATTGAATGTCCATTTGGGATTTAAGGGTCATTTTGAAAAGATTGGTTTTTAATAGAAAAAAATCATGAACATTCTTGTAATTCACTTTGAAAATTAGTTTTGCAAAAATATAATGAATTATGGAAAAAAATATTGAAAATATGATTTAGGGACAAAGTTATTTGAAGGTAAAGTTTCAAAAGGCCATTCAATTTGGGACGGAAGGAGTAATCATTATCTCTTCCCTGTAATTTGGAAGCTGATTCTAACCTTTTCCCTAAATAAGAAAGAGAAAGAATGTGACGCTTTATGCTGAAAAAGAATATGATTATGAGAAGCACAACAAGTGTGCTTCGCATATACTAGGAAAACTGCCTGGCCATGAATCTTATGCAGTTCTATTTCTTGTAATTTCTTTGTAGTTTTTGTTTCAGACCCTTTGCACATGCAATTTTGTAATTTTATTAGATCAGGAAATGTCTCTGTGTGTTGCCCTTTTTTGATGTTCAGTTTGATGCAGAAAGCTCATCCATGTTGTAGGACCTCAAAGTGCATTACATGATTTTCCATGCTGCTTTGGTTTTAATTTTCAAGTAATTTCATACTACATCTGTCCCCAAAATATACATAATTTTCCATGCTGCCCTGGTTTTAATATTCAAGTAATTTCATACTACATCTGTCCCCAAAATGAATGCCCAAAAAATCAATTTTGCTCTTGATCAAAAGCAAATTTGAAATTTTTTTGGTCATACTTTTTGGGAATAATTCCATAAGGCCCCTTCACCCCAAATCATTCTCCATAAAAGCCCAAGCGAGATCCAAAAGCCCACCCACTATTGAAAGCCGAGATTAAAA
Organism: Adenophora triphylla var. japonica; assembly: GCA_022495995.1. NCBI lineage: Eukaryota > Viridiplantae > Streptophyta > Magnoliopsida > Asterales > Campanulaceae > Adenophora > Adenophora triphylla. The sequence continues at coordinate 188,412 of JAFEMH010002551.1, read as the reverse complement.
TCCCATAAAACCCCAAAACCCTTCCTAACCTGCACTATTCCGCCGTTTCTCTCCACAAAAGCGTATTTCCCTGATGCCCATTCCACCTTTTCAACCATGAGACTCATTCTTTTGTTCACATCTGATCTTTCCTGGAAACTAAGGCTATGAAAAGCATATCTCGAAAATTCACTAAGGCTAGCTCCTCACATCTTTCCCTCTAGACGGGGATATTTCAATTTTGAAGGGAACAAATTACTCTTATATACCTAGGTGTATAAGAGTAATTTTTTTTTATTTTTTTTTAATGTATAAGAGTGATTTTAGTCTTACACTTTTTGGTATAGGAGCAGATTTTATTATTTTTTAAGAAAAATTGTGAAAAAAATACTCTTATATCTTAAGGTACAAGAGTAATTTTAGTCTTGTACCTTTTTTTTTTTTTTTTTTTTAGGGGATCAACACATTTCACCGCTCCCCCCATGATGCACTTCACAGAGGCGCCTAGCTATGCTAAGGAGGGCAATGTCATTCCCTCTAACCACTGGTGGGGGAATCGAACCCATGACCTCCAGGTTGGAAGCCATGAACTCTAACCATCAAGCTAAGACCCCGCGTGCTAGTCTTATACCTTTGGATATAAGAGCGGCGAGGAGGGGTATATGTGAGCGTGGGTGTATGTGAAATTTTGCATCTCACTTGGGCTTTTATGACTTTGATATCTCGCCCAGGGTCCATGCCCCTACTTTTTGGGACGGAGGGAGTACGATTTTAGTTGCTTAATTATCCATGTACGCTTTTAACATTTTCGGAAAGTTTTATGATAAGATGTTAACAGGTGACCCTTTAACCCCCATTTTTCAGGTCTCATTACAATTTGTATTTACAGAGCATTGCTGTCAATGGGCAAGTTCTGCCTATTGATGAAGCAGTGTTTTTGACCTCTAGCAACGAAGGCACCGTAATTGATTCTGGAACAACTTTGTCATACCTTGTGGAAGGAGCATTTGATCCTTTTGTCAATACCGTAAATTACTTTCCATTTTTCGTGCTCACAAATTTGATTGGTAGATTTGTTTTGAAGTTTTTGTTCATTATGTGAACTTGTACAGATAAATGCCACTGTTGCACAAGCAGTGACTCCTGTCATTTCCAATGGCTTGCAATGTTATGTTGTACCCTCCAAGTATGATTCTCTAAACTCGGTATGATTATTCGGTTGCTCCCTCCATCTCATAATAAATGTGTGTCTGGATTTTTTTGGTCAACTTGATTGAACTCTGACCAACATCACGAAACATTATTTATCTTCATAAAATTCTAAAAATAATTATTGATAGTGTTTCTATTAGTGCATCAATAACCATTTTTAGGATGGCATGAAAATGATTAAATTTCCATTACTTTTGTGAGTTCAACCAAATTGACCAAAAAAGTCAACTTGCAACATTTAATATTGGGATGTAGGGAGTATATTTTAGGGTTGTACACGGGCAATTTACGGATCCTCTTATGTCTCATGAACAGTTTAAATGATATATTTCCTGTGGTTTCACTAAACTTCGCTGGTGGTGCATCCATGATTTTAAGACCAGTGGACTACCTCATAACTGGCTCATCTTTTGTGAGTTCCTAAACTAGCCTCTTCATAAACTCCTTTCTAGGAATGTCTCAGTAGACTTTACTTCTTCCCGCTATTGCTACTCTTGCCTTGGGATATATCCTCATAAATTGGCTAACTCGTATTGTGTTACACAATATGTGTGTGTGTGTGTGTGTGTGTGTGTATGTGCAACACACGCACATCTCAATGTGCACACTTACCCGTTTGGGGGGTGTCATTGATATGTGCGCATTTCCTAGAATGAAAATCTTTTATTATTACTCCTTGTGTCCCAAAATGACTTTCCCTGTTTTTTCATTGTTAACATGAAGGTACGTTGAGCAATAAATTTAAGTTAATTTAATTATTATAATGAAAATTTAAAACTTCTTATTAATGCACCATTATAAATACTATCAATAAAAAAATTCAGATGTTCATTAGGATAATTAATTTAACTTAAAATTATTGCACAAAGTACCTTTGTTAACAACGAAAAAAGTGGGAAGATCATTTCGGGACGGAGGGAGTATTATGTTAGCCTTACCCTACTTGTTATACTTGCACAATTAAATTGTGGTCCCAACTTGCAAATTGCACTCACTTGTCATATCCACAACACCTTTCTCACAATACTTTCAAATTTATATAATTCCCCCTTGATGCTCGTGCCCAACAGTAAGTCTGCATATTGAGCTGAGATGGGGAGGGAGTGCAAAAGTTACTAGTATTAAGAACTACTGTATTTTATCACAGGACGGTGATAATGTGTGGTGCATTGGCTTCCAGAAAGTTCAAAATCCAGGCGTAAATATTCTAGGAGGTTAGATATCACACACACTTCTCAAGATTACACTTTCAATTTTCTAGCAGTTTGATACACGTGTCTTTCTTGATGAACTCTCAGATTCAATATTCATTGATCTGCAGATCTCACTCTCAAAGATAAGATCGTTGTTTATGATTTAGAGAGGCAACGAATCGGGTGGGCTGACTATGATTGTGAGATTTCTTTTCTTGCTTATTTTTTTTTTCTTCACAACTTTCCACCGGAGGAAAAGCTTTTTATCTGACCATTTTTGGGATGCATCTTTTTTACTCAGGTTCAACTAGTGTAAGGATGAGTATGCTGAATGCAGGGCAGCTTAGTGTGAGCAGCTCATCGATAAATATGATGACGAATCGGTTTTGTATGATCATTAATGCTCTCCTCATGCACATTTTAGTTTTCACTTTCAATGGGTTTCTGTAACACAATATTCAGCTTGGAATCCCCATTCTTTGTTGATAAATCTACCAGGTTGGCTGGTTTTTAGTAAAAGCAACCAGCTACCCCAATCATTTACTCCCTCCGTCCCATTATAAATGTCTCACGTTCCTTTTTGGTTTGTTTCTAATTAAGTGTCGTGTTTCTAATTGAGGAAACGATCTTAGTGCATTTTTATCACGATACAAGCAGTGTACAAACTAGGAAAAAAAGCATTCCTTCAAAAGTATGTCAATTCAACTGTTACACTTACTATGGGACGGGAGGGAGTATTTATTTAAGTTTATGGGTTTGTCATATTAATCTTCACTCCTTGTAATTTGAGAAGAGGTCTGCTCAGCCGGTCAAGTCTTCACAAGAGATTTAGCTATATCAATCTGTCTCCTTCCATAGACTTTTTTATTTTATTTTATTGTCTGTAAACTGTAATATGACATAATGTCATGCTGGTGTCTGGTTTGAAATCAGACACATATCACCATAGGGGATTTTGAGGGATTTGGAACTGCTGTGCTGTAGTGAAGAATCTGTTCTTCTGCTGCAGTCTACGGCTCAAATTTGCTCACGTTCCCTGTTGGTGGATCAACCACCGGGACGATTGACTGCATTTTCATAGGATATGCAAACAATAGTAGTGCATATCGGTTTATAGTGCACAAATCAGACATTCCTGATATGAATGAAGGAATGACGATAGAATTAAGGAATGCTATATTCTTTGAAAATATCTTTCCTTCTAAGGAACAGAAAGAAATAAGTTCTAACAAGAGAACTTATGAAACTGCAAATGGTTCTTCGCAAGATAAAGAAGTAGTAGAAGAAGAAGGACCCAGGCAGTTGAAAAATCTGTTGGTCCTGATTTTCTTTCTTTCATGTTAGAAAACGAACTTGCAACTGTTAAACAAGCATTATCCAATTCGAATGCATCGTTCTGAAAAGAAGCTATTAACAGTGAAATAGAGTCCATTATGAACAATCATACTTGGGAGTTGGTTGATCTTTCTAAAGGATGCAAACCGTTGAGTTGCAAATGGATCCTTAAAAGGAAGTATAAGGCTGATGGATCTATTGATAAGTTTAAAGCTCGATTGGTAGCCAAAGGGTTTAAACAAAAGGAGGGATATGATTTCTTCGATACATATTCCCCTGTTACGAGGATCACATCCATTCGTGTTCTCACATAACCTTGAGATACATCAAATGGACGTGAAAACAACTTTCTTGAATAGAGAGCTAGATGAAGAGATTTACATGGAACAACCTGAAGGGTTCGTTGCTCCTGGAAAAGAGCAAAAGGTATATAAACTTGTAAAGACATTGTACGGACTAAAATAAGCACCTAAACAATGACATGAGAAATTTGACCGAACAATGTTGTCAAATGGATTCAAGATAAATGAATTGACAAGTGTGTCTACATTAAAGGGACATCTGAATCATTTGTAATAGTCTGTCTTTGTCTTTATGTAGACGACATGTTGATAATGGGAAGTACTCATGAATTGATCATAAATACTAAGGCCATGTTAAAGAAAAACTTTGACATAAAGGATATGGGGTTAGCTGGTGTTATATTAGGAATAAAGATTTCTAGAACATCAGAAGGAATAATCCTATCACAGTCCCATTATCTTGAAAATGTTCTTCGAAAATTTAATGTCATTGACAGTCCACTGGCTAAGACTCCAATAGACATGAGTCTACACTTAGTCAAGAACGTCGGTGAACCAGATTCTCAACTGGAATATGCTAGGAGGATAATTGAAAGTCTAATGTACTTAACGAACTGTACACGTCCAGACATCGCATATTCAATAAGCAAACTGAGTAGGTTCACAAGTAATCCCAGTAATGATCATTGGAAATCCTTAACGAGAGTATTGAGGTATCTAAAATATACAATGAATTGTGGGTTACTTTATAGAAGATATCCAACAGTATTAGAAGGATACTGTGATGCTAATTGGATATCTGACACAAAAGACTCCAAGTCCACAAGTTGATATATTTTCACAATAGGTGGAGGAGCGGTGTCATGAAAATCTTTCAAACAAACTTGCATAGCTCGATCAACGATGAAATCTGAGTTTATAGCCCTAGACAAAGCTGGAGAAGAAGCTGAGTGGCTAAAGAATCTTTTGGACGATATTCCTTGTTGGAATAAACCTGTGTCTGCTGTACCAATACATTGTGAAAGTCAGTCAGCAATAGGAAGGGCACAGAGTAGTATGTATAATGGTAAGTCTAGACATATACGTCGTAGACATAATACTATCAGACAATTGATCTCTAATGAAATTATCGATGTTGATTATGTGAAGTCAAAGGATAATCTAGCGAATTCGCTTACTAAAGGTATAAGCAGAGATCAAATATTTACATTGTTAAGAGGAATGGGTTTAAATGTCACAGCAAAACAACTTTCTTAGCGGACACTCTACCTTGAGAATTGGAGATCCCAAGCCCTTGGTTCATAGAGACAACTAAGTTTTGAGAGTTCAGTAGAAACATTTGGAACCTTTTCATACTCATTCCTAGAACAGTCCAAGTGTACGCACCTGCAGCAGTGGTGAGGTTAAGTTGAGAAAACTTTTAATAGCTACTATACCTACGTGGTGGAGTAGCATGATACTCTTTATAGGAGATCACCTATATACGTGAGAAGTAATAAGGGCCACTTCTAAATGAAAGTCAAGTTGGTTCAAAGCATCGCGCTACTAAAAGGCTAGTATATCTGATAATATCTTACTAGGGAAGATTCAAGGCCACAAGCTATCTATCCCAATACAATAATAGTTCGCCGGAATTTCTGAACGAATCTGCATTCATGCATGCATTAATTGTCATTCATGTGGGAGATTGTTGGAAATATTGATTTGACCAATAATTGACCGAAATTAAATGTATTTTCATTTTATGTAAATGAAAAATAAATTACATATTTATAATCTACATTTGGAGTATATTAACGTGATATATTTATTTTCTCAAAACCAATTTGTGGTGAATGGAAAATTAATGCTCAAAGTATGTAATTTGAAATGGGTTTATGAAGAGTTTGTGAATATGGAATGCCATATCTCACATTGCCTAGAAACCAAAAGGTAGGAGAGTTTTTTAACTCATCCACTTGAAGGAGGTAACAATCAAGTGGTATCCTCCATACCATGCAACCTAGTGGAGCATTAGGCCAACCATGCAAGTATTGACCCAATTATGCTAATTTTGGACTAGTCCAAAATTACTCCACAACATTGAAGCGGCGCGAATGGCTTATTGGGTGTTTTAGGGAGCACTTTGCACGTGCGCTCGTCGCTAGGAGCTATTGGAGCCTTAAACTTTTGACGGTAGTTGGTTCGGTTCGTGGCATGGTTCGATCAGATTGGGTTGGACCGGGTTTGGTGTGGGATTGACTCGGCCAGTTTAGGGCTGGTTCGGGTCCCATCCGCGGATTGGATCTGTACATGAATATGGTTAGTCCGTGACCCTTCGTACAGGTGGAGGTCGGTACGGATGTACCCATTGGCACTGATTCGGGTCGGTTCGTTGAATCTGGTTCATCGATCGGGTGCGATCGGACGATCCAGATTCACCTTGATTAAATTATGCCTATTACCCAACAGGTACCTGTGACTCTTTGAAAACTATAAATACACTCCTAGAATGTCAGTTTACATAATCCAAATCATTCAAGCAATCAAGTATTAGAGAGTTCAGTTAGTTGAAAGCATATTGTTGCATTCTCCTCCCTCCATGTTCAGAAATTTCGAACATTGTTAGTTCGTAGTTTTCCTAATTTGAATTGAAGTGCTTCCATCAAGATTCGAAAATTCGTTTCATCTTACGAGAGGATTGCCGTTTCAACCGTTAGCACCAAAGTGGGGCAAATTTTTCTTACGGAGATTGTGTTTTCATAAGACTCGAGTTAGTCCTGTTAATTCTATTCCGTTAATTTTTCAGTTATCTTTTTCCGTCTCCTCATCTTCTTCTTGTTTTCTGATTTCCCATTTTCAATAAATTATTTTATTTTGAAATTATTACATTTTTCGAAATACTTTCTATTACAGTAATATAATACTAAAATAAATAAATAATATAATTCTTTTAAATCTTAACATTTCAACAGAGATATTTTCTCTGTCTCATCTTAAATCGAACTTTTTATCATTTTTCTCCGTTCCATCTCAAACTGTACTATTCAAAATGACAATTTTTTTATATTATTTCTCTCCCTCTTTCTCTCTGTTACTTTATTTTTATACTAACAATATCAATCAAATTTTTATTTTTCCCACTCATTTTTTCTTTTATTTTATTTTTTATACTCATAACACATTTGTTATACTTTACTTTTCTTTAATTATCGTGCTCAAAAAATCAATCCGATTAAGGTGAGATGGGGGAAATATATATTATGAGCCATAAAAAATATTAGTCTATAGATCATTAACATAATTTAAAATATATTGTTCGAATCAACATAAAAAAAAGGCTTTATTATTTCTGGTTTTGAAGAAATTTTGTCTCCATTTCGGATGAAAATAGCCCTTAAAATAATGTACTCCCTCCGTCTCGGTAGTAAGTTTACAGTTACTGTTTGCGCGCAAATTAAGGAAAAAGTTAGTGGAGAAAATGTTGTGAGTATGAAAAGTGAGGTTGAAGAGAGAAAGTGTGGTAGAAAATAGTGATTTGATTGGTGTTGTGAGTATAAAAGTAAAGTAAGAGAGAGAATTAGTGGGTGGAATAGTAAAAAAAATTTGCCATTTTAGAAAGTGTGAAGTTTGTAATGGAACGCCCAATAAAGAAAGTGTGCAGATTGTAGCGAGATGAAGAGAGTAGCCTGTTACAATGAATAAACAGGTGGCTAATCCAATTGCAAAGACCGGAAGGTGCATCATAGGCGCTTGTCTATCACGTGGAAATACAGTTATCTATAAGACCAAGTCCAATAACTCAACTACCATCAACTATCAAAAAATATTCAACTACCTTAATATCACGACACCTCATCTTCTCTCTCCATCCACTTAATCATTCAACTACTTTCTCAACTACACCCCCACAATAAGCTAGTTTAATTTAAAATTCAACTCCTCTCAACTCATCATTCTATACCCCACCACTTTTATTTTATTTACAATATTTAATTTTATAATTAAAAAATTAATAAAAATAATAATAATTTATTATTAAAAAATAAATTATTAATATTTTTATTTATAAATTCGAGATTTTTTTAATTTTTTTAATTCGAGATTTTATTTAATTTTTTTAATTCGAGATTTTATTATTGTAAAATAAATTATTAATTTTTTTGGTGTACAAAAAATATGAAAGTTATGTCATTTTATAGAGAAAAAAATTTCAGAATTTTGGGGAAAAAAATTATTTCTGTCAAATAATTGAGCTCAAAAAACGGGGTAGAAAAATAAAAAGAAAAACATTCAGCATCCAATCATAGACGGACACCTGTCCTATCCGAAAAAAAAATCAATAAAAAAGGGCCGGACGCGCCATGGCGTGAAGTGAAGTCCACGCGCCAATCATTTCTTGACACCTGTTCTCTTCAACCGGGTTGAACATTTTCAACCCAACTCTTCAATCACCGCCCTCTCAACTACCCTATTAAACACTCTCAATTAACTAACTCCCTCTCAACTCCCTCATTCAACTCTATATTGTACATGGCCTAACGATGTCGAAACGCCACCATTACAAAACCCTCCCGCATCCATGCAAAAATTCGACTCAAAATATTCCTTTGGTCCCACAACAATAAAAAATTTAGCTTGATTATAGAAGGTTATTAAAAAAAAAATTAAGAATATAAAAAACAAAATTGAAAAGGAAAAGTTAATAGAATTATATCTAGCTTTACTCGTCTTACATCTCTACGAGGCTGAAGTAGTAAAAGACCCTTCGATGTCGGGAGCTGTGCACGCGAGTACATGCGGGAAGAGGTTGTTATTGTAAGCAGTACGCACACGAGTACATGCGGAAAGAGGTTGTTATTGTAAGCTAGTGAATCCAATTATTCATTTAAAAAATAAAACAAAACTCTGGAGCAAATCTAAAAAAAAAAAAAAAAGCAAGAACTTTATATCGAAAGTAAGTATAACAATAATAAGTTCTCATTTTCCTGAAAATAGAGAAAATAAAATAAAATCACCTTTTTCTTCGATAAAACGCAACCTTTTTAAAGCAAAAAGATCATTTCTCATATTCCTCGCTGTATAATACTAGTACCAAATCAATTCCGTAACAAACGAAACGCTTTCTCTCTCTCTTCACTGTGTGTTTCTTGAATGTGGAGAGTCGTTTTCTCTCTCTAGGATTCTGTTTTTGTTGTATCTCTGAACGCCGGCGAATCGACAATGGCGGCGACTCTTCCACCGCTACAGACGATGACGACGACGACACCGGTTCAGGAACCAATGTTGTCGCTCTATATCGGGGATTTGCACCCTGACCTTACAGATATCCAACTCAACAACGCCTTCTCGGAATTCAAGTCCTTGACCTCCGTTCGCGTTTGTCGCGACTCCTCCACTGGCCGCTCCCTCTGTTATGGCTACGTCAACTTCACTTCTCGTCAAGACGGTATACTTTTCACCTTTGTTTTGCTCTTTCATCGCAATGTCGTTCCTTCAGATTGTTTGTTTTTGGCGTTTGTTCGGTTTAATCGTCTGGTTTCGATTAGAAATTCGGTTCTATTGTTACGTACTTACGTTGTATAGTGAGTGATTGGTTAACATCCGATTTTAATCAAGAGAATTGTTATTTACCTTGCAACATTACTGAATAACAGTACCCAATAATCAAGACTAGTCACACCACCCCTCTCCCAAATTTACCCCTTTCTTCCTCAGCCCACCCAACCCCCCACCGCCATTCTTCCCCATCCCAACCCATCGCCGGCGCCACCCTCCTACCCCATCCCCCATTCTCTTTGCCGTCGCCTCCTCCTCCTCTTCCTCACACCGCCCCTGTTGTTTTCTTGTCAGATATAACCATTCTGGCCAACAGATCCAAATGGGTAGATTTCACAGTACCTTACTCTGTCTTTGGTGTTGGAACATTAGCAAGAATTGACTACGAAGACATGTGGATCTTCTTCAAACCCTTTGGTCTTAATGTGTGGCTAGCTATAGTTGCTTCGTCCTTGTGGGTCTTCTTGTTTGGCTTTTTGAACGCCCCTTAAATCAAGACTTCCAAGGTCCACCTGCTCAGCAAATCGCCACTGTCTTTTGGTTCACCTTTATGACCATCTTTTTTGCTCAAAGTACTCTCTCTCTCTCTCTCTCTATCTCTCTCTCTCTCTCTCTCTCTCTCTCTCTTCATATGTACTTATATCACTTCGATTTAAAATCTTGGAAGAAGAGAAATCAGCTGCAAGAAGATTCTTCCTCACAACAGGGGCGGTGTGAGGAAGAGGAGGAGGAGGCGACGGCAAAGAGATGGGGGATGGGGTAGGAGGGTGGCGCCGACGATGGGTTGGGATGAGAAGAATGGCGATGGGGGGTGGGTGAGTGGAAGAAGAAAGGGGTAAAATTGGGATAGGGGTGGTGTGACTAGTGTTGAATATTGGGTAGAATTAATATTGCGGGGGTATTCAGTAATATTGCGGGGGTAAATAACAATTCTCTTTAATTAATTTGGAGATTTTGATTTGAATTCTCTGTTTGATTGCTGTGATTTCTGATGGTTACTTTAATAGGAAATTTGCTTCTCTTGAATTTTCTATTTCGATGAGCCTCTAGGTTTTGATTAGAATATTTTGATTGAGTGGTTCTAGTTAATTGCAAAAAAAATAAAAAAAAAAATATATATATATATATATATATATATATATATATATATATATATATATATATATATATATTATCACCATTTTATTAGAATTGAATGTTCCTGTGATTTATCTAATCAGTTATTGTGTTTGAATAATGATGCTTGTAAATGCTTCTTCAATTTTGATTAGTTCACTGTTTGATGGTTACTTCATATTTTTTTTGTAAGTGCATCTGAATGAGTGGTGTAATTGTATTCGGGTATTCACAATTTTAAGGGTTATTTGCATGTCATAAATGACTATCCGGTTGTTTTTGGAAAGAGAAATCATAATAAAGTGGAAAGTGATTAAAGATTTGATGGTTGTTTTCTGTTTGAGTGTGATTTATTGTGGGCATCAATGTAATCCTCAGCCTCCTATGATGGATCATATCCTAATGGCTCTGATCCTCAGGCAATTATGTGGTTGTTTATATTCAATCATTTGGTTGCTTTTATTTTTATGAGTTCTGGAGTTGGTAGATTCTAATTATAAGTCCGCACTACTCGTTTTTTTCTTATTTGGAGCAGCCACTCAGGCTATTGAGACAAAGAATCACTCTGTGCTTTATGGGAAAGTTATAAGAGTTACATGGTCGCATCGTGATTCTGATGCGAGAAGAAGTGGAGTTGGGAACGTGTTTGTCAAGGTATACCTGATTTCTGGACGATAATGTTTAGTACTCTCTGGATAAGAGTTGTAGTTGTGCACTGAATTCTGTGTTGCTAATGCATAAATATTACTATGCGCAACTGACTATTTTTGGTGCACAACTATAAATTTCCACTCCACTTGTTTGATAAAAAAAAAGTTCCGTTCAAGGAAAGAAAATAAATTATAACAAAAGTTTATATGTTTTTGTGCCATCACTTTCACGGTGTGCTTTGCTTACTAGGATTCGAATTTAATGCTTTCAAGGGTCATTTGTTGCAGAACTTGAGCGATTCAGTTGATAATTTGAAGCTTCAAGAATTGTTTCAAAAGTTTGGGAATATTTTGTCTTCCAAAGTTGTCACGTTTGAAGATGGAAAAAGCAAAGGATACGGGTTTGTGCAGTTTGAGTCCGAGGAATTTGCAAATGCTGCCATTGAGAAGCTCAATGGAGAAAATGTTGAAGGCAAACAGATGTAAGTCAATTCTATCTCTATGTTCTACTTTAGTTGAACATACTCTGGATATTAAACATGATTATCCTATTTCATTAGGATCCTTTTTTGAGGTCATGTTCAAAGTTTTGCATTTCCTTTCTTCTTTGGTCCACTTAGTGGTTAATACAACAATCTTGGTGTAGGTATGTTGGAAAGTTCTTGAAGAAAAGTGAACGTATTTTACCCAGTCCAGATGTTAAATATACAAATCTGTACATAAAAAATTTGGACCTAGATATAACAGAAGAACTTTTAACAGAAAAATTCGCTGCATATGGGAAAATTGTTAGCTTGGTTATCACGAAGCATGAAAATGGAGCCTCAAAAGGTTTTGGATTTGTGAACTTTGAAAGCCCAGATGATGCAAGGAAGGCAGTCGACGCTATGAACGGAGTGCAACTTGGTAGGTTATGCTTCTATGAGGTTATTGTGCTTAACAATAATAGTCACCTCATTTGACTTGACCCCTATTTACCTTGGGATTATGAGCAGGTTCAAAGGTTCTTTATGTTGGTAGGGCACAGAAAAAAGCAGAGCGTGAGCAAATTTTGCGCCATCAGTTTGAGGACAAAAGGAAGGAGCAAGTGTTAAAATATCAGGTATCTGGTCCTCTATGTTTCCCTCATTGATTGTTTAGTTTTTGTTTCTTTATGATAATTGTATGCTCTTACATTTTTGTTCCAGAGTTCAAATGTCTATGTCAAGAATATTGAGGATGATATTACTGAAGATGAACTGCGAGAACACTTCAGTCAGTGTGGTACCATAACTTCTGCCAAGCTTATGAGAAACGATAAAGGAATTAGCAAGGGGTTTGGATTTGTGTGCTTCTCCACACCTGAGGAGGCCAATGAAGCTGCTAATACTTTCCATGGTGAGTTCTTATGCTTTGCAGTTAGCATCGACTACTTGCAGATGATGTAATAACCTCTAATTGAGACGGAGGGAGTACATGGTTTTGGATCTTTTACAACTCTAGTAACAGAATTTTGAACATCTTTGGTTGTACTTTTCTGAGCTCCCTTATGAATTTGGTCTTGCAGGGTATATGCTTCGACAAAAGCCTCTGTATGTAGCCATTGCTCAAAGGAAAGAAGAGAGACAAGCGCAATTGCAGATTCAGCATGCACAGCGTTTGGCAGGATTTGGTGCACCATCAGCTGTTATCCCTGGTGTCTATCCTCCTTATTACTACACTGCTCTAAATGGTATTATTTCACAAGTACCTCCACGACCAGGGCTTATATATCAACCTATGGGACTAAGGCCAGGGTGGAGGCCTAATATTTTTGCACCTCCAACCAGTCCTGCTTTTCAACCATCAACACTTCCCATAGTAAGCTTCTGAGACCCTGAACTGAGTAATAAGCAATTTAATTAACTCGTCTCACCTTTCTCAAGCTGACAAAGTAGTAAATATCTTGATATGCTAAATATTTTGTTTCAAATATTTTTCAAGCACTTGACATATGGATGGTCTTGCAGATGCCCAACCAACCAAGACAACAGAGGCAAAATAGAGGAAGGGTGAATGGGCATGCACAGGATGGTGGTCATGCTGTTCCGTACGTGCCTCTTCTGCAACAACCCACTCTCTCCTTGAAAGATTCAAGCAATCAGCAGGTCCTTTTCACAGCCCTAAAATTCACATTTAGGTGTACAAAAAAAATAAACTTACCCTTGCCTGTGTATACTAGTAATATCATTCCAGTGTGTGTAACACCTGTAATCACAGCTGTTATGTTTACTTAATTCATAGAATGATCATTGAATTGCAATGCTTTCTTGCAGTGGGCCGGCCAGGTTAAATATATGGGAAATGGGCGTGTGACAAACAAAGGAAGTGGTGGGCAATCTGCCACTTCAAATTCAGCTGGAACTGGGGCGGAGGGACCAGAAAACTTGAGTACTACACTTGCTGCTGCAACCCCTGAGCACCAGAAACAAATACTTGGGGAGCGTCTTTACCCCCTTGTCCTACAGCACAAGGTAAGCTGTGATTATGTTTTCTCATTTTACTATGGTTTTCTAAGTTAGCAATCAACATAACCATTGGCGGACACACGGCCAAGCAACGGGATCAAGTGCATCCACTTAAATTCCCCCTTTACACGGGAAAAAAAATGTTTACAGAGTGTACTCATTAATTAGGTAACTTAGTTCAGTGGATAAAAAGCATGGTTTTTAACATGGTTACCGGGAATAGTTCCCTGGGACGTTTTGGGATGCGGGAACGGGAACGAGGAACGCGACTTTTAAAAATTTGGATACGTTAGGGGTAGGATTAGTCGGTACGCCAGTTGGGAGCGTGGTAAGCTTTTATTGGGAATGCAAAAGTAATATATATATATATATATATACTAGTAAAAGCCCGTGTCCGAGGACACATTTTTTTATTTTTTTTTTAGTTAAAAAAATTTTTTTTAAAGGATTTAAAAAAAAAAAAAAATTAAAAGGGCAAAATGGGAAAGGGACAACTTAGTGAGGGCAAAATGGGAAATTCGGCAGATGGAACTGTTCATAGTACTGTAGATAGTGGAGGTGTGATTTACTCCCTCCGTCCCATACCTACGTGCACACTTTCCATTTTGGGCGTCCCAAACCTACGTGCACATTTCCTAAAATGGAAAGGAATCTTTACTATTCCCTCCACTCATTCTCTCTCCTACATTATTTTAATACTCACAACACCATTATAATTTACTATTCCCTCCACTCATTCTCTCTCCTATTTTATTTTCACACTCACAACACTTTCAATATAATACTCTCTCCTTAATTTACGTGAAAAGTCAAACTAGCCACCAAGGTCCGGGACGGAGGGAGTATACTATGGATATATACTCCCTCCGTCCCATCCCAGTGTACACTTATTTCTCTTTTGGTCCGTCCTAGCTCGGTGTGAACTACCATAAATGGTATGTCCTTTAATATTTTATATTCTCCCTACCCCACTCACTCATTAACTCCACTCATTCTCCACCATACAATTTATTAAGCCAACCTACTATTTACTCCACTCATTCCCTCTCTTCATTTTCTATCACACATTTTCATTATCTTAATAATATTTCTTAATCGGCCTGCCTTGGTCAATGGTTCACAGTTGGGTGGGACGGAGGGAGTATATATAAAAAAAACTGATGTTTATACTCTTAAAATCTTTAAACACACCCACCTTTAAAAGTGTTGTACAATTAATGGTTGTGTAAATATTTTGAGGGTGAAAACAACTGCCCTCTAGGTTTAAATTTTGTACGTAGAGTCCCAGATGAATTCGATTAACCGGTAACTATGGTTTTTAACCTTGTGGTCTTGTGTTTCAGTCTCCGTTGACTTTAATTTTTATAGTGTAATTTGTGTTGATTAACTACTGGATCCACCTCTGAACATAACGAGAGTCCAGTTGATTCTATTTACTCTAAAATTATATTTCGTTTTGATTGCAGCCTGAGCTAGGTGCAAAGATAACGGGAATGCTTCTGGAGATGGACAACTCGGAACTGCTTTTGCTGCTGGAGTCACCAGAATCATTGGCTTCCAAGGTGGAAGAGGCTGTGCAGGTACTCAAGTTGTCCAAGACCAAAGTATCCTCCGGGCAAAAGGGACTTCATTCTAGTTCTAGTTTTTTATCACCAGGAGTGGCAGTCAACTGATAGGGGAGAGGTAGACGGATTTTTGCCTTTATCGCTTTTGTTATCTTTTGCAATGATTGAGGTCACTGTGGAACTCCAGTTGCAAAGGAAGCCATTTTTGATTTTCATCCGTATGGCAAAACTTAGATAGTATTAGCTTTATCCATAATAGAATTTTTACAGATAAGAACGGCTGTTTTTGCTAATATCTCTGCCCTTTTGGGTAGTGTTATTCATACGATTTGTTGCATACTGGTATTGTTTTTGCTAATGTCATTGACCAATCATGGCACTTGCATTTAGACTACATTTCAGTCCCCGATGGTGAAGCCAGAAAACTTTTGGGATGGGTCAAGATTGCATTAGGGATGAATATCTATATATATATAAAGGTTGAAGTGCATAGAGCACTTCAACAAGCTCATTTTTCCTTCAAAACATGGATGGTTCTAGAATATTTTTTTGCTTTAAATCAACTAATCAAGAAAATAATTAATTGTCTTTAAATTAACCTATTATCCTATTCTCTCCCCTATTAATTAAATGCAAATGAAACATTACTTTTTTTCTTACTTTTAGTCACTATACCTAAACCTCTTTATTCACAAATTTATAAATATCATTGTTTTGCAAACTCTTAATTTTGCAAGTAAAAAATGAAATATGAAAAAACAATAGTAAAAATACATTTAGAAACACATGGAATTTTTCATTTAATGAATTGATATTTTTGAAATGTGGGTAATAGTAATAATTGTTTTTAAAGACTTATGTATAACAATGATATTTAGATATTTTTTTCATTTTTTTTCTTAAATGAATAGTATTTTTAAAACGGAAATAGTTATTGATTATGCTTAGAAATCTGTAATATTATTAAATTAATGTGATGATATATTTTTGTTGAAAATTCGAACGAAGTGATTTTTTTAGCTAATAGTAAAAAATAGATAATGAGTGTGCAATCATAAAAATCCGAAATAAATCCGCGATTTTGACATGTAATATTATCATGTTTGGAAAATCTTCATGGTTTATTCACATTATGTTAATTTCTTCTTCAACTCAGATTGTGTATTTATTGTTCTTTGTCCACCGGATCACATACTTGTCAAGATAGAATGCAAGAGATTAGATGTCAGATGTGTAATTGACTGATTTGATGCATTACACCCTCTGAATGGCATCGTAACTCATTCTGATTTGATATGATTTATCAATTTAAAGATTGGCATTTCGTAAACCAGTTTTTATATTCTCTTAAACTCTTAAAATAATGAATGCCCATTTTTGTTATAAATTGTGACAAATATGAACATTTATTTTGGGACAAAGCTGTATACAAGTTGTTTTCTTCAAGAGCCTAAACACATACAAAAACACGCACTTCTAAATTGGGCGGAATCAATGGACTCGCCGGAGGTGGTCGCCGGAGGTGCGGAAGGTGGTCGTCGGAGATGGGTTGACCGGTTGAGTAGAGAGAGAGAGTGAACAGAGAAAGTGTGGGTGTGTGTTTTGTGTGAAAAATGGTTTTTAGTAATATTCATATTTAATTAAGTAGTTTTTTGTAAAATTCTATCTTACATGTTTTTTTTTTTTTTTGTAAATGCCATCTTTTTTAATGAGTTTTTTGTAATAAACCCTTAAAAAAAATGGTAAATACAAAGTATAAGAAAGGATTTTTGAATTTTCGGATAATTAATTTGTATTGAAATTTTAAATTCATTCTTTTTTTGGGTTATAAATTTTATATTTATTGCTAAAACAATAAATATGGTGTTATAACTATTTCAAAATAGTTTTCTAAAAAAAATCTATTTTATACGGGTTTTTTTTAAATAAAAAATATAAGATAATTAAAAAAAACTATTATATAAATTGGTTAGAAAATACGAAGTATGACTTTATAAAATTATATCCAAAAAAATTATTTTGTAAAAGACGCAAATTAATGAAAAAATAGAGTTGTTGATAATATTAATTACTTAGAAATGAGATAATTATTTTTATTTAATGACAGTCATGCAAATCAAATGAGATAGTTAGTTATATTAACTATATAATTTAGTTCATGTTATTTATTAAAGATTTTTTGATCGTGCGTTTAACGCACGGGTGTTACACTAGTTATGGTTAATGTATCAAGATTTTGTATGCAAGTGTGTCAAAATAATAATTTAGTGCAAACTTTATTTAAAATTAAGGGGGTCGAAATGTGCAAATTCATTATTTAAAATTAAGGGGGTCAGTTTGATGGATTCGGGGCCGGTGCATTGAACCACACAACTACGAGTATTGTTCGGACTCGCGATCTCAGCCCTTCATTCACGATTCTCATTTTTGCCCTTCATTATTAATGGCATTTTAATTATTTTGCTCAGCTATCACAATCTCATCCAATGCAGCTCAGCCCCATCTCGTAGGCAATCTCATTTGTCCACCTTGACATAACTTGCATACCGCATGCACCTAAAATCCCCTTTTGATTATATTAATATTTTTGACAACCCACACCACCAAGAGAAATCATCCATTTGAACATGATTTAACCAACCCGTTATATGCATACCCCAAATCTGCAATTGACAACCCATATTATTATCATAAAACAAGATTTTAGAAACTTGATGTACAACACATGGTAAATCTCCCGATTAAAGTCAAAAATATCCAAAAGTAATTTTAAATACCAAAAAATGAAATGCATCTAAAGAAATACTATCTCCATCTCACCAAAATTGATACTTATTTCCTTTTTGGTCCCTCCCGGTCAAACTGATACTTTCCAAAATAGAAAGGAATCTTTACTACTCATTCTCTCCTATTTCACTTTTACACTCACAACATTCTTTCTCCTAACTATTTCTTCCACTCATTCTCTCTCCTATTTAATTCTTCATACTCACAACATTTTCTTTCACTTTTTCTCTCTTACTTTTCCTTAATCCGCATACCCAAAAATTTCGTATCAATTTTGATGAAATGGAGGGAGTACATAATTTTCCAAACTTGATTATATTAAGATTTTCCACAACATTACATTTCTAATATAACTAGATCTCTGAGAAAGAGATAAATCTACCATACCAGATAGATAACCTAAAATACTGCTAAATAATATTCCAAACAAAAGTAATATAGCCATTAATATCTAAGCCCTCTCGCCACGGATCCTTCGAGCAAGCTGAATATCCTTGGGCATAATCGTAACCCTTTTCGCGTGAATCGCACAAAGATTAGTATCTTCAAACAATCCAACCAAATAAGCCTCAGCCGCCTCTTGAAGAGCAGCAACAGCCGAGCTCTGGAACCTCAAATCCGTCTTGAAATCCTGTGCAATTTCCCTTACAAGTCTCTGGAAAGGGAGCTTGCGGATCAAAAGCTCGGTACTCTTCTGGTACTTTCTGATCTCCCTCAGAGCGACAGTTCCTGGCCTGAATCTGTGGGGCTTCTTCACTCCTCCGGTTGCCGGAGCTGATTTGCGGGCAGCTTTGGTTGCTAGCTGCTTCCTTGGTGCCTTCCCGCCTGTTGACTTCCTTGCTGTTTGCTTGGTACGTGCCATTTCTGTGTGTTTTTGTGTGAGAGAGAGAGGGCGGGGGGGGGGGGGGAATTTAGATTGAGATTGCTGTGAGTGATGAGAGAAGGTGGGGATTTGGTTGGTTTATAAAGTAGGGGATTTGGGAAGAGGGCAAGATTTGAATTTACAGGGCGGCCTACGAAATTTTTGAAGTGGGAAAGTTTGGCCGCTAGATTGAAGAAATGATCAACGACCAGTGCTTGTCTTAAATTTTTGACGCGGATAGCAATCCGTTTGTGTTGTTTGAGACCAATGAAATTTTAGGTTTTTCTTTACTAGTAAGACGATTTACAATGGGTTCATCCGGCCTGAATTAATTGGTGGGATGAAATCTTTCATCCCGGTTGAATGTGTATTTTTTTTTTTTTTAAACTGTCATGTCATGTGTCAATGTTTCATTAGTTTGTACTTTATCATTTTTCACCCAATTATTTAAGTTTAATTATCTCATAATAAATGATTTAAAAATAAAAATAAAAATTCACTAAAATTCATCATTTTTTTCCCTACAAATTGATATAAGTTTCATTTGATTTGGACACAAAAAAAACACTCATTTTTCAATTTGAGCTGAATTATCACCTAGTAAATTAATTTTTTTTAAATTTTTTTTTTCACCAAAATTCATCATTTTTTTTTCCTACAAATTGATATAAGTTTCATTTGATTTGGACAAAAAAACACTCAAAGTGATGGGGTATAGAATGATGAGTTGGAGGGAGTTGAAATTTAATTTAAGTTAGTTATTGTAGGGGGTTAAATGAAATGGGTAGATAAAATATTAGGTGGATGAGAAAAAGTGTAAAAAGTGTTGGATGAAATGGAAATGTGGCATTAAACCACTGTGGATAGTCTAAGACTGTGAGCAATGGTAGAATGAAAAGTGGGTTGAAAGTTTTTTCAACTAAATGAGAAGCTCCAATGGCAAACTGAAAGGAGGTTGGATGAAAAGGTGAGTTGAAACTTTTCATCCGGGTTGAAACAATTCCTTTGGCTTTTTTTTTTTAAGCTGCCACGTGTCAAGGTCTTATTGGTCCGTACTTTATCATTTTTTCACCCAATTATTTAAGCTCAATTATCTCATAATAAATGATTTAAAAATAAAAATAAAAATTCATCATTTTTTTTCCCTACAAATTAATATAAGTTTCATTTGATTTGGACACAAAAAAAAACACTCATTTTTCAATTTAAGCTGAATTATCATCTAGTAAATTAATTTTTTTTTAATTTTTTTTTACCAAAATTCATCATTTTTTCCCCTTCAAATTGATATAAGTTTCATTTGATTTGGATACAAAAAAAAAAAAACACTCAAAGTGATGGGATATAGAATGATGAGTTGGAGGGAGTTGAAATTTAATTTAAGTTAGCCATTGGAGTGGAGGTAAATGAAATGGGTAGATGAAATATTAGGTGGATGAGAAAAAGTGTAAAAAGTGTTAGATGAAATGGGAAAGTGGTATAAAACCACTGTGGGTAGTCTAAAAAATCCTTCTTTTTTTATCCCGATAATAGTATGTTATTCAAATCTCATCTTTCATACTTTCTTATATTAATATTAGTACATGCCCGTGTCCAAGGACACGGGTGTTTTTTTTTTTTAATTTTAAAAAAAAAATATTATTATTATTTTAGGGCAAAATGAAAAAGGGACAAATGTATGAGGGCAAAATAGGAATTTCATCGCTTGAAACTATTCACAGTACTGTAGCACACCGCTCTAATTTATACTATAGATAATCACTTAAATGTTGATTGGGTGCCGTTTGGTAGCACTTCGTTTCGTATAGGAATGAATAGGATTATTAGCCCAATAACTTTAATGTTTGATAGATTAAATGCAATTATAGTAATAATCATAATAATCCTGACAATGTCTCTTATCACCTATTATCCTTCTCATATTTATCTTTAAAAAAACTAGTGAGTAACCTGTCGGTCCCCGATGAGAAATAAAATACTGAGGTAAAAGTGAAATGCAATTCAAAAAATTAATGATATAATTTTATGTAATATATTACAACTTGTCAAAAATTTCTTTGTACACAACATTTGTAGTCGTGTTATCTGACTGTTCATGACTATTACATATAAGCACTTTAAGTCCTTTTCTTGTAGTTACTCTAGAAAAAGCAACATATAATTGTCCATGACTAAATACTGGTGTTGGAAGAAAAAGGCCGACATGAGCTAGCGACTCACCCTGACTTTTATTTATCGTCATTGCAAAAAAAACGGCCAGTGGGAATTGTCTCCGTTGAAATCTAACCGGGAATTTTGTTGTATCAGAAGGTGACATAATCATCCTCGGTATCAACACCTTCTTACCAACATTCTTTCCGGACAACATTACCGCCTCGACAACGTGCTTACCTATATATATATATATTAAAATAACAGTATGTTTTATGTCAAATAATTAATGGTATAAATGTATAATTATATACTAACAAAATTGATTTGCGTACCTAGATTTGTAACGATCAATCTTGTACCGTTACACAATTCTGAACTTGATCTATATTTCGTAACAACATGACAATACATCCAAACTTTAGCTTCAGTATGTGATTAGGTATTCCAGAGCACTTGACGGTGTTTAGGAATTCAGTTGAAAATATATCTTCGGCTGATTGGTTAAATTCCTCGTCTTTTCATATGGCGTCAGAACTCATGTATTCCACTTCTTTTCCAGGAAAGAGCGACATAACATACTCATTAATACTGTCAACAATTTCATTTGTTGGTGCAAGTATAGCCCGATTATGGAAAAATCCATCAACATCTTTATTTTGCATTAAGTTCGGGTATATGCAATCCACGATAGCTGAAATGGTATTGGTAGAATCTCTTATCAATATGTCATATGATATTTTGATTTCAACTTCACCATGGTTCTTATCACCTGCAGTAATAACCAACATATAATAAATAAATATTAGTAAAAATATGAACTTAAAAGAAAGTAAAAATCAATATTAAAATTGAGAGAAGACCGGAAAATTATGAAGCAGTTTTTACTAATATTAAGACGGATATAGTACATAAATTGCAACAAAGGTAGTAAGGCTTTTGAGACAGAGGTAGTGATAACCAACGGATAAAATACGTATCTATATCTTAAAAGCAGTTGTTACTTATCACCTGCAGTCCCATCACCGACGGATAATAACAAATTTGCAAATGACCTGATGTCCTCAACATCCGAAGAAGACGAACCACCCTACATAAATTATTATATTTTAGTCTTATTATAACTTTTAAAATATAGATAAATATACATAATGTTAAACAAAATGTATTTGAAAATCACCTGTAATCTCATATACCACTAAAATGCTTGAATAGTCAAATAGGAACATCTTTATGGAACGGAGGGAGTATAATTTAACCTAATCACTGGAATACCACTTATATTCAAACCTAGTGCGAATTTTCCAAACTTTGCGGAGATCAAGGTGAATGCATAAGGAAGTCTAAATGGAATCAAGATACTACTTTTTGTAAGTTATTTTCTATTATTATTTAGAGATAATTTTCTTGTAATATTGTTGTTAGCCTGTCAGAATAATTAATAGTTCGGCACACTCGATTTATTTGTTATAAGGTTTTTACGCAGCATATTCTATTAGAGTTGGTGTTTAGTTCAAGCCTGAAATATGAATTTGTTGAATAATTCATATTTATTCGAATAAATTATTTCATAAATTTAGGGTCACAGTTGGGAAATCCCTTTTGAAAATTTAAAATCAGATTACCCTTTTGGCAGTAGATTAGTCAGGATGAATCAAAAGCAAAAAATAAAAACAGTTGTATAAACACATAGAAATACACACACTAACTGGAGATAGGAGGCGGAGGTGGCCGATGAGATCTTCTTCTTCTAGTGCGCAAGTCCTCAATGGAAGATTCTTGATAATTTTGCGTCTGTTTATGATCAAATCTAAGTTCATATATACATGTGGATTCTTGTTGTGGGTTTAGTATATATGGCAGTTTGAACTAAAACAGGATGATTTCAAAAAATTCAAAGTATATATGGAAGATTGAAGTTTCAAATTTCAACTTTTGAAATTTATTTGAATTTTCAAATTTCAACTTCTATAAATTTTAATGGAAGTTATAGAAGTTGCTGATATACAATTCCATGAAATAATGTTCTTAATTAAAGGAAGTTGCTGATATACAATTCCATGAAGAAGAAAAAATTGAATCGTCAAAATCATGCCAAGGTGATTTAGCAAGTAGGGTCTCATTGCCTATTTGGGTTTCCCTTGGGAGTTAGGAGAAACTCAAGTCAAGAAGGTTGCATTTTAGGAACATAGGCTTGACTATTGGGAGGGTCTTCTTCTCCTAGGAACTAAGAGTACCTCCTTTTTACTTATAGGATCCCATAAGTTTGACTAATAATATAGAGCATGTTTCTAGGATTTTCTCAACAAAAGGAAAGGGCCGGGGGGGGGGGTCATCTTGTTCCATGAAAGACTATGTGTAAGCCAATGGTGACATGGTATGAGTTCTTGAGAATTTTATACGTATAAGGTTTCTATTTGTGTTTTAAAATTACTTTTGTGCACTTCTTAAGTGAGCCAATTAAATAATGTCATGTGAACTTTCATGTCATAAAGTCAAATGACACTTAGAATGAATAGAATAATATTTTTCTATTATTGTTATTATTGTTATTATTGTATTTATTATTATTATTATTATTATTATTATTATTATTATTATTATTATTATTATTATTATTATTATTATTATTATTATTGTTGTTGTTGTTGTTGTTGATGTTGTTGTTGTTATTATTATTACTACTACTATAACTATTACTATTATTATTTTTGTTGTTGTTGTTGTTGTTGTTATTATTATTATTATTATTATTATTATTATTATTATTATTATTATTATTATTATTATTATTATTATTATTATTATTATTATTATTATTATTATTATTTGGAGTTTTAATCAAAAATTACCTCAAAAAGATGCAATTTACAAAAAAAAACAAAAACAAATAAGTTATGATTTTACCAAAACCATTTTTTTTATTTTATTTTTTTTTTTTTGAATGGTCAAAAATTTCGTATTTATAGTTGATAAATGCATTTATCAACCCCTTTAAATTTTAAAAGTTACTAATTGAATTTCAAATTGATGATTGTGATTGGTGAATGATGGAAAGATTGGCCAATGATATTGTGCAATTTGGAGTTTTCTAGGATCTTGAAAAACTTTTGCTATTATATATAGTAGATTATTATTATTATTTGGAGTTTTTATCAAAAATTACCTCAAAAGATGCAATTTACAAAAAATAAAACAAATAAGTTATGATTTTAACAAAACAATTTTTAAAATTTTTTATTTTTTTTGAATGGACAAAAATTTCGTATTTATAGTTGATAAATGCATTTATCAACCCCTTTAAATTTTAAAAGTTACTAATTGAATTTCAAATGGATGATTGTAATTGGTGGATGTTAGAAAGATTGCCCAATGATATTGTGCCACTTGAAGTTTTCTAGGAGCTTGAAAAACTTTTGCTATTATATATAGTAGATTATTATTATTATTATTACTACGGGCGAGTTTGGCATTGCTTCTGATTCTCTGAAAGTGATTTTTCAAAAGTGATTTTAGAAAAATCGATTATTTGTAATAAATACTAAAATTTATAAGTATGTTTGGATAGTATTTGTTCAAAACTAATTATGAAAGATAAATATAAAAAATGACATTTATGATATGTATCTCAATATAATAAATGCACAAAAGAGATATAGGTTATTATTGTAAAAATAACACAAATAACAACTTCTAAGAATCACTTTTAGGAAAAGCTGGGTCATAGTTGCTTCTACGAAAACACAGTTTTTTACGTTTTAACAGCTTAAAAACATAATCACTATTGTTATCCAAACGCTATTAAAAGTGATTTTGGGCTTCAAAAGTGATTATAAGCCCCAAAAAAGCACTCCCAAACTCACACTACTACTATAACTATTACTATTATTATTTTTGTTGTTATTATTACTATTTTTATTATTATTATTATTTGGAGTTTTATCAAAAATTACCTCAAAAAGATGCAATTTACAAAAAAAAAAAAAGTTATGATTTTACCAAAACTATCTTTTAAATTTTTATTTTTTTTTTGAATGGACAAAAATTTCTTATTTATAGTTGATAAATGCATTTATCAACCCCTTTAAATTTTAAAAGTTACTAATTGAATTTCAAATGGATGATTGTGATTGGTGGATGATAGAAAGATTGGCCAATGATATTGTGCCACTTGGAGTTTTCTAGGAGCTTGAAAAACTTTTGCTATTATATATAGTAGATTTGAAACAAAAATTTGAAATTTGAAAATTAAATTTCTAATTTTACATTTATTAATTTTCGAATTAACAATTAACAAACGCAAATTTAAGAATTTCACAAATAAATCATAAATCAAATCTAAATGGTGATTATACATATACGACTTTAATTTACGTTTGATAATATTCTATCTACTTAGTTATATATACAATACTATAAATCTTTATTCTTTTAAAGATTAAAAATAAAAAACAAAAGTAGTATTGCATAATTAAATGGTACGATTTAAAATAAATAATCAAGTTTTTTTTTATATTTGCTACTGTTTAAGAGCAATTTTTTTATAATTCACTTTGGAGACTAATGGGGTTAATTTTAAAAATCAACCTCTATAAATTTTAAAAGTTACTAATTTAATTTCAAATGGATGATTGTGATTGGTGGATGATGAAAAGATTGACCAATGATATTGTGCCACTTGGAGTTTTCTAGGAGCTTGAAAAACTTTTGCTATTATATATAGTAAATGTGGTATTATTCGCGTAAACAATTAAGAATGTCTTAAAAATAGCTATTAATTTTAAGCTATATTAGAATTGGGTCATCATCCCCTTAAAAGACCTTGTTAAGGGGTGAGGTTTAGCCAATCTATATAGTTGATTAATTTTATTCTCCAAGTTGATGTGGAATACATGGGACTTAACATGCCCCCTCACTTGTAAGCCGGTAACTTGG
The DNA here is from genome assembly GCA_022495995.1 of Adenophora triphylla var. japonica. Taxonomy (NCBI): domain Eukaryota; kingdom Viridiplantae; phylum Streptophyta; class Magnoliopsida; order Asterales; family Campanulaceae; genus Adenophora; species Adenophora triphylla. Next base: position 162,301 of record JAFEMH010002551.1, on the reverse strand, counting down.
CTCTACAAGTGGACTATTAATACGTCGGCATGATCAATTTAAACCCAACACGGGCACCCAACACGAGTTAACTCAATCCCAACATTAACTTGGGCCTGCTCTGATACCATATTAGAATTGGGTCCTCATCCCCTTAAAAGGTCTTGTTAAGGGGTGGGGTTTAGCCAATCTATATAGTTGATTAATTTTATTCTCCAAGTTGATGTGGGATACATGAGATTTTAACAAGCTATAATTAGGTGTATTAATAAGGTAAGAGGGGAAAAGAGAAAAAAAAAAGAATGAGTTCAAATCCATCTATCAACATATTTTATACCTAAAACTTTCTTTTGTTGTGATATTTTATTCTCTTATATAAACTATATTTAAAGTTTTTTTCGTATATGCTTTATTTCTATTTGTAGGCCATGTTTAAAATGCTTAATTTTTTAATTTTTTTCTCATAAAGTTTACTCAAGTTGAGTATAAAAAATCAAACTAACATTTATTATGAGACAATTGAATTATCATTAAAAATATTTAAATACTACTTTTCTTGTCCTAAATAAAATAGTTTGATAATTAAACTCATAATATTTATTTCATAAATGATTATTTATTTTGTATTTTTTAAACTATTGGAAAAAAAATTTGTTATTTTAAAAAATAAGACTATTTATTTGGAAATATATGAAGGAAAATATAAGTGAGAAGAAAATGTTTTAAACAAAAATTTGAGTGTTAGTTGAAATTTTGATTAAATTCAGATATATGTGACTTATCAAAACAAATATAAACTCTTAAAATTCAGCAACTTAATGATTTCATCTCTTTTTTTTAGCTCTACTTTTTTTCAGAGCTTAATTTTCAAGTTTACCAAACATCCCTGATGCCTGCCAAAAAGATTCAATCAACCAAAATTCAGCGGTCGGTTGTACTCCGACGATTGAATAGCCTAAAAAGGAAACAAGAAACGTAAATTAAGCCGGGGCTTTTTCGGCGAAGGGCCTCCGGCGTGAGTGTAAGTATTTGTTATAGAGAGAGAAATCAATTTGACAGAGTTTAGGGTCAAAAAGATAACGTACCAAAATATGTGAATTATGGCTTGTATTTATAGGTAGAATAATATAGAATCCATGTTGAATTGGATTGCTAAGAGATAAGAAATGAATCCTAAGAGGATTATATCTGCTGAGGAGTCCTTGTTGGGCTTGAATTTGTATATGAGGTGGTTACAATCCTAATGAGATTATAACTGATGAATATCCTTATTTGAATAGGACTGTTCAAACTGTTGCACGATAGCCGAGATGGCTCCTTCCTCGTCATACGTAACATGGCCGGTTTATGATGAGCCGAGGAAGGAATAAGAGATAGCCGGAGAACTAATCATGATGATTGGATAGTCCAGGAAGCCTCCTCGTCGTCAAGGGAGATCATCTCGGCCTTGGAGGGAGGTTTCCTCGGCACTTAAGTTGGGCCTCGCTCATTTCTCCTGTTTAGGCCTTGGTCGGGCTAGGGAATGCCGAGATAATTGAATACGGGGAAGCCCAAGTCTTCCCTCGTAGCTAAGACTCGATGGATTATGTTTATGGCCAAATCCACTTGGGCCTTGCCCGGACAAGCTCATGTTCGTATCTCGGTTTATACTGTTCAGTGGCCCCCAACTTTCTAGCTCGGCTATGACGAGGAGAAAGTGATCTCGTCCTCGGCATACAAGAATACGAACATGTATCACGTGGCAATGTCGCTTCAATATCCGTGTCGTTCCATTATCCGTCGGTTACTAGTGCAATGATGGGCGTGGTCCACTAGGTCTGACACGTCTTGGGAACCCACCAACGCATTAAATGTTGGGGGCAAGGACGGCGCTATACCCGTTTTGACCTGTTTGACTCCGGATCTGACCCATTTTTGAGAGTATAAAAACAAAACCCTTATTTCAATTTCACTTTTTATCACCTTCAGCAGTTGAGAGCGAAACATAAAGATTCAAAAAACCCTTCGTGTTCTTGATTTCGAGTGCCCAGATTCATCAGAAACGTTTGATTCGCTCGTTCGTTTGCATCCATCTTTATCGAAAACAGGTATAATCGCTTTTCCCTTACTGATTTCTGCATTTTACTTTGTGTTTTTGGGTTTTGTTGAATTTGATTTTGCCATTGTTGTCCTTTCGAAGCTTCTTCTTGAGTTTCTGTATTTGAACAATATCTTGAACATTCTTTCCCCTTCGTCCCATTTTAGCAATGACCCGTTCTTTGGAACATGACCCTCATGCCATCTATGGCTACCACAAGGGAAACCTTAGGGTTTACCAAAGGGAGAGGGGGCCATGGTTGTTGGTGACCCTGATGGAAATAAGGGAAATGTTGAAGAGGTATGGATGTCCGAGTGAAGACCTCCGTTATCCGAGCAAGATGAGAATTGACCGGGTTGATGACATGTCCCAAAATATTGTATTGTTCCAAGGATGGGGCGAGATGATGAAGCACATCATCCTCTTCTACCTGACGTCGGACCATCTTAGACGTCCTTGTTTGATAGGTAAGGCTCCCTCCTCGGCCTTACTATAAATGACGAGGAGGGGTAATCTTCCTCTTCCCTGTCTTGATGCCTTGGAAGATTTTGTGGACTTGTTTTCCTTGGTTTTATGCAGATATAACAGGAAGAGGAAGTGAAGCCTCCACATAAGCTAACATAGTAGACGCTTTTGTATAGGGAGAGCAAGTAGAGGGCCGAGGGAGAGCAGGCCGAGGTAGATCCGACCGAGGTAGGGTTTACACTCCCAGACCAAGGCCAGTTAAGGCCGGGGAGCCAATGATAGAGGTGTTATACTCCAAGTAGGGGGTGCCGAGGGAGGAGTATAAGCTGAGTTATCTCGGTCATCCAACCTTTGAAGACGAGAGAGAGAGGCATCTGTTCTATAATAGCCTTGACCACGTCCACTTCTACTTCAAACAATTCCAGCAGGGACTTCGTCTTCCCTTAGATCCCTTTATAAACGATTTTTTAGGAGACATGCAAGCCGTCCCGGCTATGCTAGGAGCCAACGGTATTAGGGTCCTCGTAGGCTTAATCGTCTTATGCCGTAGTTTAGGATTTGAGCCTACCCAGTCTGCCTTCCACCACTTTTTCTCAGTAAGCTACATCAAGGAGACTAAGCTCATAGTGATAAGGAGCGACTCCAAGAAGCCCAAAATCATCCTCCCCATGTCAAGCAAGGTGTCTGGCTGGGACAATCATGTCATAAGAGTGGAGAGCCGACAAGGCTGGGAATTTCCCTCTCCCTCTCGTCAGCCTGCTGCTCCCAAAAAAGTATTGAGGGCTGAATGGAGCGTAGCGTTGATATCTCGGTTAACCGAGTTTGCTGAGGTTGGTCTCTTTGACTGGTCGGGCCTGTAGACAGATGACCAGTATTACATCCAGGCCGGGATCATGCCAGGGCCTAGGGACGGACTGGAGCCTCTCATCCTCGTCAATAGGGGAAGAAGATTCAATGATTGGAGGATCCATCCCGGCTTGGTCTTCCACTCTGATTGTGCTCGTTGCCAACTTGATCCCAAGGATCAATGTCTTAGAGAGGAGGACATCGTAGGCTGTAATTCCTCTTTCCTCGTATCTTCATACTTTAAAAATATTCTGTTGTTAATCATGACGTAATCTAACGATTTCCTCCTCGTGTATGTAGATCTAACCACCGAGCAAGAAGCAGAGATGGCCTCCAAGAATGTTGATCTACGGGAGTTGATCAAGCTCAAGAGACTGGCAGCCAAGACCTCTACTGTTGACCAGAGGAAAGATGATGCAACCCGTCATCAATTACTCCTGTCTACTAAGGAGGCAGTCGCTGTCCTCGTCAAGCCGGTTGGGGATGTTGCTGACGAGGAGTCCTTGGGAAGCTAAGGAAAACAAATCACTGATGGGATAGCCCCCAAATTACAACTATTGAGACCGAAGAGAGGCAAGTTGATCCTCCTGCTTCTGAGGAGACGGGTCTCGTCCACAGGTCTTTTGGCCAGAAGAGGTCTTCTTCTGGTTCTGTCGAGGGGGAACCTTGTTCTAAGAGGGATGCAGATGCTTCTTCTCCCCCAGAACTCACTCCTAGTATTGTCAAGACTTACCCAGAGGCCGAGCAGCTAGCTCGGCAGCTCATCTCTCAGCCCAAATCCCTCAGAGGTCTCAATGTTTTAGCCCGGGAGGGCCCTCATGTAAGGCTAGGCCGAGCTGTGGTTCAAAGGGTCATGAACGTGGAGCTTCTTGAGAAATTGATTAAGGGCAAGCATACCAATGGAAATATTGCCAACAGGAAAGGCTTGATGCTAACCGAGGTAAGTCCCACGTATTTCCCTTCTCGTAATTTGTACTTGGTGCTTTTGATGATGTTGGTTGCTTTTGTTTTGCAGTTTGCCACCATGGTCGCCTACGAGAACATACACAATAAGGCCGTGGATGAGCAAATCTCCAAGCTTAAGGCAAGGATCGTCCAGAGGGAGGCCGACGTCACGGCCGCTGCGAGCTCGTTGAAAGCCTTGGGAGAAGAGTTGGAGGCCGAGAGAGCGGTCAAGGCAAAGGCCAAGGAGGAGAAGAAGACTGCCGAAGAAGCTAATATGCAGGTCGAGGAGGCCCTTAGGCTCAGAGATGTTAAGATAGCCAAGCTAGAAAATCTCCAGGCTGAGACACAGAAGAAAGCCGATGGGGCTGAGGCTGCTCGGTTTGAGCTGGAGGCTAGTTTTCCCTCGAAGGAGGAGGAGGCCGTAGCTCGCTTTAAAGATAGCTCGGCCTTTACTGAAGTCGTGAATGACAAGACAGCTACCATGTTCATGGATGGCTACTTACATCTAGCCCGGCGCCTCATGGTGGACACCTCCCATGGCCTGGACCTCTCCTCAATTGCTAGGCTTGTCTGCCAAGACGGGTATGATGAAGCAGCTAGGTCACTTCACTACCTCGTGCCATATTTTGAATATAACTTAGGGGTGATAGTCGAGATGGATGCTCGGGCAGGGCGTGAAGCTTGGGTTCCTCTGTCTGTCGATCCTGATAATTTAACACTTTAATCAAAAGGATCGAGGACGAGATGGAAATGGATGTTGAGGGGACTACTGTTGAGGAGGCAATTAACGAGGAGGCTCAAGTCACTGCTCAAACTCAGTAAATCACCCTTCCAACTGTTGATGCCGAGACAGAGGCCTTCCTCGAAGATCCCTTCGCCGATGAGCAGACTTAAGAATTTTTCTATTTTTGGTGTAATAGATTAGGGCCTTTTGTAATATCTCCCTTGAATATTAATGACAATTGTTATCTTCCAATTCACATCGTCTTTAACTTATGCATTGATATATGAACTGTCTGTTTGAATGCCTGTTTGTGGTTTTTGCACAAGTATAAGCCTGCTTTTGAGGAAGCCGAGGAAGGGTTCCTCGTACTTCACTTTTTATCTAAAACGAGGATGCTATCTCGGTCTTAGATGCTTGGCAATTTTGCCTCAAGTCATTAGGCCGAGGAGGGGTTTCTCGGTCTTGACTGTTGGATGTTTTCTTCTTTTCCATCTCCCTATATCGAGGAAGATGACTCGTACATAGGTTTTAGATGTGGATTGCCAGTAGTCGTTAAGCCGAGGTGATTCCACGGCAAGACGTGAGGCTTGCCCTTCTTTTTCATCTCCTTATGCCGATGAAGGTGACTCGTGCATAGATTTTAGATGTTTTGCCAGTTAGTCGTTCAAGGCTGAGGTGTTTCCTCAGCTAGACGTTAGGCTTTCCATCTTTTTCATCTCCTTATGCCGAGGAAGGTGACTCGTACATAGGTTTTAGATGTCTGCCAGTTAGTCATTTTAGGCCGAGGAGGCTAGACGTTTGGCTTGTCCCTTGAAGGCCGAGGGTAGGATCCTCGTCTTCCAGTGTTGTCTTGGCAGTAGTGTAAGTACCCAAATCCGGATCGTCAAAATCTGTTAAAAGTTAACCGGAATCCGTTAACTGGCCCTTTCCAGGTTAATCGAAACCCGTTAAACTCCCCATTCCCGAGTCAACGAAACATCCCAGGACTGTCCCGTGCATCCCGACACCAAAGTGTACTCAACACACATTATCACATGTAAAAGTACCACTTTCCTCGAAAAACGCACTTTTCGGGACTTTCCAGGGGCGTTTCGGACATTTTCCGGACAATTATTTAGAAAACAGTCAAAACCGGGAATAACGGGACAAACCCTAGCTTCGGTGACTCACAGGGACACATGGCACGCATGCATGGCCTCTCCCATCCCCATCAATCAAATTCAGGGGTGAAAAAACCAAAATATCCCTGAAATTGATAGTTAGGCCGTCCGGCCTGTTTTACATGTAAAACCAGAATTCTCATCAAGTCTCTGCAATTTCCAAAATACCCCAAAACCCCCCAAATTGAATCTTAGGTCGTCCGACCTGTTTTACAAAATTACCCATATAAATACAAGGGTTGTCATTTTGTTAAAAAGAGGAAGAAATGTTACCATCTCCCAAAACCCCACGATTCTAGGAAGTTCAACCCCCTCCCGAGCCCCGTTTCGTCTCTATTTGCGTGAAAATCCCATTTTCCGACCAAACACGAGTCAAACACTTTCAAAACACCTCCCAAACACCAAATCGTATCCCGTATACATCTTTCCGAGTCAAAGAGTCAATCCCTAGCCATAGGTAACACTCTCTCTCTCTCTCAAACTCCGTTTCGCCTCGATTTACGCGTCAAACCCTATTTTCGATCCGGTCAAAACTCTCAAAATGTAGATGTAATGCCATCTACGGGACTCGATATGTTTTAGTCCCTAATCATCTTCTCTCCCGTAAGAGAAGTAATTTCGGGTTAAAATGGCGTTCCAGTCCCCTTTTTACATTTCTGTCATTTACAGCCCGGATCGTTCAATCCGTTGATTCGTTCTTTACCGTCTGAACATTTTGGTTCGTGATCGTCATTTACAAAGTTCGGATCATTTGATCCGTTGATATTGCTATTTAATTTACGCAACTTTACAAATCCGAGCCGTTTGGCTCGTCGATCGTATCTTTACTATCCGGATCGTTCGATTCCGTTGATACCGCACTTTAAATACTGTCATTTACAAGTCCGAGTTGTTTGACTTGTGATATTATTTACTTATAAAAGTCCGAGTCACAAAATGACTCGTCAATCGCATATCATTTACTGCCTCTTTTCATAAAATTGGTAACAATGTAATGCCCGGTTCAAAACCGGAGTTCGTCATTCGAACTCCTTTTCAAAACAACATAAAACCCGACATTTGACATTCAAAAGATATTTTCATTAAAATCAATGTTTGTCATTCAAACTACAGATTTAAGTTCGTCATTCGAACTCCATTTTCAAAATAACTCAAAATCGACGTTTGACATCCAAACACTCATTTCCGACTCGAAACCCGACGTTTGACATTCAAACGCTCCTTTCTTTAAAATCAACGTTTGTCATTCAAACTAAAGATTTAAGTTCGTCATTCAAACTCCGTTTTCAAAATAAATCAAAATCGACGTTTGACATTCAAACGCTCATTTCCGACTCGAAACCCGACGTTTGACATTCAAACGCTCATTTTCGACTCGAAACCCGACGTTTGACATTCAAACGCTCTTTTCATTAAAATCAACGTTTTCATTCAAACTAAAGATTTAAGTTCGTCATTCGAACTCCGTTTTCAAAACAACTCAAAATCGACGTTTGACATTCAAACGCTCATTTTCTATTCGAAACTCGACTTTGACATTCAAACGCTCTTTTCATTAAAATCAACATTTTCATTCAAACTAAACATTTAAGTTCGTCATTCGAACCCTCTTTTCAAACTCTAAAACTGACATTTGTCATTCAAACGCTCGTTTTTACCACAAATCAACGTTTGTCATTCAAACCAAGATTAAAGCTTGTCATTCAAGCTCATTTTCAAAATGCAAAACACACACACACACACACAAAATTTCGAGAAATGTAGAAAGACTCGTTTTACGAGGCATTTCGGGTGATCTCAACATACTCTTCCCGAAACGTAACGTGACCTCCGAACCTAACAATCTCTGGTCCTAAAAGCCTTTTTTCAAGTTTTGGCTACCAATCAAAACGTTCAGTTTTTCAAAACATTTTTTCAAGTTTTGGCTACCAATCAAAACGTTCCTTTTTCAAAGCCTTTTCCAAGTTTTGGCTACCAATCGAAACGACCCCCCTTTTTTACAACCAGCCATTTTCAAAGTTCGGGTTCATAATACAAAATGCGTGGTGACTCTCCCTTTCATTCCGGCGAGGTCCCAAGTTGCGAAAGCCGCTCGCCGCGTCCCCGCGCGCGATCCAGTTAATTTCAAGTAGGTAGTTGCTTTGCATGTTGAAGAAGTAAATTCCATAAACTGAACTGATTACATCAAACTGCGATCCTACCTTACTGAAAAAGTAAAAGACCAACAACTACTAATCTATTATATAAAAATAAAGTAGAACTAATGATAGTACTTCCGTAGATTGTCACAGTGCCACGGATGCTTGAGCTCTTACCCCTCCTTAGTCTTTAATTTGTAAGTCCCTTCTCGAATGACTTGCGTTATGATGTAGGGATCTTCCCAATTTGGGGAGAGCTTGTTTTGTTCAGCCTTCCGACCAGTAGATTCAATTTTTCTAAGTACCTAATCGCCCACTTGGAATACTCTTCTGTTGACCCTTTTATCATGGTACATCTTGGTCCTTTGCTTGTAATTCACCATTCTGAACTGAGCAGCTAGTCTCTTTTCATCCACTAGGTCTAGGTCTAAGAACCTATTGACCTTATTGATTTACTCATTGTAGTTGGAATTTCTTACAGTAGGGATAGCCATCTCAGCTGGTGCCATAGCCTCAGAATCGAAGGTTAATACAAATGAAGTTTCCCCGGTTGGCCCCTGGGTGGTTGTGCGAACAGCCCATAAGGATAGGGGAAGTTCGTCTAACCATCTACCATCACTTCCTTCCAGATTCTTAGTAAGGGAAGTTAGTAACAACTTGTTGGTTGCTTCCGCTTGTCCGTTGCCTTAAGGTCTGCTTACAGATGACTTGATGTGACGAACTCCGACTCTACTCAACTCCACTATGAATGTCGTCAAGAACTGAAGACCGTGATCTGAAATGATAGTGTGCGGAACCCCAAAGCGGCACCAGATGTGGTCATGGACGAAGTTGATTGCGTTTTCCTCAGTTATCTTGGCCAATGCTTTTGCTTCAATCCACTTTGAAAAGTAGTCAACTGCTACTATTACATACTTGCAATTACCTCAGGCGGGAGGGAAGGGTCCGATGATGTCAATCCCCTACATATCAAATAACCACGTAGGTATTACAAGAGTTTACTCAACTGCTGGGAGTCTAGGAATGTCAGAGTACCTCTGGTACTTGTCACATTTTTTAACATAGGCTTGTGCGTCCTCCCTCAGGTTTGGCCAATAGTAACCTAGCAAGATGATTTTATCGGCTAGGGTTCTTGCCCCCGGGTGTCCGCCGCAAACGCCTTCATGGACTTTGGCTAGGAGATTCTCAATTTCCTTTCGATAGACACACCTTAGCAGGGGCTTAGTGAAGGATCGTCTGTATAGGACTCCATTCATCACAATGAACCTTGGTGATCTCTTCTTGACAAGCTTAGCGTATGCTTCATCTTCTGGGAGTTGGCTCTTCTCGATGTAGCCCATGTAGTCATCTATCCAACACCTCTCCTCTCCGTCTAGGAGCATTACTTGTATCCTCTCATATGCGGGTTCTTCAGCAAAAACTATGTATGGATTGGATTTGGAATCAGTCACATCCATAGTCGCTAGTTTAGATAGAACATCTGCAATTTGGTTATCTTCCCTGCCTATCTAACTAATTTCGAAGAATTCTAGCTTCCTTGTCATGTCTAGGACCAGGTCTCTATACTTGGTACGTACGGGGTTTTGGGTGTTATACTCTCCCTGTATTTGTTTGACAACAAGTTGGGAGTCACAGAAAGCCGCTACTTTAGTTGCTCTATAGAAGGAATCCAACTCGATACCAAATATCAGAGCCTCATATTCAGCTTGGTTGTTGGAGGCAGGGAACTTGAATCTTATGATATCCTGGATGGTGTGCTCTCCTTCAGGACTTGCTAGTACCACTCCAGCTCCGCTTCTCTCCTTTGTGGCTGAGCCATCAGTGTATAGGACCCAGCAGTTGGATGGGATCTCGATGGTTGACCCTTCTTCCTCCGGTGCTTTATACTTACGAGAGGTGGGGACGGGTTCACCCATGAAGGCAGTTTCGACCATGAAGTCAACCAGAGGCTGTGCCAGGAAGGTCTTCCTTGGTTGGTAAGTGATATCAAACTCTGTAAGAGTGATAGACGAATTGAGAAGACGTCCAGAACTATCCAACTTGTGTAAGATTTTCTTTAGGGGCTCATTCGTATACACAGTGATGGAATGTGCAAAAAAGTAGGCACATAATTTTCTTGAGGCAATAATTGGCGCGTACGCTATCTTTTTCGCATTAAAGTATCTACTTTCCACGTCTGACAATGCCTTGGAGACATAGTAGACTGGTTTCTGAGTACCTTCTTCATTTCGGACAAGTACTGCTGCGACTGCATGATCTGTGGCAGCTAGGAAGACATAAAGCATCTCGCCACTAATCGGACAGCTTAACAAGGGAGGGGATCCCAAGTACTCCTTCAACCGGAGGAATGCCTCTGTACATTCAGGAGTCCAGGAGAATCTCTTGGCCCCCTTCAAGACCTTGAAGAAAGGCAGTGATTTTTCAGCGGACTTGGCAATAAATCTCCCAAGAGCCGCTATTCTTCCATTCAATCTCTGAACCTCCTTGATGTTGGTAGGTTTCTTCATGTCAATCAGGGCCATGATTTTTTCAGGGTTCTCCTTTATTCCCCTTTGAGATACCATGAAGCCTAGGAACTTTTCAGCTGTCACCCCAAACACACATTTACTTGGGTTTAACTTCATATTGTTGGCTCGGAGATTGTTAATGGTTTCCTCTAAGTCAGGGGCATGACTGCCCTCCTTGGTCTTTATGACCATGTCATCGATGTAGGCCTCCATGTTACGACCTATTTATTCTCCAAAAACTTCATTCACCATACGTTGGTAAGTAGCACCTGCATTTTTAAGCCCAAAGGGCATCATGATGTAGCAATAATTTCCCCCAGACGTTTGGAAGGTTGTTTTTTCAATGTCCTCCTCCGCCATTTTTATCTGATGATAGCCTGAATAGGCATCTAGGAAAATGAAAGTTCGGTGTCCAGCTATAGAGTCTACCAACTTATCAATTCTGGGGAGAGGATAACTATCCTTTGGGTAGGCCTTGTTGAGATTAGTGAAATCTACGCACATCCGCCACTTCCGATTTTGTTTTTTAACCATTATCACGTTGGCCAACCAAACGGGGTATTTCACTTTTCGTATTATTCAGGCGCTAAGTAACTTTTGCACCTCTTCCTTGATGGCCTCCTCCTTGTCATTTGCAAATATCCTCCTAGTCTGCTTGATGGTTTTAGCAGATGGATCAACTTCCAGAAGGTGGAGAGCCACTTCTTCATTGATTCCTCTCATCTCCTCGACTCTCCAGGTGAAGACATCTAGACTGTTTTTCAGAAGGGAGATGATTTCTTCCCTTTCTTCCTGGGAGAGTTGGCCCCCGAGTTTGATTTTTTGCTCCGGGTAGTCAGGATTGATGACCACCTTTTCCAATTCATCTACGAGCTCCATTTCTGGACCGTCTCAAAATTCCAAGGATTCGATGATGATTTCTCTAAGTCTTCTACCCTCATTATCATTTACGTTGAGGCATTCTTCTTCCATCAGTTCGTCTACGTCGGGCAAATAAACTATTCTCAAGTCAGGGTTAGGGTTGGCCCCCGAGTTCTGGCCCCTGACGAGAACAGGATCTGTCTCCGGGACGGACAGAACTATGTCATGGTCATCGGCAATTTCTAGGACCATGGGTTCCTCCTCTGGGTACTTCGATGATGGCTCATCCTAGAGCTGGTGTGGGTAGTTTTTAAAGAATTAGAGATTTTCATGTTGTCTTCTGGTGTATCAATCTCCACCCTATTAGATATTTTTTGACTCTTCACGACATGCTCCAAGAAGTACTTGGCGGTCTCCCTCACGCATCCAATTCAGCACGAGTGGGAAATTTGACTCGTTGGTGAGGAAGGGAGGCGACCAACTCAAGTTTTGCTTGACTTGGAATGCCTAGAATAGCATGGTAGTCACTTGTCAGATCCATGACTACGAAAGTGATTGTGGCTACGGTTCGGAAGGGATGTTCCCCAACTTCCAGTTGTAGATCAACAGTTCCCTTGGGCACCAACTTTGTGGTTGGTGAAACCTTCAAGTCTTCCGTGGTAAGGTTCCAAGATGGTATCTTCAAGCCCATCATCTGAAAGGTGGAGTAGTAAAGAATGTCTCGAGAGGCCCCCGTGTCAATGAGGAGTCTCTCGGACTCACAGTTGTCAATTCTCCCCTTTATCACCAAAGGTTGCTCGCGGGCTGCACGACTTCCAGCCAATTCATTGGGAGAGAAACTGATGATCTCCTCTGCCTTGTGAACCCAAGCAGGGACATGATAGACCTTACTAAATTCATGAATTTGGTCCCTCAACTTTCTGGTGGAGACTCTCTCTTCTCAAATTACATGCAATTTGGCTCTAGGAGGTCTTTGCTCCGTGTCCTCGCTCTTCTCATCGTCTTCTTCATTGTCTTCCTTCCTTTTCCGCTTGCCATCTTTCTTCATGACTTAGCGATCAAGCTTTCCTTCGTCAACCCACCTTTGGATCATTCGTTTCAAGGCAATACAGTTTTTAGTAAAATGACCATGGTACTTGTGGAAATCACAGTATTTGGATGGGCCACGACTCACGGGGAAACTTTGGTTTGTCATTGAGTGGACGAGGAGGTGGAAGGTTTACCATCTACATGATTTCTGTGATCGGCTTAGTGAGGGGGGCGAAGATCTCAGCCTTTTCAGTGCCCCTTGTTAGGGGTGTACAAACCCGCCCATCGGCCCGCAAAGCCCGCAAGGCGCGCGCCCGCAATGTTTTCAACCCTGCTGGGCTTGACAGCTTGAAGGCCCGCGGGCTCGGGCTGAGATCGGGCTCTTATTGTTCTACAGCCCGTTAGGGCCCGGCCCGACCCGCCTCTTTCAAAACTACGTCATTTCCATCTGTGTGTTGCCCCCTCTTAGGACTTAGGAGTACATATCCGGTAATGGGGTCTGCTTTTGGTGTTAAGTCCTCTGTTATGTTCAGGACTTCTTCACTATGGTTCCTAATTGTGCAATTCCCGTACTGAACTTTTAGGTTAACTCTTGAACATTTTCATTATTTCTGCATAACCCATTCAGAATCTTCTTTGGCCTAGGACTTGTTATTGCAGAGCTTGGCTTATTACATGAGTTTAGTTGTTTGTGCTGGTCCTTTGACCCTAACATACACTGCTACAGGTTGCATGCTCTTTTAATCTTTGGGATATGATCCCTGTTTATTGCTGAATAATCTTTACCATATCTGATGTTCTAGACACGCTGTTGCATTGTTATTTTGCAAATGTAAATGTGAAAGTTTTTTCCATTTGCATGTACATGTGCTCCCAACTTTGTATTTGACTAGATTAATTGTAAATAATTTAAAGGCCAAAATGTAATAGGTATAAAATTTTCAAAATACAACATCTAATTTGTAAGTCCGTCAAGCCCGAGCCCACTCAATGCCCGTTTAAAACCTGAAAAGCTCGTTAATTTGAGCCCGCAAGAAGCCCGCTATGTTGGACTCTTAAAATTAAAGCCCGCAACTAAATGGGCCCATACCGAGCTTTGCCAAAGTCTGCGGGCCTTAGGCCCGTGCACACCCCTACCCCTTGTTCTATTCTTTCCTTTAAAGTCATTTCCATTGGAAGCATGGTGAGCCCCAGCTGCTTCCGATTCTGTCTTATCAGACCTCTTCTTTCTTTTCTCCTCCGCTATGGCGATTGCATAAGTCACATTGTATAAGTCAGCCTTGGACTTTGGCTCTCTGGCGGAGAGTTCATATATGAGTGGTCTGGATCTCAATCCGGAGTTGAAACAAACAATCACCTCTCTGTCAGTGAGGCTTTCCTCTACTTGATCCGCCATGGCTCGGAATCTATTATAGTAGCTTAACGTGGTCTCATTCTTTCCTTACTCGATGTTGGCAAGGTCAGTCAACCTCTTTTTCCTTCTCCCTGTCGTGGCAAAGTGATCTAGGAACATCCTCCTCATGCCCCTCCAGCTATCGATGCTTCCCTTTTTGAGCTCACGGAATCAGGTCAAGGCTGTGAGGACCCCGACCCAGAACCTACACGTGTCCCAAGCTGGAGCATCCTCAAACTAACCCAATTTTTCCTAATCTTTTAAAACTTTTATTTAACTTTCAAAATTAAATACAATTATTATAACCATTTAAAAATAAATCTACACCTTTTCACAATGGAGAAATAATTGACCAACTTAGAAAGTAAGAAACTGTTTTAGTTACAAAAAGGCCTCGGTTATAACATAAAATGAAGATTTATAGATACAATTCCGTAATTGAATTATACCAAAGCACACTTTCTATACCAACCTAATCATACCCTGACAATTCTCACAATATAACTTTCAAACTCCTCACCGCCCTTACTTGGCTGGTCCACCTGTCTCGGAATCTAAAAACAGTAAAGGGAGAGGGGTGAGAATAAATCTCAGCAAGCTATTATGAATGCAAAGCAATATGCCATATAAGATGCAACACATAACAAGTTGCATATAACACGTTGGAAAAGCTGTAAACACCTTACATTACCTTGGTTTACCTTTTCCCGTCTGAACAGTAGTCGTACAACATTGGGTATAATAATACTCCAATCTTATTCCGTGAATGTATATCCACCAGAATCAATATCATATAACAAACAGAGAGTAATAAATACCCCCAAACAATCGAGATAGTTATTGTCATAACTCATCTCGTGAAGCTGCTTAGGCATTATTCACAAACAAATCGTACAACTGAGATAGTTATCGTCATAACTCATCCCTTATGAACTGCTTAGGCAATATTCATAAACCCCCGAACAACCGAGATAGTTATTGTCATAACTCATCTCGAGAACCGCTTAGGCATATTCACCGAAATGACCCCTAACAACCGAGATAGTTATTGACATAACTCATCTCCTGTGAACTGCTTAAAGCAATATTCACCAGAAACAACCCTCTAACCACCGGTATACCGAAGTCCAGTACATATCATAAACTTGCAATATAAATCCACAAAGGGGATAAGCAACATAGCAACATGGTAATATATACTCATATTTAACAATTATCATAGTGCAACATTTATTCAACACACTATGCATAATATAAACAGTGTATATGAACTCAATGTAAGGCAAGGAAATATCATCAATCCATCCTACAAGGTCATTATACAATAAAACAAGGCCTCTATGAAGGTTCAAGCTCAATTTACTAAGTGGGGTCACAATCTATAAGTGACCAAACAATGTTGCTAACGAATTCCGGTTATGATTTACAGTTAAACTTCCTGGGGTCTTGGGCGACCGCCCATACCTCTTGGGCGACCGCCCAAGAGGCTTTACAAGGCACTCTAAATTCTGGACACATGGGCGGCCGCTCACGCCCCCTTGGGCGACCGCCCAAGTGTCGGATCCATGAATTCCCAGGTTTTCCAAATTGTAATCTCTTACCATTTTCTTTCACTTCCCAAGTTTTCCTTCTACTCTATATTAAAAATCACAAGAAGATTTCCTAGCTTCACCAAGTTCACCCTAAATCATGCAACCCCAAAATAAAGAATTCTAAGTCATTTATCATTCTACATTTTACCCATTTTATACCCTCTAAATCATCTTCCAAGAACATTATCCTCAACCAAATTCATTTACCCATTTTCTAACTCATGTAAGGTTCTAAAGCATGTAACACCCATTAATATAACAAGAACAACATTTGTAATTTATGATCATTCATAAGAAGGAAAGTCATAACAATTCATATACTAAGCCATGTAACCCAAAAATGATTAAATCTTATATCATTTACCCTTTGAATCACTACCCATTTCACTATCACTTTCCAAGTATAAATTTCATAATTTAATTAACCCATTTGCTTACCTTCTTGACCCATTTTCCTAACCAACCACAACATTCTATTTCCTTACCAAATTCCTCAACATCCAAGAAAGTTTCTAAGGCCTCAAATAACCATTATAACAATAATAACAACATCAATAGTTTATGAACATTTAAAGAAAGGAAGTCATAATAACTCACCTTAAAATGGGAGATGGATCATGGATTTCTTTAGCTTGATGAACTCCTCTTGGTCTCCCGATTCCAAAAGTACTCTCGGATCTAAAAATGGTGAAGGATGGCACTTGGTGGGAGCTTGAGAAGAGGTGCTTCCAAATGGGTATCCATGGAAAGTTGAGAGAGAAAGTGAAGAGGTATTTTTGAGGAGGATGATGGAGGGAGGTGGAGTATGAAAAGGGTAAAGGAGGAAGGGGGGGCCGGATATGGAGGGATTTGGGGAGGGTTTTAGGGGAGTTGTCCCCCACTCCAAATATTCCCTACCAAAAACTCTTTCATCAATTTAAATTAATTCTCTCAATCCATAACATTTTATTTGTCCATTTTATTACCACTCCATTCTATTACTTTATTTATTTCTAATTATTATTTTTCCTTTAGAACACTATTTATTTCCTTATCATTTTATCCTAATATAAGAAATTTAAAGATATAAAATAAACACATAAGGTTGATATTAATATTAAAAGTATATAATGTTATACTAAAATTGTGTCTAGGGTTAGGGTCGTTACACTCACTCCCCCTTAAAGAAAATTCGTCCCGAATTTTTTTTTTTAAAAAGACTTACCTAAAAGTTCAATCCGCCTCGGTTACTTATGCATACCTCAGACTCCAATTCCATATAGTTTCTTCAATGCTGTGATTCTTTTCCACGATTTCTAATTCCATTAATGAGACGATATTACATTAAAACTTCAAATACTCTATAAGCTTCTCCAAACCAGTCTATAAGTCAAATCACCAACCTTTTCTAAAGCTTCAAATGGATTAACGAATCTTGGCGCCAATTTACCTTAGGCCTTGCTTCTCCAAACTCACCCCAACAAATTAGAGATCGATATTTTCTCCCCAAACTATGCCTCATACGGTTTTATCTCAATGCTAGAATGATAACTGCTATTATACGTATCCAACCATTGGTAACCTTATGTCCTATCGACTACTAAATCTATTGTATATGCCCGTAGCATATCATCAACCACAAGTAATGATTCTTCAAATTTTTACAAGGTTAAACTTAATAGCATTCCTACCTTCCCAAAAGGACCTTCCCGAACGATGTCTATCCAATCCATTTAACACTATGGGGTTTATACAATCGAACTATCCCCTAACATATGTGAGGACTTTATTAATAACATCTCATCAAGCTATATATATAACGAGTAGAAAATACAATTCAACTTTCTATAACAGAACAACATACCCTTCTTTACTTTCAATGTAACTCAATCACAAAATCTATAGTGATAATACTCTCAAGTTCAACCTAGAACTCTAAATATTTTAATAAATCTTCTAACGTCAACATTCCATTATCACCATTCAATGTTCCAATTATGTTCAGGACTAGTGACAAATCAATATTCAAATTGAAGGGTTGGCCGCCCACAACGGAGCCGATCCAACTCCAAAACAAAACCGAGTCTATTGTGATCGACACAATAATAACCCCACATTTATCAATTCATTTCTCGGACCAAAACTTGAATACAATTAATCATTATAGGGAAACTAGGTTGAAATTTCTACTTGCTTCTGAACAATTTATATCTTTAGGATACCAAGTCTTTCTAAAAGTTACAACATCTTTCAAAATTCCAAAGGATATTATAAAAAGAGATTCAAAGAGACCCGAATGGTTTATTTATTTAAAACCGGCCCATACCAGTTTTAATTAACTAAACCACTCACAATTTAAGAAATTTCAAAAGATTGATAAGCTAACAAAATAACTCGAGTGATTTAATTATCTACAACCGTCCCATACCAGTGGTAGATAGTTAAATTACTCACAGATTTTAATTTACACGAAAATGGGTTACTGACCTTATTAAATCAACTATCCCCGAAGGGCACAATTGCTCATACCGAAGTTCAATATACAATCCAAAGTTTTAAAGCACATTTAAAACAATTCTAACATAATACTCTTGTTTAACTTCTATTTATAGTGTAGCCACCACTCATAATATTTTTACTTAGTTGAATTCCTTATAAGAAAACACAATCTCGCAATACTATTACTATCTTCGATAAATAACACTAAAACAATCATTAAGATTATAACTAGGTAAATCATCCTCAATTCAATAATTCCTCAAGTTGTATATTCAACACTTTTACTTAATTTGAGTCATCTATTCCCTACCTTTAATATTGGTATTGTACTTAGTAACAATGTAATGCATACCTCCAGTTTCCGGTCAATTACCATGATTTCCTAATAAGAAAATATAATTGGAACTCTCATAGATCAATCATTCCCAAATTTCAATTAAACATTACGGTATAATCTAACTTAACTCTCAATAACCATCAACAATCTCAAAATCCGTATAACGTCAATATCTTTCAAGCATCACACTAATCCCTCATATGATTCACGTAACTAAGTCGACTTATAGTATATAATCATCCTAAAGTATCCTGTCTTCCAAGTAAGATTCATCCTCATTTTCTCAACTAATGATAATCAATTCTCAAAACGAACCATATACATATATTACCAATTTAAAGTTGATCCTTTAAATCACCAATAACTGTATCTATTATACTTCTTCGTATTTACCCTATTTACCTCTCCATAACTAATATACAATCCACAAATCAAAACGGTCATACTATATATAAATGTTGTCTTAAGTATAACCTTAAAGCAAATTTTCACTGTAATTGTAACACTCCGAAAAATTCAACTAATAACCATTGAGTATCCTACTAGTTTCTAAAATCAGTCATACAAATCGTCAACAAGTGCTAACGAATACTTATTCTTCACAGTTACCTATTTAAGATCTCTATAACCTTATAATTAACCACCAAGTATCATCTTTTCTAAATATAGTAACAATTTACCCTTATGGAGATTCACTACGCTCATTATCTTCTTTACCAAATAATTTTCCCAAAATGAATCATCAATTCTGTCATCCCAATTAGTGTCCTCTATCTAGGAATCCGAATACTAAAATAGTACCTTATATCAACTCAAAGCTTCAATATCCTGGTATGATACCTGATGAAAACCCATTTTTGAAACTCACTTGAAAAACACCACTTAGTCAACTTATAGGGTGATATCACTTACAAAATATCTGATTTCCTATTCAAATTAGTAGCAAAAATTCAATCAATCTCTCCTTAGAAAATAAACTTATAGCACATAAGGCAAAGACATATTAGTTCTATAAGATCTCGTACTCGCGATATTTTATAACTCATATAATCCCACTTAGACTATCACTTCCAATACTAGTCTCATATATCTAGTCTCCCCACGAGACACCAATGTATAAATACTCAAGCAAGTTACACAACCATAAACCACTCTTAATTAGGTCATATACCTAACCTCAACTAAGAGTTCACAATTTCATTTACCACCGTACATGGGATAACTCAAGGTTCACATAACCTTCACATTCCTTAGGTCCTACCTCGACATTTACGCATATATATAACATAATAGTAATTAATAATTTATCCGCCTCAATTACACACGGAGGCAATCAAACATAGATAAGGAGACTCGCTTCTTGCGACAGTCCTCCCAAATCACAATCACCATGATAAACAAGAATGATTCAAGGTACTCTCCCGTAGGAGTAGAACCTCCAACACATAAGGCAACTTTTAGGCCTATTATGCAAATAAAAGATGAAATGTAATGCCACATGAGAACGAATGAACAGGGATTTATAAAAGTATGAACCCTAATTCCTGAGACAGGTAAAATACCTCAAATGATGGTGGGGAAATCTATCTTTCCATATCTCACCTTTCCTTGATTCCTTGGTTGGTCAATATCATTTTCTGTCTTTGAACAAATTCCTGCATAAGACTCTCGACGTAAGTTATCGCACACTCTCACTCAGCTAGATTCTACCCGAGATCTCTAACCGAGCTTTGATACCAACTGTGAGGACCCCGACCCAGAACCTACACGTGTCCCAAGCTGGAGCATCCTCAAACTAACCCAATTTTTCCTAATCTTTTAAAACTTTTATTTAACTTTCAAAATTAAATACAATTATTATAACCATTTAAAAATAAATCTACACCTTTTCACAATGGAGAAATAATTGACCAACTTAGAAAGTAAGAAACTGTTTTAGTTACAAAAAGGCCTCGGTTATAACATAAAATGAAGATTTATAGATACAATTCCGTAATTGAATTATACCAAAGCACACTTTCTATACCAACCTAATCATACCCTGACAATTCTCACAATATAACTTTCAAACTCCTCACCGCCCTTACTTGGCTGGTCCACCTGTTTCGGAATCTAAAAACAGTAAAGGGAGAGGGGTGAGAATAAATCTCAGCAAGCTATTATGAATGCAGCAATATGCCATATAAGATGCAACACATAACAAGTTGCATATAACACGTTGGAAAAGGCTGTAAACACCTTACATTACCTTGGTTTACCTTTTCCCGTCTACGAACGATAGTCGTACAAACATTGGGTATAATAATACTCCAATCTTATTCCGTGAATGTATATCCAGAGAATCAATATCATATAACAAACAGAGAGTAATAAATACCCCAAACAATCGAGATAGTTATTGTCATAACTCATCTGAACCGCTAGGCATTATTCACAAACAAATCGTAACGCTGAGATAGTTATCGTCATAACTCATCCCTTATGAGCTGCTTAGGCAATATTCATAAACCCCAGAACCACCGAGATAGTTATTGTCATAACTCATCTCACGTGAACTGCTTAGGCATATTCACCGAAATGACCCCTAACAACCGAGATAGTTATTGACATAACTCATCTCCCGTGAAGCTTAAAGCAATATTCACCAGAAACAACCCTCCAACCACCGGTATACCGAAGTCCAGTACATATCATAAACTTGAAATATAAATCCACAAAGGGGATAAGCAACATAGCAACATGGTAATATATACTCATATTTAACAATTATCATAGTGCAACATTTATTCAACACACTATGCATAATATAAACAGTGTATATGAACTCAATGTAAGGCAAGGAAATATCATCAATCCATCCTACAAGGTCATTATACAATAAAACAAGGCCTCTATGAAGGTTCAAGCTCAATTTACTAAGTGGGGGTCACAATCTATAAGTGACCAAACAATGTTGCTAACGAATTCCGGTTATGATTTACAGTTAAACTTCCTGGGGTCTGGGCGACCGCTTCATACCTCTTGGGCGACCGCCCAAGAGGCTTTACAAGGCACTCTAAATTCTGGACACATGGGCGGCCGCTCACGCCCCCTTGGGCGACCGCCCAAGTGCCGGATCCATGAATTCCCAGGTTTCCCAAATTGTAATCTCTTACCATTTTCTTTCACTTCCCAAGTTTTCCTTCTACTCTACATTAAAAATCACAAGAAGATTTCCTAGCTTCACCAAGTTCACCCTAAATCATGCAACCCCAAAATAAAGAATTCTAAGTCATTTATCATTCTACATTTTACCCATTTTATACCCTCTAAATCATCTTCCAAGAACATTATCCTCAACCAAATTCATTTACCCATTTTCTAACTCATGTAAGGTTCTAAAGCATGTAACACCCATTAATATAACAAGAACAACATTTGTAATTTATGATCATTCATAAGAAGGAAAGTCATAACAATTCATATACTAAGCCATGTAACCCAAAAATGATTAAATCTTATATCATTTACCCTTTGAATCACTACCCATTTCACTATCACTTTCCAAGTATAAATTTCATAATTTAATTAACCCATTTGCTTACCTTCTTGACCCATTTTCCTAACCAACCACAACATTCTATTTCCTTACCAAATTCCTCAACATCCAAGAAAGTTTCTAAGGCCTCAAATAACCATTATAACAATAATAACAACATCAATAGTTTATGAACATTTAAAGAAAGGAAGTCATAATAACTCACCTTAAAATGGGAGATGGATCATGGATTTCTTTAGCTTGATGAACTCCTCTTGGTCTCCCGATTCCAAAAGTACTCTCGGATCTAAAAATGGTGAAGGATGGCACTTGGTGGGAGCTTGAGAAGAGGTGCTTCCAAATGGGTATCCATGGAAAGTTGAGAGAGAAAGTGAAGAGGTATTTTTGAGGAGGATGATGGAGGGAGGTGGAGTATGAAAAGGGTAAAGGAGGAAGGGGGGGGGCCGGATATGGAGGGATTTGGGGAGGGTTTTAGGGGAGTTGTCCCCCACTCCAAATATTCCCTACCAAAAACTCTTTCATCAATTTAAATTAATTCTCTCAATCCATAACATTTTATTTGTCCATTTTATTACCACTCCATTCTATTACTTTATTTATTTCTAATTATTATTTTTCCTTTAGAACACTATTTATTTCCTTATCATTTTATCCTGATATAAGAAATTTAAAGATATAAAATAAACACATAAGGTTGATATTAATATTAAAAGTATATAATGTTATACTAAAATTGTGTCTAGGGTTAGGGTCGTTACAAAGGCTGTTCCGGAGAAGGTACAGGCAAAGGCTTTACAGAGAACGTCATCAGCTGATGTAAAGTAACGCAGCGGAATAGTAACCAAGGCCTGATCGAAATCAAAACCTTCTGCAAGGAATAACAATTCCCAAGATAACAAGAACTTCCGAAGAAATCCTTCTACAAGCCAATAAATTGACCAAGGGTTTTGCAAGAAGCAAATATGAATTTAATTGATAAAAGTCTACCTCAACAAAATAAATCCAAAGAGTATTTATACCTAACACACCAGCTGTAAACCTAATTAAAAACGGAATTTAAAACAATTCAAAAATACCCCTACTTAGTTTTCAAAACAGCAACGATTTTAAAACTGTTACCAAAATCCCGTCACATGGGCGGTCGCCCATACCTAGCTGTGTGGTTGCCCATCATAACATCGCCTTCTCCTTTGCATCATTCGTCACATGGGCGGTCTCCCATCTCCTGATGTGCGGTCGCCCATCAGTCCAGAAACTGCTTCGTCGTTTGCCAATTGTCTTGGGCGGTCGCCCATAGTACGTGGGCGGTCGTCCACCTGTCCAGAGCCTTCATCTCGTCCCGCCTTGGCCTGAACCATCCCAACTTGGACGACATCATTCGCCCCCACTTCAAAAGGATTCGTCCCCGAATCCATATCCAAATAAAGAGGAACATCAGGGTGGAATTCAACTAAATCCGAGACATTAAAAGTGTTAGAAATATTCCATCCCTCGGGTAAATCAACAACATAGGCATTGTCATTGATCTTCTTCACTATCCGGCAAGGTCCAATCTTCTTGGGGTGAAGCTTGTGGTACGTGCCTTGAGGAACCCTTTCCTTATGCAAATGAACCATCACCAAATCTCCAACAGCAAATACCTTCAAACGACGCCGCCTATCCGCAATCTCCTTATACTTAGCATTTGAAGCTTCAATGTTCTTCTTGACCTCCGTATGAACCGCATCAATCATCTCCGCCATGTTCTCAGCTGCAATACTATACCCTGGAACTCTAGGCAAAGGAATCAAGTCAAGAGTATGCTTAGGAGGCCGTTGATATACTATCTCAAAAGGAGTCTTCTTCGTAGTCCGATTCGTCATGTTGTTGAACGCAAATTCGGACGTTGATAAGGCCAAATCCCACTTCTTCGGATACTCACTGCATAGACAACGAACCATAGAACCCATGGTCCTATTCACAACCTCCGTTTGGCCATCTGTCTGCGGATGAAAAGAACTGTTGAACTGCAAGTCTGTCTGAAAAATACGCCACAAAGTACGCCAAAAATGGCTAAGAAACTTAGTATCACGGTCGGATGTAATGGACTTCGGGATCCCATGTAGACGGATAACCTCCTTGAAGAACAAACCCGCGATGTGAGAAGCATAATGCGTCTTCCTACAAGGGATAAAATGAGCCATCTTCGAGAAACGATCCACAACCACGAAAACAGAGTCATTGGCACGTTGCGTCCTCGGAAGCCCCAGCACAAAATCCATGGAAATATCTTCCCAAGGTCCATCCGGAATAGGCAGAGGGGTATACAAACCCGTATTTTGAGACTGGCCCTTGTTGATCTGACAAACCATACACTTCTGAACAAATCTGTGCGTGTCTCTACGGAGATGTGGCCAATAAAACTTCTTTCCAACGAGCTCAACCGTCTTGTCTCTCCCCAAATGATCCTGCTTGTGGATCTCTGCAATAAGACTTTCACGAACAGAACCCTGTGGAATACATAATTTGTCCATATAGAACAAGAAACCGTCCTGCAAGAAAAACAACCCAACAGGATCCCCATCTCTACACTTCGCCCACTCATCTGCAAAATCATCATCAGTGGCATACAAATCTTTCAAGCAATCGAAACCCACAACCACATTATCCATTGTCACCAATAAATTGACCCTTCGACTCAAGGCATCCGCTACCTTATTATGTTGTCCACTTTTGTGTTTAATAACAAAAGTGAACTGCTGCAAATAAGCAACCCAACGAGCATGCATACGATTAAGCGGCTTCTTACCATTCATATACTTCAAGGCCTCATGATCGGTATGAAGAATGAACTCACGCTGCAACAAATACTGCTCCCAATGCTTAATAGCCTGTACCACCGCATAGAATTCAAGCTCATAAACAGTCCACTTCCGCTTAGCTTCCTCCAACTTCTGGCTCATGAAAGCAACCGGTTTCTTGCCTTGAAGCAAAACAGCCCCTATACCAATCACCGAAGCATCCGTCTCTAATTCGAAGGGTTTAGAGAAATCGGGTAGAACAAGCAAAGGTGCACTAGACAATTTCTCCTTGATCAAAGCAAAACTAGCTGTCGCCTCATCGGTCCAATTAAACTTCCCTTTCTTCATACATTCCGTAATGGGGGCCATAATAGTGCTAAAATTCCAAATAAAATGACGATAGAAAGTGGCAAGACCATGAAAACTACGAACCTCACTGACTGTCGTAGGTGTAGGCCAATCACGAATAGCACGAACCTTGTCCTCGTCCACCCGAATACCATCTGCAGAAACAATATAGCCCAAGAACAACAAATGATCAATCATAAAGCTGCACTTTTTGAGGTTCACATACAACTCATTGTCCCTCAAAGTTTGCAAAACTGCCCGAAGATGCTCCATATGCTCCTCCTCCGACCTGCTATAGATCAAAATATCATCAAAATAAACCACCAAAAATTTACCATTGTAAGGCTGCAGCACTTGATGCATCAATCGCATAAAAGTACTAGGAGCGTTTGACAACCCGAATGGCATCACCAACCACTCATACAAGCCCTCCTTGGTCTTGAAGGCGGTCTTCCACTCATCCCCCGGTCGAACACGAACTTGATGATAACCACTCTTCAAATCAATTTTGGAGAACACCTTGGAACCCCTAAGCATATCCAACATGTCATCCAAACGAGGAATCGGAAACCTGTACTTAACAGTGATTTTGTTGATTGCTCTACTATCCACGCACATCCGCCAAGTACCATCCTTCTTAGGAACCAAGAGAGAGCTGGATCGCACATGGACTCATACTCTCCTGTATATAACCCTTCTTCAATAAATCTTCCACTTGTTCACGCAAAATCTCATGTTCTGCGGGACTCATCCTGTAGTGTGGGAGGTTAGGCAAAGAAGCACCTGGCACCAAATCAATATTATGCTGAATATTACGCAAGGGAGGTAACCCTGCAGGAAGCTCGTCAGGCATAACATCACGATACTCATCCAATAAAGACTGCAAAGATGTAGGAACCAAACTAACCTGTCCCAAAACTCCCTTTTGCACCACCGCAAACACAAAAGGAGCATCCACAATATCCTCCACAAACTCATGGGCAGTACACAAAGAAATAATAGGCTTCCCCTTTGGTTTACTACTAGAACCAATTTTCAAAGCATGCAAATGAAAACGCACCCCATCTTTCGTAAAACGAATAAAATTCTCCCGTCCATTATATACAACACCAAGATCATATTGCCAAGGCCTACCCAACAATACATGGCATGCAGACATATCTACTATATCACATAACACAGCATCCTTATAGCTACCAATAGAAAGAGGAATAAGGCATTACTCGTGTACCTTAATAGTGCCCACGTTATTAATCCACCCCACAGAATAAGGAGTAGGATGCTTGCGTACCTCGAGCTTTAATTTCTCCACCAAACCACGAGACACTAGGTTTTCACTGCTCCCACTATCAACAATGATCATAACTGCAGAATCAATGACCTTCCCTTTGGTGCGAAAAATGTTGTGTCGCTCCAGATTGGCCTCCTCCGCAGGGGTAGTCAACATAAGCTTTCGGACCACATAAGATTCGTGCTCTTCCTCCTCGTCATCCTCTTCATTGGGATCTACATGTACCACGTCACCATCCTCTTCATGCACCCCGTCATCATACTCATCGCGCTCCACCATATTAACTCCCCTCCGTTGTTGTGGATAATTATTGGAAATATGCCCGGGTTGGTTACACCGAAAACATTTATCTCCATAATGCTTTGCATTAAGATTATTACCTTGTGCGTTGGTGTTTCGAAGAGCCGGTGGGTTCTGTGTGGGCGCCGGAGGTGTAGTCTTCTTGCCATCATCAACCTTCGGACCCGCAACTTGGGAAATCTCCTTGCCACCATCAACATTAACACCCGACGACTGTCCCTTGCCACTCGAAGAAGAAGCATCACCAAATCGCCTAAATGTAGTCGGAGCACGAAACGGAGTTGCCAACTGTCTTTCCGCCTTCCTTGCCCAAGAAATTGTTTCATTCAAAGAGTAGGAAGTAAACAACTCTATATGATGTTTGATATTAACCCGTAGACCCGACATAAATCTAGCAATCATCTGCGACTCTGTCTCATATAAATCAGTGCGTGCCGACTGCGCATGGAAATCATGAACATATTCATCAACAGTACGACTACCTTGCTTGCAAGATAAGAATTTCATATAGAGATCCTGATCATGATTTCGTGGAAGAAAACGGTCCCTTAGCTCCCTCTTCATATCGTTCCAATAACGAATTTCGGGTTGCCCTTCACGCAACCTCTGCCTAGTCAATTGATCCCACCATGCAGATGCACCACCACACAATTTGTAAGCAACATAAGGGACTTTACTATCTTCTTCAATACGCATCAAACGAAAGAATTTTTCAACCTCCGAAAGCCAATCTAAGAAATCTTCCATAGATAACTCACCATTAAAAGCCGGAATATCCGCCCTAATCTTAGGACGTTGGTCATGTGGAGGCGCTGCCCTGGCCTCACCTTCATCATTATCAGAAACCTTCCCGCCCATCGGATCACCACGGTGGAGATTTTCCCCTCGAGGACCTGCCCGATTTTGAGGGTTGGCATCACCGCCACCACCTACCCGCAACTGCACCAAAGCCGCCAATAATTCTGCATGTTGTCGATCGGCCAACCGTATACGTTTCGTGGCTACTGCTTCCATGCGTTCGAGGATTGCAGTGATGTCGTTCCTCCCATCGTTTGCCATCACCTCGTCGGAGAACCCTAGGATCGTCCGATTTCTGATACCAACTGATGTAAAGTAACGCAGCGGAATAGTAACCAAGGCCTGATCGAAATCAAAACCTTCTGCAAGGAATAACAATTCCCAAGATAACAAGAACTTCCGAAGAAATCCTTCTGCAAGCCAATAAATTGACCAAGGGTTTTGCAAGAAGCAAATATGAATTTAATTGATAAAAGTCTACCTCAACAAAATAAATCCAAAGAGTATTTATACCTAACACACCAGCTGTAAACCTAATTAAAAACGGAATTTAAAACAATCCAAAAATACCCCTACTTAGTTTCCAAAACATCAACGATTTTAAAACTGTTACCAAAATCCCGTCACATGGGCGGTCGCCCATACCTAGCTGTGCAGTCGCCCATCATAACAGCGCCTTCTCCTTTGCATCATTCGTCACATGGGCGGTCGCCCATCTCCTGATGTGCGGTCGCCCATCAGTCCAGAAACTGCTTCGTCGTTTGCCAATTGTCTTGGGCGGTCGCCCATCTGTCCAGAGCCTTCATCTCGTCCCGCCTTGGCCTGAACCATCCCAACTTGGACGACATCATCAGCTTTAGTGAGAAGGGTTATAGTAGACTCGAAACTTTGCACATGGTCCCGCGCATCTGTGATTCCTCCGTACTTGTCAAAACTTTGCACATCGCCATCTCATCCAATGCAATTCACACCCATATTGCACGCAATCTCAACCCTCTAGCTCAACATATCTTGCATACCCATTCATTTGAACATGATTTAACACCAACCCGTTATATGCATACCCAAATCTGCAATTGACAACCCATATTATTATCATAAAACAAGATTTTAGAAGCTTGATGTACAACACAACACATAATAAATCTCCTGATTAAAGTCAAAATATCCAAAAGTAATTTTAAATACCAAAAAATGAACTGCATCTATCTAAAGAAATACATAATTTGTCAAACTTTATCATATTGAGATTTTCCACAACATTACATCTCTAATATAACTGGATCTCTGAGAAAGAGATAAATCTACCATACCACATAGATAACCTAAAATACTGCTAAATAATATTCCAAACAAAAGAAATATAACCATTAATATCTAAGCTCTCTCGCCACGGATCCTTCGAGCAAGCTGAATATCCTTGGGCATAATCGTAACCCTTTTTGCGTGAATCGCACAAAGATTAGTATCTTCAAACAATCCAACTAAATAAGCCTCAGCCGCCTCTTGAAGAGCAGCAACAGCCGAGCTTTGGAACCTCAAATCCGTCTTGAAATCCTGTGCGATTTCCCTAACAAGTCTCTGGAAAGGGAGCTTGCGGATCAAAAGCTCGGTACTCTTCTGGTACTTTCTGATCTCCCTCAGAGCGACAGTTCCTGGCCTGAATCTGTGGGGCTTCTTCACTCCTCCGGTTGCCGGAGCTGATTTGCGGGCGGCTTTGGTTGCTAGCTGCTTCCTTGGTGCCTTCCCGCCTGTTGACTTCCTTGCTGTTTGCTTGGTACGTGCCATTTCTGTGTGTTTTTTAGTGTGAGAGAGGGCAGGGAGGGGGGGTGAATATTAGATTGAGATTGCTGTGAGTAATAAGAGAATGTGGGGATTTGGTTGGTTTATAAAGTGGGGGATTTGGGAAGAGCGACAAGATTTGAATCTTCAGGGCGGCCTCCGAATTTTTTGAAGTAGGAAACTTTGGCCGTTAGATTGAAGAAATGATCAACGACCAGTTGTCTTAAATTTTTGACGCGGATAGCAATCCGTTTGTGTTTGTTTGAGACCAATGATATTTTAGGCTTTTCCTT
Source organism: Adenophora triphylla var. japonica (assembly GCA_022495995.1). NCBI lineage: Eukaryota > Viridiplantae > Streptophyta > Magnoliopsida > Asterales > Campanulaceae > Adenophora > Adenophora triphylla. The sequence continues at coordinate 132,640 of JAFEMH010002551.1, read as the reverse complement.
TCCTAGTAAGTAAGTGTGAGTTTGGGAGTGCCTTTTTGTAGTTTATAATCACTTTTAAAGCTCAAAATCACTTTTAATAGCGTTTGAATAACAATAGTGATTATGGTTTTAAATTGTTAAAATGCAAAAAATTGTGTTTTGATAGAAGCAACTATGACCCAGCTTTTGCTAAAAGTGATTATTAGAAATTATATTTACAATAATAACCTCTATCACTTTTGTACATTTATTATATTAGATACATATCTTAAAGGTCATTTTGTGTATTTATCTTTGGTAATCAGTTTTGAACATATACTATCCAAACATACCTATAAATTTTTATATTTATTACAAATAATCGATTTTTATAAAATCACTTTTAAATAATCACTTTCGGAGAATCAGAAGCAATGTCAAACTCACCCTAAGACCCTTCTTTTTTTATCCCGATAACAGTATGTTATTCAATTCTTCTTTCATACTTCCGTTTGGTAGCACTTCGTATAGGAATGAATAGAATTATTAGCCCAGTAATCTTGATGTTTGATAGATTAAATGCAATAAAAGTAATAATCATAACAATCCGGATAATATCTCTTATCACCTTCATATTTATCCACAAAAAAAAAAAATTATTAATTCATAAATTAATAATCTTTTCACTATTAATACGAATTAATCATATCAGGCTACCAAACGACCCCTTAGGGTGTGTTCAGGCCCGTCTCAATGATTATATGGGTCATGTACTAAAATTAAATATTAATATTTTAAAAAATAAGCACAAATCTATACTTCCTCAATCTCATAATGATGGTTACTTAAATTGAATGCGCGAGAATTAAAAAAAAAATGCAAGGATTCTGATAGTATGGAAGTAATTAGTAGAGAAAAAGTAGTTAGACATATTTTTGTTGTAAGTTTGATAGCGTGGCACATTCACATTTTGGGACAATATCATTTGTTATGGGACGCCCAAAGAGAAGAAGTAACCATTATTATGCAATTAATAATATATAATAACAATTAAATCTATACAAAATTATGCATTTAGGATTTTAGAAATTTAAAATTTTAGAAATAATTTTACAAATTTTCAAGGACTAAAAAATAAAAATGCAAAATTTGAGGTCCTTCAAAAAAACGGGACACTGTGCAAGAAATCCTCTTGCACATTGTGAGAACCGGTCTTGGGTGTGTTGGGTAACCAAATTTAGTTCTAAATTGAACATTTTAAAATATTATAAAATAATCTTGTTTGATAAGAAAATATCAAATAACTTAACCAATTAAAAATGTCTTTAAAATATTTATTAATTTTAAGCTATGAGTAGGTGTCTTAACAAGGTAAGAGAGGAAAAGAGAGAAAAAAAAAAGAATGAGTTCAAATCCATCTATCAACATATTTTATATTTTATACCTAAAACTTTATTTTTTTGTGATATTATATTATATCATATAAACTATATTTAAAGTTTTTTTGGATATGTTTTATTTCTATTTGTAGGCCATGTTTAAAATACTTAATTTTTTAATTTTTTTCTCATAAAGTTTACTCAAGTTTGAGTAAAAAAAATCAAACTAACATTTATTATGGGACTAATGAATTATCATTAAAAATATTTAAATACTATTTTGCTTGTCCTAAATAAGATAGTTTGATAATTAAACTCATAATATTTATTTCATAAATGACTATTTATTTTGTATTTTTTAAACTATTGGAATATAATTTTTGTTATTTTAAAAAATAAGACTATTTATATGAAAACATATGAAGGAAAATATAACCGAGAAGAAAATGTTTTAAACAAAAATTTGAGTGTTAGTTGAAATTTTGATTAAATTAAGATATATTTGACTTGGCATTACCAAACAAATATAAACTATTAAAATTCAGCAACTTAATGATTTCAGCTCTTTTTTTCATAGCTACTTTTTTAGAGCTTAATTTTTAGTTTTACCAAACATGCCCTTATTAACACTAATACTAAGTGCAAGAAACTGAAAATTTCTGAAAATATAGAGCTGAAAATATAAAACTTTAATTATTAAATTGCTGAATTTTAAGACTTAAATTTGTTTGATAATGACAAACAACTTACATATAAATTTAATCAAAATTTCAACTCAACATCCAGAAAAAAAATATTTTAATAGTTTTAATGGTTGTATAATAAAAAGTCATTTTTGACATATACATCGCGATTATTATAACTAGATTATATTTTTATAATATTTAAATATTTTTATTAGTACTTTTTTGTTGCATAATAAAATTTATCTTGATTATTTTAGTCAATATGACTAAACTTTAGCAAAAAAATAAAAGAAAATTTAATTATGATGCTCTATTAAAAATATTATCAATAATTTAATAATAAGAAAAATATATTTTAATAATTGATCAAATATTGTATGAGAAGTTGAAATATTTCGACAAAATAAGTAACAATAATGTTGGTCTCAAAGGTGGTACAAGGGTGAAAAAGAGCTAGAGGGGGGGGGGTGAATAGCTGTTACAAATTTTTTGCCCTTTTTTTGAAAACTAAACCTCTCGCTTACAAAACCGCTTGCAGTGTATTAAAACCGCAAGTTGGATTGCAAAATGCACATCGAAATTTCTTAAGTATTAGAGTGCGATTTAGAGGTGCGATTTTGTGTGCGGTTTTCACAAACAGTAAATTGAGGTTTTTGACAAGATTAACCAGAAACATAATTCACAACAATGGATAACCTATATAAAGATCAAACAGATAAAGACAAAGTAATTAGTAATGAACAGTAAGTAAAAATGAAGAAATATAAGAACACAATATTTGGAGTGGTTCAATCGTAAATGATCTACATCTACTACCAAGATGGTTAGTCTTGGATTTTCTAATGCTTGATTTTATAATAGAGTATGAGAGAGATTACAAAGTACAAGAATCAATACTCAGATCTAAAATCTATTCTATGAAGATCAAATTCTAGACTATAACCAGTGTATCTCAAATGAATTAATCTATGTGATTAATCAAGTGAGGTGTGTGTGTGATAAACAAGAATCAAGGCTCTTTGAATCTGTATGATATAGAGCTCAAGAAATCTTGGTGTTAAAGGCTTGATTTCTGGGCTGGAGATTTTTCTTGAAGGAAGAAGATGAAGATTCAAAAGGTTGAATATTTATGGGAAAAGCTTCAATCTTCTTATGAACTCACTGTAAAATCAATTTCTCAAGCAATCTTCAAATGTTGAAGAATGGGGGTATTTATACCCAAGCACCAAAAAAGTAGCCGTTGGGAACAGCTGTAGCAAGTACTGTACTGGTGCATTCTGATTGGTCCACAAATCCACTTTTGTCCCTTTGTTCAGAAGTTGCAGATAAGGCTGGTCAGACCTCATCTGTATTTAAGGAATGAAGGACATCTGTCACCTTTTCAGAATCCTTGCAGATCATGTCTGACACTTAGTCACGTTACAAAATTTTGTGGTTGACTTTAAATATTGCTGACGTGGAATCCAACAGTCATAAGTGGTTCATCTTCAAGTCTTCAATCATTGAATGTGGTTTGGTGAGGATGCGGTTTAGGCAGTGCGGTTTCACCAAACGAGGTTTCACTTTGAACATCAAAGTGCGGTTTCAATGTAGGAATTCCACAAAGCGGTTTGCTGGTGCAGTTTCATACGTGCGATTTGAAACCTTCTGAATTGAAACCTCATGTCCAATGAGTCTTGTGCCAGTCCTCAAGTCTAAATAAACCTATTCTACAAAATGGACTTATACTAAAAAATTGAAGTCTAAGCTTCATTACATATGGGTCTAAAGTCCAGAAAATAGAGATGAGGTTATGGTATCAATCAAATTAAAGCTAAAGCTAGAAAGGTTAAAGTATGCATACCCAACAATCTCCCCCTATTTGATTGATGCCATTACCTACTATAACAAAAGCAAACATTGTTCTTGGTAAAAACATGTCCATAAGAATTAACATGGTAAATCATGTCCCAAGTCAATGCACACACTAGCTTAAGTTATAGATTTCTATACTATTGAAAGATAAATAACTTACAAATTGAAAGTATAGAAATGCATTCAGTGCATACATAAAAATATGAGTTTTAGTTTAAGTATGCGGTTTAAACTGAATGTTTAAACTTCAATTGAAAAATATAATTTTTAAGTTAAAGGATATTTGAATGAGGTTTAAAAACCAATGCGGTTTCATTGTTCTACAAACAAGCGATTTGAATGAACAAGGTTTAAATTTAATCGGTGATGCATTTGTCATTACTACCTTTGAAGTTTACAGATTACAAGAGTAGGAAAGCAAAATACAACATAGCAAAAATAAAGGAAAATGTTCAGCAAAAAAAATTACAGATAATTCGGTCTATTACTGAGGAGGTACATCCACGACATGATCAGGTACATGCGGTCCAGTGAAGTTGAATGTTGAATTTTCTGCTCTTAGGGTTCTTCTCATTCTTCTGACTTCTTCAGTGGTTCTATCTTGTGCGGTCTCCATCCTTGTCAATACATTTGATTGATTAGCAAGAGCGAGGTTTACTGAGCCAACCGCTCTGCTATTTCCTTGAGTTTGTTCAGTCAGCTGGTCAATCTGGGTGTGGAAGGAGGAGTTGAGGAAATTGAAGAAGGTATGGATAGAATCTTGGATTGCTTTAGTTTGAGCAGTTAAGGATTGATGGAGGTTGGATTCAATTTTTGCTATGCTCCCCTCAAGGAGTTATCCAGTTCTTGAAGTTTTATACTAAGCTTGTTGTTGAACCCTTCCTTGAGGTTCTACAACCTGTCATTCACCTCATCAGTAAGACTAGCTAAATTTGCAGTTAAGTTATCTCCCATTAAGTTCATTTTCATCTTCAACTCTTCTTTAAGAATGTCAGAATCGGTTTGGAGGCTGGCTTGTATAGAATCCAATACAGATTGAGATCAAAGTCTGGATGCGGTCTAGATTTGAGGGATTCAAGGAACTCAGCCTTCAGCTTTCCAAGATTTGTCTCTATAGCAGTGTAGATAGCTTCAGATAGTTCATGGATAATCTTGTTAAGTTCAGAGACAGAAGCTTTATCTCCCAAAGCTTTAAGCATACCATCTTCTAAGGATTGCTGGAAGGCATTGAAGCAGTTCTCAGCAGTGGTCCGGATAATGGTTGCGGTTTCATTTGAGGTTGAAGTAGTTCTCTCCCCTTAATGGCATCAAGCAATTGAGTTTTAAGGATGGCCATCTCCTGGGTTTGAGAATCAAACTTGGCTTGGAGGGAGCAGTTTGAATCAGCCAGAGAGCGGTTTAATTCAGTGACCTTGATCATATGGCCTTGGTTAGCAAGAAGTTGGCCTTGGATCAAATGGAGGGTAGAGAGAATTTGTGAGTATTCTGAGGGAGGGGCGGTTGAATAGGAAGGCGCGGTTTATATTATGGGTGGGGTTTGGGTAGGGGGTGCGATTTTGGGTAGTTGGGTATTGAGGGTTTGGAATATATGTGTGGTTGGAATGGTTTGGGATAGAGTGGAAGGGGGTGGAATTGGAAGTGTTTGAGGTGGAGTGGTTAGGACCGCGGTTAGGATGGGGGCGGTTAATTGGTAGAGTTGGAGGAGCGGTTTGTGTAACAGGAGGGAGGTTGGTTTAAGGAGGGGTGAGGGAGAAGGATAGGCAGTATGAATGGAGATGGGGGATTATTGCTTTTCAGGGGACCGCAGTTTAGGAGAGGGAGGAGGTGAAGGTTGGCCGCGATTTGAGTGAGGAGGGGAGGGAGAGGGTTTCTTGCGGTTTGAAGTTGAAATTGCAGGACCTCCAGATGGTTGGGGTTTCCATGGTTGATAGAATTTTGAGAGTGTGGGGGTATGGTAGTTGGAATGGTCAGAAGAATCAGAATCAGAAGGGATTTTAAAGCTGGAAACAGAGGAGGAGGATGAGGGTGTAGGTGAGGGTGAGGGTTTCACTGGCTTACCTTTATTTGAAGATTTCTTTGCTCTCATCTTGAGTCTCCTCTTAGGAGTCTCCCCCTGAATTGGAGCATCTCCCTGCGATTTTGGGGAGGGTTGCGATTTGGGAGAAGGGGATTTGGATGGCGAAGAATGGTGAGATTGGATTGGGGATTGAGGTTGGGTAGGTTGCGGTTTAGGTGCAGGTGCGGTTTGCTTCCCTTTGGCTGCCCTCCTTTCAGCATCTCTCTTCTCTAACCTTTCCATTCCAGCCCTATGGAAGTGCAAAAGGTCTTCATCATTCAGGATCTTATTTCTAGCCTCCTTTGCAATTCTGGCTCGAGCAACCAAAGAGGGAATATTGGGATCTTCTTCTTCTTCTTCTTCATCAGCATCATCTCCCATCCTCTCAATCTCTTTAACAATGTCTTCATCAACAGCTTCATCCACAAGGGTCTTCTTCTTTGGCTTCTTAGGTTGACTTGGACTAGCACCAGGAACAGAATGTGGTTTGGGCATATTTGCAGTGTTGGCTTTCTGGCCTTCTTGACCGCTTTACCAATGGCTTTGTTGGCGTTGGAGGGGAGCTTGTCAGCATTCCATAACTGCTTGTAGTTGTCATCACCATTCTTGAAACGGAATAGGTGAAAAATATTTAGGCCTAATGTTTCTTCAGAACCCCATTCAACCATTAACTCAGGGTTAACAATTCTGAGGTCCTCTAAGTGTTGGAAGTTTAAGAGGAGAGCGGTTAGGAGTTTGCAGAAGGGCCTCCACCATTGATCAATTCCCTTCTCCTTGGATTGGTAGGTAGCAACATGAGCAGAAAGTTCTCTGAAGAGGATCTTAGGCCAATGAAGACGAATTTCACTGAAGATGGCTGAACAATACATCCATTGTTGGCTTGTAAAGTTGTTGTGGTTGCCATTCATCCCACAGACTGATTTTCCTACTAAGAAGCACAGGTGGCTCATCAGCTCACCAAACTCCTTCCTGGCAACAACTTTATACTTCCCCACAAGAGTTGGAATGCCTGCTATTGTTGAAGCGGTTACATCCTGAACATCTTGATCAATTCTCCCAGGGGCATTAGGAACACGAAATTGGAAAGTACTCCTTATATCCAGGTAATCAATTGTGACATCCAGGCCTTCCACATTGGCGATTAGGCTGGAGACCTTTCTTCCATCATCCAAGATTCTGACTCCTAGAGTGGCATTGGAGTAGAATTGATCCACAAAAGAAGGAATTGTAAATGACTGCTTTTTCGAGAAGAGGGGTAGGATTCTTGAAGCCTTCATCTTCCTTATCATCTCCCTTCCTAGGACATCATGCATCAACTCAACTTCATTTATCTCCTAGCCTGGCAGGAAGAAATGAGGATCCTACAAAATGAAAGTTTTAAGTTAGATCCATTTTAGGAGATCACAGTTCACATGCAGTTTAAGCATCCATGCGGTTTAGCAATAGTGCGGTTTGAAATGTGAAATACCTCAAACTCCAAGTGAACTGTGAATACAAGGCAAGAAAACAAATTTTGGAATTCAGAAGTATAATTACTAGTACGTGGCATTGTTTAACCAGATTTATCTCACACTTCTATGAAGTGTTGAAGGAGAAGGTTATGGTTTCCAGCCTATATACTAAGTAAAACTCAAGAATAATCAGCATGCGGTTTCACACATGCGGTTTATGCCTAAACATGCGGTTTGGAGAAATGAGGTTCTAATGCATGTTCAAATCCAAAATTTTCAAGAAATTTTCTAAGTATGGAAAACACAATTATGAAATCATGTAAACCAACATATAAAGTATTTTCTGAAAATATCATGAGCAACATGAAGAACACGAAGAACAATCAAGAACACCAAGAACAGAGATAACACTAAAGTTAACCAAAATCAACAAATAATATATCAAAATGATCACACTGGGTAGTAGAGTAACAATATAACAATAAAAATTCAAACTTTACCCAGAATCATCAAGAAATAGCCAAGAACATGAAATAGGTTTTTGAAAAATGAAAACTATAACTCAAAAATACAATGACCTAAATGTTTGTAGATCATTGAATAAGTAGTATAATCAGAATCTAAACATCAAGGTGAGCAAAACCCAACAAAAATCAGTTCAAATGAGTAAGAAAATAAAGGATTTAAGAGGCAAAAACAGAAAGAATATGAAGGGTTTTCTAACTGTTCATCAATGGCAGATTTGCAAAATTTAAAGGTTTAAGGTTAGAAAGTGTTACCATGTTGTTGAATGCTTTCTTGGGAGCTCTAAGAATGGTAGAATCTCTGGTTCTTTTGGCAGCCATTAAAGTTTTACAGAGTTTGAAAATGAAGGATTTATAGAGAGAGTTTTTAGAGAGAGAAAGTGGTTGAGAGAACTGACAAATGAAAGTACATTTTGACAGAGAGAGCAGTGTAAAGAGTAAGTTGTTGCTCAAAATGGGTATATATAGGTGGTTATTGGGTGGAGTGCAAATAGCTGATGATGGTTCCACTTCCCACTAAGTGTACCACCAGCACACTCCCACCTCTATAGCACCCTTTCAGCTTCTGCACACTGTCCTATGACGGCTAACATGAAAGGTTTTAATGCAAATGTTCTTTTTGCATTAAATGCACTTAAATTTTGAATAAATGTGGGAAAATATTTGCAAAAATACCCTTATGCCAAAATAAGAACCAAATAATAAATATAGAAAACTTACCTGGGTCCACATGGCATGCATGCGATTTGACAAAAAGATAAAAATAATTAATTTTTTTTTTATTTTTTTAAAGAAAAGAATATCAAACCGCCTTGAAGCTTCTTTAAAGATTTGAAATGAAAATCATTGAAAATTGTCTAAGTGTTGAAACGCAGTTTAGAATCATGCGGTCTTGACATTGCACGCAGTCAGGAGTTGCATGCGGTCTTGACTACATGCGGTTTTGGTCACGCGGTTTCAACAGGGGTGAGGTTTGAAACCTCAACAGGATTTTTAACCTAAAAGCCACATACTCAACACACAAGTTAGTAATAAAAATTATGGACTTATTTAAGTTCATGCATACCCATTTCTCCTCTAACGAATGAAAACCTCTTGGAGTCAAGAGCTTTGGTGAGGATGTCGGCAATCTGATTATCTGTCCCCACATACTCTAACTGGATGTTCCCCTTTTCCACATGGTCTTTGAGGAACTGATACTTGATGTCAATTTGCTTGGTCTTTGAGTGCATGACAAGGTTGTTGGAGACTAAAATTGTTGATGTGTTATCACACATGATTGAGCAATTTCCTTCATCATTCCATAGTCCACCAACTGTTGCTTCATCCAAAGAATTTGGTAGTAGCAACTTCCAGCAGCAATGTATTCACCCTCTGTAGTTGACACTGAAACTAAAGATTGCTTCTTGCTGGCCCAAGCAACTAGTCTATTTCCAAGGAAGTGACAAGTCTCACTAGTGCTTTTTCTGTCAATTGTGCAAGCAGCATAATCTGCATCTGAATATCCTACAAGATCGAAATTTGAATTTTTGGAATACCAAAGTCCAAGATTAGTAGTTTTAGAGAGATAGCAGATTATATGCTTGACTGCACTTAAATGTGTTTCTCTAGGGTCAGCTTGATAGCTAGCACATACACATACACTAAACATAATATCTGGCTTACTAGCAGTTAAATAAAATAATGAGCCAATCATACCTCGATATAAGGTTTGATCAACCTTCTTACCTTTTAGATCTTTGTCTAGCTTATTGCCGGTAGTCATGGGGGTATCGTATGCTTTTGCATTTTCCAGTCCAAACTTCTTGATTAACTCCTTTGTGTATTTAGCTTGGCTGAGAAAGATTCCTTCTTCATATTGTTTAATTTGAAGCCCAAGGAAGAATGTTAATTCTCCCATCATCCTCATCTCAAACTTGCTTTTCATTAGCTTTTCAAAACGCTTACATAATAATTCATTAGTAGAGTCAAAAATAATATCGTCAACATAGATTTGAACAAGTAAGGAATGATTATTATATTTAGCAATGAATAGAGTTGTATCGATTTTACCGCATTTGAAGCCTTTTTCTAGTAGAAATTTAGATAGAGTCTCATACCATGCTCTTGGAGTTTGTTTGAGTCCATACAAAACTTTTTGGAGTTTGTAGACATGATTTGGAAATTTTGAGTCTTCAAATCCAGGAGGTTGGGCAACATACACGGTTTCTTGAAGTTCACCATTGAGGAAAGCACTCTTAACGTCCATTTGATATAGCTTGAAATGTTTGTAAGATGCATAGGCCAAGAAAATTTTGATTGCTTCTAGTCTTGCAACTGGAGCAAAGGTTTTGTCGTAGTCGTGTAAGTACCCCAATCTGGGTCGTTAATGTTCCGTCAGCCCAAATTAATGATTTATAATCATTTAGAGGTATTTTGGACATTATTTTGACAATTTTAATGAGGAAGGACCTCTTAGGAATAAAAAAATGAACAATTACCTCGCTGGAAGTCTGTCATTCCCAATAAAATAGAATATTGACCATTTAGATAAGCCAAAACTGCCAGAAATAGCTTTCTGCAAAAACAGGCACGCTTGCTGGGGTCATCCACGCGGATGAGATTGTCCCTACAATCTTGTCCACGCGGATAAGATCTGCATCCAGCCAACCTATAAATACCCCCCTTCTCCCTCAGTTTAATATAGATAAAAAGCCCCCAAAAAATATGAAAACCTACTGTCATTCTGCCCAAATCAACCCTCAAACAACCATTTCCACCTTCAAAACTCAAATTCCACACCATATTCATCCCAAAATCCATCCCAAAACCACTCCTAACCCTTTGAAATCCTTCAAACCCTAATCAACAAACCCAAGACAATTGGTAAACCCTCAATCTCTTCACTCATATCTCCCTCATTCATCCATATTCATACCATGTAGTTTAGTTTCCTTCTTTTGTTCAACTCCCCTTTCCCTTTGTCCCAAGGATCCAAGAGGATCTCCATGGAACCCATTTCCATGGATGATCCTCCTAAATGATGCACATCCCCTTTTTATTTTATGTCATTCCCCCACTCCCTCTTTATATTTCTTGGTACTTGCTTGTTTGACCAAGAAGATGGTCATCTTGGAGTTCACCTCCAAGGATGACCACTTCAAATGGTCCATACTTCATGTTCCTTTACATGTTCAATTTTATTTGCTTCCTTGACCCCAATATGGTCATCTTGGAGTCAATCTCCATAGATGATCATTTCAAATGGTCAACATTATTTACATTCCTTGCAAATTCCCATCCCCATGTCTAAGATGCTCACCTTGGAACACTTTCCAGGGATGAACATCATTTAGACATCACAAAAATGGGTCACACAAGATGTACAAGATACACTTGAGTATAGGTCTCAAGGATAGTCTTCCTATGACCACCTTAGAGATCTTCCTCTAAAGATTGATACATCTTGACCCATCCTTTGTCAAAATTACTTTTATGTCAAATTCCCCTTGTCCCTAGCAAATGAAGTGTTTTCAAAGTCCTAACGCATCCCCGGGATGGCTTGGTTAAGTGGATTCATCACTTATGACCACTAATCAAAGTCTAGGGAAAGAGGGGACAAAACATGGATACCAAAAATCCATTCAATTCCTTCATTTTCTGTTTTCAGTTACAATTCCAGTTAAGTCCTGTAAATCCAGTTAACTTTTTGGAAATTACAGTGACTAAACTGGAAACTGTAAAAATAATGAGACTGCAGCCCTATCCGCGCGGATAAGATTGCACTACAATCTTGTCCACCCGGATAACCCTGTCATCTGCAAACAGTCCCTCAAATTTTCTGTTATTTCCAATTTAATCCCTGTTTTCTAGCTTTTTTCCAGCTCAGTCCTTATAATATCATTTATTTTCAGAAAAATCCCTCCCCTTTTTAATACACACACACACGCACCACAAAAAGTTTCAAGTGAGGAAGACTCATCGTACGAGGCATTCCAACGTTCTTCCCGGAGTGTAACGTGACCTCCGAACCCATTTTCTCTAATTTAGGGTATTTTTCAAAGTTTTGACCCTTAAACAAAAAGAAAACGGTGTGGCGACGTTGAGAAAAATGTTTTTCTTTTAAGTCCGATAAAGATTTTCAAAAGCTTTCCAAAAACAAACAAAAGGTCTTGTCGGGCAACTCAAAAAAGGAATTTTCAATTTTAATTTTTCAAAAGAAAATTGGCGCGCTCGCGGATACACATCATCACAAGTCGATTCCTTCTTCTTGCCTATATCCTTGTGCAACCAACCTTGCTTTGTTTCTAGTGATGCTTCCATTCTCATCCATCTTGTTTCTAAACACCCACTTTGTTTCTATCACTCCTTGATCATGGGGTCTAGGCACTAATGTCCAAACCTTACATCTTTCAAATTGGTTGAGTTCTTCTTGCATAACAACGACCCAACTTGAATCTTAGAGTGCCTCATCAACTTTCTTGGGTTCAATTTGAGATAACAAAGAAGTATGCTCGTCATAGTTTGATCTCCTCTTTTGAACTCCCGAAAATAAATCACCAATCACATTTGTGAGAGGATGACTGCTGACTTCACGAACCTCGGGGGGTAAATCTGGTTGAACTGAGGTTTGCTGAAGATATTCTAATGGAACATCGTTAGATCCTTTAGTGAAGTCATTCAATGTAAGTTGACGAAGAGGTTCAACAAGCTGAATTGGTGAATTCTCATCATAATCTTCCCTTGAGGTTGCATCTGGAGTAGGAATTTTGGGTGCGGTTTGAAAATTGTTTGAGGGAAATTCAGTTGAGGTTGATAGATTTCCTTGAGTTGATGGATTTTGTGGTTCTTGAGGTTCAGGTGCAGTTTTGGAAGATTCATCTGTTTCATTAGTATCAACAAAATCATCAGTAACACTTGGAGCCAAATGTTGCTCAAGGAGAGAATGTTCAATAAAGGTGACATGGACAGATTCTACTGTCTTTAAACTAGATTTATTAAAAACACAAAAAGCTTTAGAATGTTTAGCATACCCAACAAAAATATCTTCATCATCCTTAGCTCCAAGTTTACCTCTGTTTTCTCTTCCATTATAGAGGATAAAGCATTTGCAACTAAAGATTTTGAAGAAAGCAATGTTGGGGGTTCTTCCTCTCCAAAGTTCATATGGAGTTTTGTTGTAGGTTTTGTTGATGAGTGAGCAGTTTTGAGTGAAGCACGCTGTGTTGACTGCTTCAGCCCAAAAGTACTGAGGAAGCGTGGCTTCAGATATCATTATTTTTTTAGCCTCAATCAACGTCCTCTTCTTTCTTTCCACAACCCCATTTTGTTGTGGAACACCAGCAGTAGAAAAATTGTGATCTATTACATGGTCATCACAATATTGAGCAACACCGTTGTTTTTGAATTCTGTTCCATTATCTGATCTTACACTAGCGATGTCGTCTTCATTTTGAGTTTGGAGCCGTCTAAAGAGTGAGGTTAGAATTTCATAGCAATCATCCTTTGTGATCATTGTTGGGGACGGATTTTTCACTATATGTATATGGTTGGCATCTTAAGCAGGTCAACATGTCAAGACGCCTCAGCATCCTGATCTCCACAACTTGACCTCTACAACTTGGTCCACAACTTGGTCCACAACTTGGTCCACAAGTTGGTCCACAACTTGGTCCACAAGTTGACTTTTTACAAGTTGACTTTACATGTTGAGTTCACATCTTGGACCGACATCTTGGCTCAATGTCTTCATCAACATCTTGAAGCCGGACCAACTTGGGAGCAGTTTTGCGGTTCCTATTTTTTAGGAGATACTTGTGCACTCGTAGAAGACCAATTCAACCACGACTCTTCACCAACCACCATCAACAGTCATGCCCGAAATCTTCTCCTCAGTAACTCCATCATGCCTAGTTTTTAGGGATTTGATTATTATCTTTTTATTTTACCCTTATTATAAATAGGGGTATGGAGATTATGAAAAACACATGTATTTTCACACACTCACACTCTTGTAATCTCTCTCCATACATCCGAGCTTGTAACCCACTGATCATAGTAAAACTTTGGTCAAGGTAGGTCTTCCAAAACCTCCCGAGGTTTTATGCCGGCGAACAATTTGTTCAAGGGCTTTCCTCGTTAAAATTCCTTTGTTCGTTGCTTATCACATACACAAATCTATATTCCATTTGCACCCAAATTCTTTCCTTGAAATATTTGGTTATTTACAATCACTTGTCGAAATCGGCCAAAACAATTTGGCGCCGTCTGTGGGAACTTTGGTTTTTTAGATTTGTTTAGAACATCAAAATGGTCAATCCAACTTCCGGTCAGGTAACCTCAGTAACCTCCGCGGCTGGGGGCAGGGCGACTGGGGGGCAACAAGGTGCACCTCGAGAGATGACTGCGTCTGAAATCAATCTTGGTTTCGTGACTAATATGGCAACCATGTTGAATGAACTGAATAAGCGAATGGATGCTCAGCAGGATACCAATACTAGGATTTTCAATGCAATTGAGAGTCTGCGAAAAGGGAATCAAGTTGAGCCTCAAGTTGTAACTCCATTATCGCCATTATTTCCTAGAACTCTTTTTAGTGCAGGTATTGGGGGCAATCTTGGAGACATCCCCATGGCGAGTGCAGTACTGGGCCCGATAGTACAAGCGTAACAGACTAGTCAGAGTTGCCCAACATGGTCACACCTTCCCATTCAGCCAACCTGTGCCAACATCTTGCTACACTTATGCCACTCCGTCTTTAGGAAAAACGGGAGTTTTATAATGCGTTCGGTCATTACGCTTCTCAATTTTATGCTAACACTTTTGCGAGAAAGTCAAGTTGCTAGAGAGTTGCGGATCAAAGAGATGATTAGGAATGTGCACGGAATTACCTTGCCTTATCATCAAGCTTCTCCAACTTGTTATAATGAGTCTCGCTTTGTTCCAAAATAGCCAACATGGAGATCAGAAGAGATTTGCGGTGCCCACAGAAGAAGTACGATGGGAGCACGAGATCCGGTAGAGCATGTGTTGCTATACCAGAATTAATGGACATAATCGGCATTCCTTCAATCTTGAGCTTTGTCTTTGTAGGGGGCTTTAGTTCCACCTTATGCAGGACCCGGCTTTGAAATGGCTAGACCTATCTCTAAACTCTATATCATCTTATTCTCAATTAGTCAATATGTTTGTGAATCAATTTTCATGTAATAGGGCTTTTGAGAAACTAACTAGTGACCTCTACAGGGTGGTGCAACGACCGACGAAAGCTTGAAAGACTATTTGAACGAGGTTCAACAAAGAGGCGGTGACTATCCCCAACTTGAACATGTTCCACTTTGACCCAGAGGCGTTCGGGTGGGCTTGAAGAAGGATCACCTTATTATGACGAATTGGTCATGACTCCATGCAAGAGACTTGAAGATGTCGGGGACGAGAACATTAAATTCATCGGGGTTGGAAGAAGATAAGCTCATAGTCCTAAAATAACCATAATGAGGTGACAAAAAAGGAAAAGATGACCACCTATCTTCAACATGTCAAAGTGTTAGCAAAACGAGTACCTCAAGTTGTATCCCGTATAAGTTGTCATTTTTTCATAAAAGCAAACTCCGAAAAGCAGGTATGATTTAAATTTTGTCAAGTCAATTATTTATGTTTGTCAATTCTTATGTTATGCTAAAAATTCTTCTTGACTTAAGCATCGGAGGGTGTAAAGCTAACACCCAATCCTAACATGAATTTGTTTTGCAAGGTATACAACTTGAACAAACGACTTAGGCTCAACATGTTGACACGCCGGTCTGCGGGCGATACATGTTGAAACCTAAGGCTGGAGTAAGGCTGACATGTTGACACGCCCGGTCACGGGCCGATACATGTTGAGACCTAAAGGCTGAGTAGGCTCAACATGTTGACACGCCAGTACGGGTGATACATGTTGAAACCTAAGGCTGGAGTAGGCTCAACATGCTGTGTGCAGGCCGATACATGTTGAGACCTAAGTCAGGCGGTGCTCAACATGTTGACACGCCGGTGCGGGCGATACATGTTGAGACCTAAGATGGAAGCAGTCAAACATGTTTACACCGGTACGTGATACATGTTTGAACTGAGGAAGAAAAATTTCAACATGTTGACACGTGCAGGCTGATATATTGAAACGTTAGGTGGAGAGGGATAGAACATGTTGACACGCCCGGGACGGGTGATACTTGTTCTATTTCTTCAAACGAATTAAGGTTTCGACACCTTCGCCTGGGCGCACGATTTCACACTTATTCAAGTTGTGACTATTGGTTGTAACATTGACATGTTACCAAACGAATTAAGGTTTCGACACCTTCGCCTGGGCGCACGTTTTCACACTTATTCAAGTTGTGAACTATTGGTTGTAACATTTTCATGTTACCTTCTGCTTATAACATCAACATGTTATCAATATGAACACCCGAAAAAGAGGAAATCATCTTCCAATCAATTAAGGAGTGAAGATTAACATCTTCGCCGAAAATCAAGTTCAACACACAAAAGTTAGTCATGTCAACACAAACATGACTCACACGATCCAAAGTAAACATATCAAACAAAGACATGCCAAATCATACAAATCAAATATAAAAATTTTGAGGACCAACCCTCATCTAACATACCAAATTTCAAACACCTTAACTGATGTTACTTAAAGCTTTATCTTGGTTTCTATCAAGCTTCGTTTATAAGTTCTCAATGCGTTGGACAACTCTTTGGCGTAATCAACCGCTTCCTTAATGTCGATGAGGGGAGTAGCAGTTTAAAAATTCCTTGAATCTCCAAGTTTTTCTCTGATTCAATAAATTTTGGGGGCAATTGTTGGGGACGGATTTTTCACTATATGTATATGGTTGGCATCTTAAGCAGGTCAACATGTCAAGACGCCTCAGCATCCTGATCTCCACAACTTGACCTCTACAACTTGGTCCACAACTTGGTCCACAACTTGGTCCACAAGTTGGTCCACAACTTGGTCCACAAGTTGACTTTTTACAAGTTGACTTTTTACAAGTTGACTTTACATGTTGAGTTCACATCTTGGACCGACATCTTGGCTCAACGTCTTCATCAACATCTTGAAGCCGGACCAACTTGGGAGCAGTTTTGCGGTTCCTATTTTTTAGGAGATACTTGTGCACTCGTAGAAGACCAATTCAACCACGACTCTTCACCAACCACCATCAACAGTCATGCCCGAAATCTTCTCCTCAGTAACTCCATCATGCCTAGTTTTTAGGGATTTGATTATTATCTTTTTATTTTACCCTTATTATAAATAGGGGTATGGAGATTATGAAAAACACATGTATTTTCACACACTCACACTCTTGTAATCTCTCTCCATACATCCGAGCTTGTAACCCACTGATCATAGTAAAACTTTTGGTCAAGGTAGGTCTTCCAAACCTCCAGGGTTTTATGCGTGAACGAACAATTTGTTCAAGGGCTTTCCTCGTTAAAATTCCTTTGTTCGTTGATTATCACATACACAAATCTATATTCCATTGCACCCAATTCTTTCCTTGAAATATTTGGTTATTTACAATCACTTGTCGAAATCTGACCAAAACAATCATCATCTCAACCCACGTATATCTTGAGTAGTCATCCACCACCACTAAAGTATATCTATTTCCTCTAATACTGGCAGTGATGACGGGTCCAAACAAATCAATGTGGAGCATTTATAAACATCTTGAAGTTGAGGGCGCGGTCTTGCTGGTGAAAGACGACGCAGTTTGTTTACCAAGTTGACATGCAGTGCATTTCTCTGGATGGTGGTTAGCCACTTTGGGTAAACCGCGAACGAGGTTTTCCCTTCCAATCTTTGCAAGATACTTGAAGTTCAAGTGGCTCAACCGCTTGTGCCATAGCCAACTATTTTTGCTCACATTTTTAGCTACAAAACAGAGATTTGTAATACTACATGCATAATTTAAATCAATAATGTAAATATTACTTTCACGAATCCCTGTGAGTAGTGTGACTCCGGAAATGCTATCTTTGATGAAACAATTTGAGGAAGTGAAGTTGCAATGCATTCCTTTATCACAAAATTGAGAAATTGAAAGGAGGTTGTGCTTGAGTCCTTCAACAAGAGAAACCTTCTCAATGGTTAGGTTTCCTCTCCTTATCATACCATACCCAATGGTCTTGCCTTTGTTGTTGTTACCAAAGGTTACAGATAGACCGCTGGCTTCAATGACATCTTCAAGTAAATATCTATCTCCAATCATATGTCTTGAACAACCACTGTCAAGATACCATTCATTTTCCTTGGAGTGGCGAACCATTAAGCAGAGGACCTGAAAGATAAACATTTAAAAACGAGGTCCCCTTTATTCTTTTTGAATCCTGAGGTTAGCATCATTTGATGACCCACACATGTTTGACTGAATGAGGATTATTCTTTCTGGCATTGGGTGTGAACCTCAAAAGGCATTTTGTAGCCTTGTGACATAAACCATCACACACAGAGCAGTGATGAAAGCTTTGAGCAATATGAGGTTTTACAAACTCCTTACTATTCTTAGGATCTGCATTCTTTTTGGGAACTGAGGTTTAGGCCTTCACAAAGGTGGTCAATTTTGGTTTGACCGCAGTTTTTCTAGGAATGCTCCCCTTGCCTTTGAATGCTGAAGGTGAGTTCGAAGAAGAAGGGCGGTCAGCCATGCGGTTAGCTGCACGACGTACTTCAAAAGGTGCGGTTGAAGTAGAAGTGCGGTCGCCGCAATTTGAACCTCCTCTGCGGTTTCATCCTCAGAGGTTTTCTTTTTCATTTGAGAATTTTTCCCAAATTGTTTCTTAGGGTAGACATAATGGAATTTAAGTTTAGCCTTTGGTTCCTGTCCTTTACCCTTTGAAATTGAATGCTTTTCCTTATGAATTTCTTGAGTTTGTTTAGAAAATTCCTCATCCTTTACACAACAGGATGCACACTTCAACTTTTCACCTGTTTGGAATGCCAAGCCTTCTTTATCACCACTGGACATTTGGGATTCTAAAATTTGATCTAAGGTGACACGTGATTTGGTCCACTCATCAATTACCTTCTGGAGGTCATTATTTTGAGCAACTAAGTCATCGTTCCTAAGTTGAAGTGCAGATACCTTAGTTTCTAGAATGAGGTGTTTATAGTAAGAGGAGACATACTTTTACTTGGTCTTTAAGATTTGAAATTTCAGACCTCAACATAGTTTTCTCCATCTTAAGCTGTGTAATTTCATCATTTGCTAAAGACAAAGTTTTCTTAACATTTTGAAATCTAAGGATCATCACTTCAGCTTCTTTGAACATCCTTTCATGTTCCACGGGAGAAACTTCTTCCACCACCTTTTTCAAAAATTTCTTAGTTGGAATTATTTTTGAAGGTGTTGCATAAAATGGAACGTAAGTAAGAACTATTCCCAATCTTAATACTAGGAGTAAGTTTCACTTCATCATCCTCTCTAGTTTTGGTTCTCATTGGAGTAACCTCTTTTTCATCCATTTCAAGCGACTCGACTGATTCAATATCTGACTCATCAGAAGCGTGTGCAACAAAGCAGAGATTAACCTCTTCGGTTTCATCATCGCTTCCTTCATAAGAATCTGTTTCAATCCAAGTTTCTAACTCTTTTGAGTTCTCTTCCTCTTCAGCAATCATTCCCTTGCGACGAGAAAATTTCGCAGGAGAGGTTTTCTTTTTCATGTATTCAAATCTAGGTTGTGGACACTCATATGTAAAGTGATCAGGTTTCTACAATTATAGCAAACTAGATCACTCTTCTTCTTTGTATCAACAGCCTTGGAAAAAGTTGCTGGAGGTTTGCCTTTTGAAAATGATTTAGAAAGTGGTCTTGAAGATTTTTGAAATTTTTAAAATCTTTTTACAAACATGGCAAAATCATCATCATCCATTTCAATGAGTGATGAGGTTGAGATGGAAGGATCTGAGGTTTGATTTGAAGTAGATGGTTTCTCAACATCTTCCACTACGGACATAGAAAGTGATTTTCCTTTTCCTTTAACTTCTTCAATATGGTCTAATTTAAGCTCATGGACTTTAAGATTTGCATACAAGTTACTTAACGTTCAAGTATTTAAATCTTTAGAGTCCTTAAGAGATGTGGCTTTATTAACCCATCTCGAACCTAAAGCAGCTAGGAAAGTCATATTGACTTCTTTATCAGTTAAAACTTTGCCTAGAGATCTACAAGCATTAACTACCTCAACGTAGCGATCATAAGTTTGGCGCAAGGTTTCTTTTGATTTTCTATTGAAGTTGTTTTAGGATCTTTCAACAACGTATCTCTTATTTTCCTTGCAAAGATCATCTCCTTCGAGGTAGCTCTCAATGGCATCCCACATCTGCCTTGCGGTTTTGCTATACATGACCTTTTGAAGAGTTGAAACGAGCAAGGTTCTTAAAATGATGAATATTGCTTTGCTGTCCAAAGCAACTAATCATTTTTCCTCATCAGTCCACTCAGCTTTCAGCTGTTTGACCTCTGGAGTTTCAGCACTGGTGGTTGGATTGGTGTTGGCCTTCATAGGAACAAATGGGTCATTCGTCACGCACTCCACCAACATTTTATCAATAGTTTTCAAATGGATTAACATTCGGACCTTCCAGATGTCAAAGTGGTTGATGCAAACGGAAGGATAGAGATTAATGACCGAACGATAAACATGAAACAATAATTGAAAGCTTCAAGCTTTTTCTATAATTCAATAATCAAAGTTTAATTTTCGGATTTAACATATGACCCTATTTTACATGACTCCTACGACTTGAAAAACAAGTAAAAACCTACTAAAATTACCCCTAAGCTATATAGTAACATAATAGGACTAAAAATAACAAAATATCTCCTAAATCTATTCTAAAACATCAAAATACTACCTATCTAATAATAATTCTGAAAATACAAAGAAAATAATAAAGGATAAGTAAATAATAATTCCAGAATCTGTCGTCGATCTGCATCATTCTTCCCTTCTTAGAAAAAAATTGTCCTCGAATTTTACATGTTGCTTTAGGAAATACATCTAGAAATTTATCCTTAAATCGTTGACGAACTTTGTATTTAGTATCACTTTTCAAAATATCCATCCAGTCAGTCCACCCATTAGTGAGAAACTTATCAATAATCAATCTTTTGAAGAACCAAGAAGCCGAAAACTTTGAACAATCAACGTCAAAGGGGTCAAACGGATCATCGTACCGCTGACCAAAATTGACATCTTCAATCTTCCACATCACTTGATTTTGAGAAAAATCAAAATCAACTATTTCAACACGAACAGGATCAGATGGCATCACTTGACAACAGTCACAATGACACACATCAAACCTAGGCGGTTTTGACCAATCAACAAGATCTTCTTGACTTGAAGATTCGAAACCCCCCCCTCTTTATACTCAATAGTATCAATCCAATAATCAATGAAATCATCAGGATTTGCCTTACCTTTGATCTTCGGAATTTCGATCCTCACATCGACATCCCTAGAAGGGTCAACAGTATACCTGTCATGATGTCCATGATTTTGGGCAAAGGAATCCATCCCCTCTCGATACTCCCTATCCTCGTCTGGAATAACCGGATTTGAGCCCATTTTCGCTAGAAGCACCACGCAATCCATGCGGTTCTGAAGTATTTGAATCTGTCTTCATATCTCGTCTATCTCGATATCACGAAGGTTTCGTTTGCGATGATGGTCATCTTCTTGGGGCTCCGCTGCATGGCCGCTCCCTCGACCACCTCATCCACCTCATCCACCACGACCAACGCGTCCTTGTTCAGCCATTGATATATGCGACAGGCGCTCTGATGTCAAATGATGCAAATGGAAGGATAGAGATTAATGACCGAACGATAAACAAGAAACAATAATTGAAAGCTTCAAGCTTTTTCTACAATTCAATAATCATAGTCTAATTTTCGGATTTAACATATGACCCTATTTTATATGACTCCTACGCTTGGAAAACAAGTCAAAACCTACTAAAATTACCCCTAAGCTATATAGTAACATAATAGGACTCAAAAATAACAAAATATCTCCTAAATCTATTCTAAAACATCAAAATACTACCATCTAATAATAATTCCGAAAATATAAAGAAAATAATAAAAGATAAGTAAATAATAATTCCAGAATCTGCCGTGCAGCGGAGCCACAAGAAGATGACCATCATCGCAAACGAAACCTTCATGATATCGAGATAGACGAGATACGAAGACAGATTCAAATACTCCGGAACCGCATGGATCGCGTGGAGCTTCCAGCGAAGATGGGTTCAGATCCGGTTATTCCATTCGAGGATATGAAGTATCAAGAGGGGATGGATTCCTTCGCCCAAAATCATGGACATCATGACAGGTATGCGGCTGACCCTTTGAGGGATGTCGATGTGAGGATCGAAATTTCGGAGATTGAAGGTAAGGCAAATCCTGATGATTTCATTGATTCTTGGATTGATACTGTTGAGTTTAAAGAGGGGTCTTTTGTCAAATCTTCAAGTCAAGAAAATCTTGTTGATTGGTCAAAACCACCTAGGTTTGATGTGTGTCGTTGTGAAGCTTGTGTATCTGTTCATGATGTGGAGGAAAGTGAGATATCTGATTCTGCGTCTCTGAAAGAAAATAATAAAAGATAAGTAAATAATAATTCCAGAATCTGCCGTCGATCTGCAGTGGTCTTCATCCAGAATAGGAATGTGTGAATAGTTAACCGTTGTCATGGTTTTTGAGTTTGCCATAGTGAATTGGCACACAAGCTGTTAAGCTTGAAAAACAAAGTTTTATAAATGTGTTTTGCTCTGATACCACTTGTTGGTCCCAAAGGTGGCAACAAGGGTAAAAATAGCTAGAGGGGGGGGGAGTGAATAGCTGTTACAAATTTTTTGCCCTCCTTTTGAAAACTAAACCTCTTGCTTACAAAACCGCTTACAGTGTATTAAAACCGCAAGTTGGATTGCAAAATGCACAACGAAATTTCTTAAGTATTAGAGAGCGGTTTAGAGGTGCGGTTTTGTGTGCGATTATCACAAACATTAAAGTGAGGTTTTTAACAAGATTAACCAGAAACACAATTCACAACAATGGATAACCTATATAGAGATCAAACAGATAAAGACAAAGTAATCAGTAATGAACAGTAAGTAAAAATGCAGAAATGTAAGAACACAATATTTGGAGTGGTTCAATCTGATCTACATCCACTACCAAGATGGTTAGTCTTGGATTTTCTAATGCTAGATTTTATATTAGAGTATGAGAGAGATTACAAAGTACAATAATCAATACTCAGATCTGAAATCTATTCTATGAAGATCAAATTCTAGACTATAACCAGTGTATCTCAAATGAATTAATAATGTGATTAATCAAGTGAGGTGTGTGTGTGATAAACAAGAATCAAGGCTCTTTGAATCTGTATAATATATAGCTCAAGAAATCTTGGTGTTAAAGGCTTGATTTCTGGGCTGGAGATTTTTCTTGAAGGAAGAAGATGGAGATTCAAAGGGTTGAATATTTATGGGAAAAACTTCAATCTTCTTATGAACTCATTGTAAAATCAATTTCTCAAGCAATCTTCAAATGTTGAAGAATGGGGGTATTTATACTCAAACACCAAGAAAGTAGCCGTTGGGAACAGCTGTAGCAAGTACTGTATTGGTGCATTCTGATTGGTCCACAAATCCAATTTTGTCCCTTTGTTCAGAAGTTGCAGATAAGGCTGATCAGACCTCAACTGTATTTAAGGAATGAAGGACATCTGTCACTTTTTCAGAATCCTTGCTGATCCTGTCTGACACTTAGTCACGTGATAAGATTTTGTGGTTGACTTTAAATATTGCTGACGTGGAATCCAAAAGTCACAAGTGGTTCATCTTCAAGTCTTCAATCATTGGATGCGGTTTGGTGAGGATGCGGTTTAGGCAGTGCGGTTTCACCAAATGAGGTTTCACTTTGAACTTCAAAGTGTTGTTTCCATGTAGGAATTCCACAAAGCGGTTTGCTGGTGCGGTTTTATACGTGCGATTTGAAACTTTCTGAATTGAAACCTCATGTCCAATGAGTCTTGTGCTAGTCCTCAAGTCTAAATAAACCTATTCTATAAAATGGACTTATACTAAAAATTTGAAGTTTAAGCTTCATTACATATGAGCCTAAAGTCCAGAAAATAGAGATGAGGTTATGTTATCAATCAAATTAAAGCTAAAGCTAGGAGGGTTAAAGTATGCATACCTGTAAGTACCCCAATCTGGATCACCCTCTTCCGAGCACATTGGAATCACCGCAGACTCACAAACGCAGTCTCGAAGACCTTTGACACTCAAAACCCCCAAAAGCCCCCAGCCAAACCAAGGGAGGAACCTTTTTGGGATAAAAAGGGACAAAAGGACCTTTTGGGAATTCTTCAGAAATCAGAAAAGCAAATAAGGTCCGTACGGACCTCTTTGTTTCAATGATTACTGAATCCCCTTAAAGTCCAACTTATTCCCTCAAATCCCGGAAGTGATCATTACCCCCCTACATGGTTGGTCCGTACGGACCTTTCTGCATGAAAGGTTGGTCCGTACGGACCTTATTGCAACCAGACATCATCATTTCAGAATCCTCTTAAAGTCCACATTATTCCCTCAAATCGAGGAAAACCAAAAATTTGGATTACCTGCAAGGTCCGTACGGACCTTATTGCACAGATCCTGGCACTATAAATAGAGGGCTCCCCCTCCCTCATTTCATACATCTCCCTCTTCTCTCCTCTCCCCCCAGCCTTCAGGCACCCCTCTAAGACCCTTCGGGGCAATCCCGGCCCCTTTCGGATCCTTCTGAGGCCTTTCGAGCTCCCCTGTGGTGCTCCGAAGCCTCTCCGAGCGCTCCCGCGATGCTCTCGCGCTGCCCCGAGGCACTCTCGAGGTACTCTGAGGCCCCTCGTGGTACTCTGAGGCCTTGCCTGGTCTTTCCCGAGGCGTCCAGGCTCTTTCCGAGTCAAACCGGCAACTTGAACGCACGCCGAAACTCTTCCCGAGTGATCCCTGCGATCCCAACACACGCCGAAACTCTGCCCGAGTGATCCCTGCGATCCCAACGCACGCCGAACCTCTGCCCGAACGCAACCTACAATCCCGACGCACGCCGAAACTCTCTCCGCAGACAACCGGCTCCTCCCGAAGCAATCCCGGTCCGTACCGAAACACTATTCCATCCTCAAACACTATTCCCCAGCGGAAGACAGACACGAACCAACATTGGTAAGGCTTCCTTCCTACACTATTTCAATACATTTCAATACGTAGTGTACAATGTAGACATCCGATACAGCATGCATTTTTAAAAGCACATGCACACACACACACACAACAGTTAAAGAATATTAGGGGTATCCGAAAGACTCATTTTTACGAGGCGACTCGGGTGAGCTCTAAGATTCTAATATTCTCTTCCCGAGGAGTCATCTGACCTCCGAACTCAAAATCTCATCACACAAAAACAGTTTATTTTTAAACTGATGCCCTTTTTCAATATTTTGGGCTTAATAAAAACGGCGTGGCGACTCTACAAAGCGAAAACACGGCGAGACACCTCCCAACTTAACGCAAGAGCAGAAAAAGCCAGATGTCGGGGCGCGAACGCGCTGCCTCTCGGATTCGGGCGACTTTCCCGAACGCGACGCAACAAAATTGCGAGATGCCGGGGGCCCCGCGCGCGAGCCGGATCCGGGTAATCTCAGTTGGCGACTCTGCTGGGGATCGATTTTGTTTTTAAAAAACTTTTAAACAAAACAAAAGATTTTTAAAACGATGATGAGGGTCAAACTTTCATTTTACCCCTTTCTTTAACTGTTGTGTGTGTGTGCATGTGCTTTACTTTTTATTTACAAAAAAAATAAAAATACAAAAAAAATGCATCAATATACATCTGTGCATACATTTAAAATTCTTCGAAAAACTTCTGTTTTACTCAGAAAAAGAATTTTAGAGACCGCACACTACGCGCACTGCTACCTCGGTTACACCGCACACTACTCACACTGCTGCCTCGGTTACACCGCACGCTACGCGCACTGCTGCCTCGGATACACTGCACACTACAACCCTTAACCCGGAGTGGTCTCAGTTGCAGTTCGTTTGGCCTTCCTACGCCTCTCAGACGCGCACGAGATCATTCCAAACATCCCATCCTAGCCAAGCGTCAACCCTGCACATTTGAGTCTTGAGTCACACTCTGTCCAGACTCGGTTGGTTTTTACCCAGTCCGTGTCATACAGCCTGGATACATATCCCGTGCCGGCCATTTTCTGAGTCGATGCCGAAACTCAAGATCCCTTGCGCAAGCAAAGCGATGAAAGGTCATGCTAAAATCTTGACCTGATCTTGATTTCCGAAGCTACACCCAGACGATGTTCCGTCCCGGATATACATCCATGCTCACATGACACCATGTCATCAAGCCTTTAATACGTCAACCATGATGATATAACCCAGCCAACGCCTAACGTCACAGATCCTTTGCGCAAGCAAGGTAAAGAGAGGTCATGCCGAACTCTTGACCTGATCTTGACTTAGGTGCCGTCTCGGCTCACTATTCACATGGATAACGCATTAAAACGAACATGACAGGCTCGATCCTTAGGTTCGATTTTTCTTTTAGGCCGGTGGAAACCGCTTGCCCTATAGGACCCTCACCCGGGGCTATCCACCCTGGGATGTCGAAATACAGGTGCAAAACGAGGGGCTTATAGTCGCACAGATGGTCTCCACTGACCCAGGATCTAGCATAGTTGGAAAAAGAAGAGCAATCTTTTCCAACCTACCTAGGACTCTGAGAAAACACGTTTTAAGTAAATTAAAACAACAACAAAAAAAAATAATAAATATAAAAGAAGCGGAAACCACATGCCACATGAGCTTTCCCCCTTTTATCCCGAAAGGCCTTCCCGTGTCTAAACCTTGCCCGTCACCCCCTCCAGCGAACCGAGAGTGGTTGAGAATACCCGGGAGCCGCCTTTTCAGTATTGAGGTCACAAGGTCCGACAGCCCTTCCAGTTCAACGGTCCGCACCGTCCGCTACTCCCCCATGACGGGATCGACAGATAACAGTGAGGGAAATGGAACCCCGCCACTAAGGAACCTTCAGACAATGGAGGAGGTGCTGCGAGCCTTCGAAACTATCAAGAAGCGCCAAGAAGAGCAGCAAGCCTGGATCGTAGACACCCTGCGTCTTCGAGGAACCGTTGCAGTTCCCCAACCTGACGGAACCTTTGTTCTCATAGAAGACGAAGAAATACTGGCTCCCCCGGTTTCTAAAAACTATCAACAGGTCCCGCCTCCATCAAGCTACGAGATCCCAGCAACGCTAAGCAGCTCTCGCTCAAAGCTCCCCTCAGGCGTCAGTCAAGCAGCTCCGACATGTCCGCCTCAGCATGGTGAAATTACCCGAATTCGCGCGGGCGAAGGCGGTTGTCTTTCGCGGGGGGTTGGTGTCTGAGACCTCGCTTCATGGGAAGGTAAAAATGAGGAGTCGCCACGCGGTTTTTGTATTTTGAGCCCAAACGTTGAGAAACGGCTTATTGAAAATGGTGTCGTTTTTATTGGTAGCAAAAACTTAGGAAAAGGCTTTAAAAAGGGGGATCATTTTTATTAGCAGCAAAAATGAGTAAAAAGCTTTTAGTACCAGAGATTGTTAGGTTCGGAGGTCAAGTTACGTTTCGGGTAGATTATGACGAGATCGCTCGAAATGCCTCGCATGACGAGTCTTTCTACCTTTCTCGAAATCGTGTGTGTGTGTGTGTGTGTGTCTTTTGAAATGGGGGCTTGAATGACAAGCTTAATCTTGGTTTGAATGTCAAACGTTGATTAGGTGACTTTGTTTGAAAAGACGAGCGTTTGAATGACAAATGTCGGTTTTGAGTTTGAAATGAGCGTTTGCGTGGCAAACGTCGATTTTGAGTTTGAAATGAGCGTTTGCGTGGCAAACGTCGATTTTGAGTTGAAAAGGAGTTCGAAGGTCGAACTCCGGTTTTTGAACCGGGAATGTCATTGTTAACGATTTTTACGGGAAAAAACGTATTAAATGATTTTAAGTGTCAAATGGCGGCTTTTAGTTTGAAGATGAGCGTTTGGAGGCCAAACGTCATGTCGCGCGTTTTGAAAGAGAGTTCGACGGACGAACTCCGGTTTTGAACCGGGCATTACATTGTTAACGATTTTTACGGGAAAAATGTGTTTTAAATGATATGCGATCAACGAATCGGGTTGCGATTCGGACTTTGAAAAGTAAATACTATCACGATCCAAACGGGTCGGACTTTGTAAATGACAGTATTTAAAGTGCGGTATCAACGGAATCAAACGATCCGGATTCGTAAATGACGATCAACGAGGCCAATCGGCTCGGATTTGTAAATGACGATCAACGAGGCCAAACGGCTCGGATTTGTAAATAACAGATATTAAATGACGATCAACGGATCGATCGATCCGGAATTGGTAAATGACAATAAAAGTAAACGGAACGGGGTCGGAACGCCGTTTTAACCCGTGATTACTTCTCTTACGGAAAGAGAAGAGGATCGAGGGGCTAAAACGTATCGGACCCCGTTAGACGGAGGCGTCTACATTTCGATAACGACGTTCGAAATGGTTGTAGCGACTGGCGCGTAAACCGAGACGGAACGAGAGATTTAGAGAGAGGGAGTTATACCTATGGCTAGGGTCGACTCCTTTGGCTCGGGAGGTGTGTACGGGACACGGAAAGTGATTCGAAAGGTTGTTTCGAAGTAGTAAGGTGCGTATTTGATCGAAATACGAAGGTTTCACGCGAATCGAGATGGAACGGAAGCTCGGAAGGGGTGGAAACCAGTTTGGGCCGAGAGGGTGGTGATTTTTTGGGGTAAAAAAGTCTCTCTTTTGGCTTTGACAGCCATTTCTATTTATAGGTGAAAAATGCAGTAGGAGTCCGGACGGACTTTGCCTGAATCCAGGGGGTTTTGTGATATTTTGAGAATTTGAAGGACTTGCTGGCAATTTCGTAAAATGTGCACAGTGGAGTCCTACGACTTGGCTTGCAAATCAGGGGTATTTTGGTCTTTTGGCCTTGATTTGTGATTGAAGGGTGACTAGAGGGAGGTGGCATGGCTGCCACGTGCCCTCTGAGTCACCAGCCTTATGGGAATTCATTCCCCGGTCCCGGTTTTGTCCGTTTTTTAAAATATCAGTTCGAAAAATGTCTGAAATGCCCCCGGAAAGTGCCGGAAAATGCATTTTTCAGGGAAAGCCATACTTTTACGTGAGATGACACGTGTTAAGTACGGTTCAACGTCGGGATGCACGGGGCAGTCCCGGGACGTCTCGTTGGCACAGCATCCGTGAGTTTAACGAGTTCCGGTTAACCCGAGCGGGCCAGTTAACGGATTTCGGTTAACTTTCTGACGGATTTGGACGATCCGGATTTGGGTACTTACAGTTAGCCCCTCAGCGACGTCTCCTCCGAAGGAGGTGGGGTCGTTGAAAAAGATAAGGATCCAAATCGGGATGCCTTACTTTGAAAGAGACCTGGGCGGTCAGCTGGCTGGACCCTTAGCGAAAAGGATTCCTACGTATCCCGAGCGGGAATCAAGCCGATCGTAGTTCGAAAGGGTGCAAGGGCCGCGCGTGGGGACCTTGACCTGAGCGAGACTGTTAGGAGGCGTCTAAACCTGAATGAGACCATTCGCGAGGTGCCTGTACCTGAATGGAGACTGTTAGGAGGCGTCTGAACCTGGGACTTCTGAAACCTTCGAGGGCGTGTGGCGCCTCAAACCGGAGTTGCGAGGATACATTTATCCTGTGACGAAGGCGTTCGTGCCTTGGGTGCTGGGCTTATTGCTGTTGCCAGGTTTATCCTGCTGGGGATGAGCGTTCGGGCTTACCTTGATGGCCGAAGAGGGATTGTTGCAAGGCGTTCGTGCCTTGGGGTTCGGGCTTATTGCTGTTGCCGCTGAGGTGGAACGATTGGGCTTACGACTGGCGGCCGGGGAGATGAATGTTCACTTGCTGAAGTGAAAAGGTGTTCGGGCTTACGAGGATGGCCGAAGAGGGATTGTTGCAAGGCGTTCGTGCCTTGGGGTTCGGGCTTATTGTTGTTGCCGAGAAGACGAACAGCGAAGGTCTCGATAGGAGAGTGGAGGTCGGACCGCGAAGGTCGGGATTGACTGTTTGAGATGGGATCGTGAAAGGTCAAGATGGGGGATTGAAATCGGACCGTGAAAGGTCGCGATTAAGGATTGGAATCGGACCGTGAAAGGTCGCGATTTGAGACTTGAAATCGGACCGTGAAAGGTCACGATTTGAGAATTGAGATCGGACCGTGAAAGGTCGCGATTGAGGATTGAAATCGGACCGTGAAAGGTCGCGATTGAGGATTGGAATCGGACCGTGAAAGGTCGCGATTTGAGACTTGAAATCGGACCGTGAAAGGTCACGATTTGAGAATTGAGATCGGACCGTGAAAGGTCGTGATTGAGGATTGAAATCGGACTGTGAAAGGTCGCGATTGAGGATTGGAATCAGACCGTGAAAGGTCGCGATTGAGGATTGAAATCGGACCGTGAAAGGTAGCGATTAAGGATTGAAATCGGACCGTGAAAGGTCGCGATTAAGGATTGAAATCGGACCATGAAAGGTCGCGATTTGAGGATTGAAATCGGACCGTGAAAGGTCGCGATTTGAGAAGTGAGATCGGACCGTGAAAGGTCGCAATTAAGGATTGAAATCGGGCCGTGAAAGGTCGCGATTAAGGATTGAAATCGGACCGTGAAAGGTCGCGATTAAGGATTGAGATCGGACCGTGAAAGGTCGCGATTTGAGACTTGAAATCGGACCGTGAAAGGTCGCGATTAAGGATTGAGATCGGACCGTGAAAGGTCGCGATTGAGGATTTGAAATCGGACCGTGAATGGTCGCGATTTGAGAATTGAGATCGGACCGTGAAAGGTCGCGATTGAGGATTTGAAATCGGACCGTGAAAGGTCGCGATTTGAGAATTGAGATCGGACCGTGAAAGGTCGCGATTGAGGATTTGAAATCGGATCGTGAAAGGTCGCGATTTGAGAATTGAGATCGGACCGTGAAAGGTCGCAATTTGAGGATTGGAATCGGACCGTGAAAGGTCGCGATTTGAGACTTGAAATTGAACCGTGAAAGGTCGCGATTAAGGATATGAGTGATGGCAAAAACCATTAGGAATTTTAACGTCTGGAGACGGGCGTTAGTGAAAACTAACTGGGAATTTATCCTCGGGGGATGGGGTGTTAGAAATGTCTAACTGGGGGAAATTTTACACTTTTGGGGGCCAAAAGTGGTAAAATTGAAACTGCAAAAATTGAGGGGCCAAAGTGGCAAAAATTTTCTGGTGCAAGAAGAGTCCCACGTGACTTTTACTGAATTTGACCAGGTCCTTTTCAGCGTCGAGGCCGAGAAAGGGAAGGTCATTTTCTTCCATAAATTCCGACGAGGGAGGAGAGAAAAGAGAGAAAAAATCCAACCCAAATTGCAAGGTTTGCTCGTATTTGTGAAGGAAATTTGCTATGGAAGGTGATTTGGGACCAATGGCTCGCCACGGAAGGACCGATGACGAAAGAACTCGATTGGTTCGGACCATTCGAACCATTGTGCATCCATTGAATCCGGCGGAGTTTTATCCGGCGAGGGATAGACACAACTCCAAGGATGGGATCAAAAGACAAGTAAGCTTCCTACAAATTCCATTAATTTTAAGAATGTGCATTCTTTAAATGTTAGAAATTTATTTAGGAATGAACTTAGGGATTTGGTGCTCGAATTGGGGCTTTTGACTTTGCCATGAATTGTTGTCGAAATTGACTAGGATGTAGTTCAATTGACACTATGGGTAGATGACATAAAATTTTAGTTGCAAAATTCCATGTCTAGATGCATTTTCCAAAATTAAAGTAGCTTTAATTCGGGACGGAGTAAATTTTCGAAAAGTTCGAAAGAGATTTGAAAGTTCCGGATTCGACGGAGTTTTCGAAAGATTTTGAAAGTTCCGGATTCAACGGAGTTTTCGAAAGATTTTGAAAGTTCCGGATTCGACGGAGTTTTTCGAAATGTTTTTGAAAGTTCCGGATTCGACGGAGTTTTCGAAATGTTTTGAATATACGTAGGAAATGAATGAGAACCGTATCTGCATTGCATCCTTTTGACATGCGTTGGTGCATTCTGTTGACGTTGCTTCTGTGCTGTTTGTCTGCAGGGGACAGGGACGGTTAATACCCACAATCAGAAGAGTCGGGGTGCTTTTGAGGCGGTGCGAGCATTGTGGGATATTATCCCGAACGTGGCTCGAGAGGGAGAGAGGAGTCCGCGGCAGCTGGTGCTTGACTCCGGCCGACCGGGTTCATCGGTCGTGGCCGCGACACCGATACGCCGAGGGCCAGGTCCATGTATGTTGCTCGAGCGAGTATTGGTGGGATACGACCCACACTTTCCATTTCGATGGGGAGGCGACAGTGACTCCCACGGATTTTGCCGCTATCACCGGGTTGCCGACTTATGGCAACACGCCGGTGTGGGTTGATGGTTACACCCCTGAGCGGTTGTCCTGGGCCGGGTTTTGATATTACCGATGCCGAGGCTTAGGCATTCGGCAGACAGCCGATGGAGAGGCATCTCGGAGGCGGGTGTCGCCGCTTATCCGGGCCGGGTCCTCGAGGATGACCGCGGAGCGCCCGGCTCTAGGGTTCCTTTGGTTTGCGCCGTCGCCGACTTTGTTCCCGACTTCGACACGTCCCGTCACTTCCCTTTGCTCGGGTCGCCGATAGACTTGGATGCCGTGAGGGGGTTCGCTTGGGGGAGGCCGGATCGGCCGAGCTCTATCATTCCCCGGACAGTTCTCGCGGGGAGAGGAGCACTCCTTTAGCCGCTTCACGCCCGTCTTGGATGTAAGTTTACGTACTTTTTCTCTTCCTTGCCTCTTTTATGTACTCGTATGTATCCGCTTTGTAGCCGACATAACTTTCCATTCTCTTGGTGTCCGGGTGCTATGAGGTGTTCACCGCAGGATTGGGACATCAAGGAGCCGTACCGACCCATGTTCCCTGCCATGCTGGTTTGGCAGAAGAAAGCGAAGAAGGCGGTCTCTTCGAGAGTTGGCACTCGGGTGTCATACGAGGAGGTGTCTCGTGCACCGAACCGGGAGTTCTCTCGAGAGGATCCACCGACCCGGTGGAGTAGGTTTGATGCCGTCGCTGCTCGATTGCTAGCGAGACTACACGGCGGCGGAAGCTCCCGGTGGGACTTCACCGCGACGCCATGTATCCGGGGGAAAGGGTGACTCGTCAAAGCATAGGTCGGGGTCCCTTCCTTTGGTGCCGGTGGATCCTCCGATGTACATGCAAAGCATCCCCGGGAGATGCCGGTGGATGAGCCGGGAGGGTACATACAGGCGCCAGTATTACACCGAGTACATCATAGCGGGGCCGCCTATGATGTTTTCTTGAGGATGAGGCCGAGGAGCCCGCAGTGCAAAGATAGAGAGGGCGAGGTCCCCGGAGGTCCTCGAGATTTTCCGGTCCCGCGAGCTAGACTGACGTACGAGGGGCTGGATGGTTCGCGTAGGCGACTTGTGATCCCGCTCCCGCCTGAGCCGAGACCACGATACAGGGCAGACCCCAATGCTTCGGTGAGCACCTTTTTTTTTGATTTTCTACATTTGATAGTAGTATTCTGCAAATGTTGCATCCGTACTTTATGCTTGTCTTCTGATGACTTTCCTGGTTCGCAGGTGTCTAGCCGTACGTACAATGACGCCATGAGGCTTGTTGACGGGTGGTCCGCCTCTGCTAGGAGACTCGTGGAGTTCATGCGGTGCGCCTCCCGAGGAGCGTGGATGTCCGTGATCGGGGGCCGTCTAGGCCGAGAGATTCGCCTGCTCCCACAGCTGGTGGGGAGGACTTTACATAGGGGTTCGGCCAGTTCGCGGGCGGAACGGCTGGATTTGGAGCTCCTTCTTCTGCGCACTCGGGGCGCGAGAGGGGGGAGTCCTCGAGTTCGCGTACTCCGAGGAGGCATTTCGCCTATTTCCGGCTGGAGAAATTTGGAGAGTTCCTGTTTGCGACGGATCCGGCAGCGGCGGAGCAGTACGTCGAGTGCACGGATAACGAGCAGGACTCAGAGTAGTCCTATTTTTACTGCTTTCTTTCTTTACTGCTTTGTTTAGACAAAATGCATGTATTTGTCAGGAACAAATTTGATTTGAACTGTATTTGCAAAAAGGCGCCCGTGGGGCGGAACCTGTACTTTGCATATTTATTCTGTGATCACCTTCTGTTATTTTTGGCAAATAAGGAAGTAGGTTAATCAAAAATAAATAAAATGAGAAATGCACTAAAAATTGAACGGGTCAAAAATTAAGCATGTATGCACTAATTATTAATTATTTGCACTGTTGCACGAGCCCGGGGCGGAAGGGATACTGATATTGGTTGAAGGAAACCATGGGCAGCACGCAAATTTCTTGAAGGTGAACAGGGAGTTGTTTGGAAATGTTTCCAATTTAGGGGCAGCTGGCTGCAGAGTTGACCAAGTCAATCGGCAGAGGAGTCCTACGGACTTGGAGTGAATTTCCAGATTCTTTAAATTGCAGTTTCAGCTTTGCAATTTGTTTAAGAAACTGCGCATAGTTTTTGATCATTCTGGCTGAATTCTCTCAAACTTCCAAGGTTCCTTTCATTTTTCATGGCTCCCTTTCCCAAGTTACCGTCTCGAATGCAAGAGCGATATTTGGACAATTTTCAGTCGTGGGTACGGAACCACACGAGGCAGAACAAAGGGTTTTTCGAAGGCTGTTACAGGATTAAATCCGTTTGGGCTTCAAGGAGCACGCCGATTGGGATCTTTTGAGAGCCGCGTCTCGCTCGGGACGCACGGAGGAATGTGTACAACTTTTCGTACAACGAAGTCACTCCTACGTTTGAAGCTTTCCGGGCCATTCTGGGAGGACCCGAGACGGAACAGCCTAGTTCTTCCGTATAGCCGGTGGCATGGCCACCGCTGAGAAGCTAGTGTCTTTGTTTGGTATCTCGACCGAGAAGCATACGGGATGCCGATACAGATACCGATTACGTTGACATTTCGGGACCGCCCGAAAGATTTGCCTGAGCCGAGGGGAGCGTCTTTTCGTGGGACGCATTTGCTATGTGCGCGATTGCTACTCGTTCGCATTCACGTCTGCGGGTATGTGCCATCACAGCCAGACCGGACCCGGTGAGGCAGCCGGAGCGGGGAGACATCGTGCCGCTGGTTTTGGGCGAGACGTTCCTGGGCATAGGTCGGATGGCGACCGGTAGCCGATACATGTGGGGAGGGAGTCCCGCTATGCTTACCATGTGGTTGAGGGAGAGGCTGCAGATGATGGCGGAGGTGCCAATGTCTTGTGACGCTTGGTCTTTCTCGCGACGTCCTCTGGTGATAGGGGCGATCAGCCGAGCCGGAGCCTGGATGGCCAGACTCCGCACGCAGCACTTGCGATGGTGGGTTCCCCATTGGAAGTTACAGACTTGTAGGACCGCTCAGGAGGGTCTGTTGATCGTCAGAGTGCCGGGGCTGTCTCAGACGTCTTTCTATATTCCATCATTGGTTCTGCGGCAGTACGGGCTGGAGCAGGTGAAATAGCCCGGATCCGAGAGGCTCGCGCCCCGGCATCTGGCATCTTTCGCGTTGGAGCGGTGTCTCACCGTTTTGTTTTCGCATTTGTAGAGTCGCCACGCCGTTTTTATTAAGCCCAAAACATTGAAAAAGGGCATCAGTTTAAAGATAATTTTAAACTGTTTTGTGTGATGAGATTTTGAGTTCGGAGGTCAGATGACTCCTCGGGAAGAGAATATTAGAATATTAGAGCTCACCCGAGTCGCCTCGTAAAACGAGTCTTTCGGATACCCCTAATATCCTTTAAATGTTGTGTGTGTGTGTGTGTGCTTTTAAAAATGCATGCTGTATCGGATGTCTACATTGTATGCTATGTATGGAAATGTATTGAAATAGTAATGGAAGGAAGCCTTACCAATGTTGGTTCGTGTCTCTGTCTTCCGCCGGGGAATAGTGTTTGAGGTCGGAATAGCGTTCCTGCGGATCGGGATTGCTTCGGAGAGATGCCGGTTGTCCGCGGACGCAGTTTCGGCGTGAGTTGAGGTTGCGAGGCCGCGTTCGGCGCAGGTTCGCGTCGGCGTGGGGATCGTCGGATCACTCGGGCGAGGTTCGGCGTGTATCATTGTGGTGGCAGGAGTCACTGGGCGTAGTTTCGGCGTGGTTTGGGATCGCCGGCTTGACTCTGAAAGAGCCGGACACCGTGGAAAGACTGTGCAAGGCCTCTGAGTACCACGAGGGGCCTCATTACCTCGAGAGTGCCTCGGGGCAGCGGAGCGTCTCGGGAGCGCTGAGAGGCTTCTGAGCACCACGAGGGGGCTCGGAAGGCCTCGGAAGGATCCGAAAGGGGCCTGGAATGCCTAAGGACTTAGAGGGGAAGCCGAAGGCCTAGGGAGGAAGAGAGAAGTGG
Organism: Adenophora triphylla var. japonica; assembly: GCA_022495995.1. NCBI lineage: Eukaryota > Viridiplantae > Streptophyta > Magnoliopsida > Asterales > Campanulaceae > Adenophora > Adenophora triphylla. The sequence goes on along the minus strand of JAFEMH010002551.1, from coordinate 96,173 downwards.
GAGGTGTGTGAAAATGAGGAGGGGGAGCCCTCTATTTATAGTGCCGTATTAGGTGCAAAGAGGTCCGTACGGACCTCCCCGGTAATCCAAGATTTTGGTTTTCCTCGATTTGAGGGAATCTGTGATGATGGAGGAATATTTGCAATTATGGTGTCCCTCGAGCAATAAGGTCCGTACGGACCATCTTGCATGCAAAGAGGTCCGTACTGACCAACTAAGCATGCGGGTAATCATTTCTTCCTAATTTGAGGGAATATTGTGGACTTTAAGAAGATTCAAGCAATTATGACAACAAAGAGGTCCGTACGGACCAATATTGCTTTCCCAATTTCCCGAAAATTCCCGAAAGGTCCTTTTGTCTCTTTTTATCCCAGAAGGCTCCTCCCTTGGTTTGGTTGGGGGTTTAGAGAGGGTTTTGAGTGAGAGGGGTCAGTCGAGACCGTGTTGATGAGTCTCGCGGTGTTTCCCGTGGTGTTTGAAAGGGTGTGATCCAGATTGGGGTACTTACAGTAAGCCCTCGACGACGTCACTTATGAAAGAAGTGGGGTCGCCGATAAGATAAGTGGTCCTAACTGGATCGCGTGCCGGGAGAGGAAGCGACCGTGGAGGTCGCGGTGAGGACGTGGTGGTGTCCTTTTGTGTGACCGCATAGGCCGCAGGGCCGGACCCCGTGATAGGATTCCTACGTATCCCCGGCGGGAATCAAGCCCGGTCGTAGTTCAAAGTGTGGGAAGTGAGTGTTTTGTGAATGCGGGCGCGGTGGTGCCCCGAAGTGTCGTGTGACCGCCGAGGCCGCAGGATGTGGTGGTGTGGTGTCCCGGGTGACCGCATAGGTCGATGGCCGGACCCTATGATAGGATTCCTACGTATCCCCGGCGGGAATCAAGCCCGGTCGTAGTTCGAGGTCGTGAAACCGCGAGTGCGGCGTGGTGGTGCCCGAAGTGCGGTGACCGCCGAGGTCAATCAGTGAGGACGTGGTGGTGTCCTCGGGATGGAAATTTTACGATTTTCCTAATCGGGTGGTTTAAGGCCTTCCGGCCTGAGATAGTTGTGAGGACTTGAATCGTCTTCCGATTGCGGCTGGTGCCACGCCGGAGGACTTTGAATCGTCTTCGGCAAGCTGATGTTACGCGCGAGACTTTCAATCGTCTTCTAGCCGCAGCTGATGTTATGCGTGAGGACTTTGAATCGTCCTTCTAGCCGCAGCTTGATGTTATGCGTGAGGACTTTGAATCGTCTTCTAGCCGCGCTTGATGTTATGCGCGAGGACTTTGAATCGTCTTTCTAGCCGCAGCTTGATGTTATGCGCGAGGACTTTGAATCGTCTTCTAGCCGCAGCTTGATGTTATGCGCGAGGACTTTGAATCGTCTTTCTAGCCGCAGCTTGATGTTACGCGCGCGAGGACTTTGAATCGTCTTCTAGCCGCAGCTGATGTTATGCGCGAGGACTTTGAATCGTCTTCTAGCCGCAGCTGATGTTATGCGCGAGACTTTGAATCGTCTTCTAGCCGCATTGTGGAGGCACGGCCGCCTTTATGCTGATTGCGAGAGGCATAGATGCCTTGTGTTTTGCATGCCGAGTAGAAGGTTGGACTTACGATGATCGCCGCCAGCTTGCGCAAGCTGGCAAGGATTTACGGCCGGTGATTGCTTCACCATTTGGCATTTTGGAGGCGCTTCGTGCCTTGGGATTTGTACTCGGAGGTGTCGGGCTCCTTCTTGTGCTTGTTTTGCCGCTTGAGCGGGCAAGGACGCCGGGCCGGTGATTGCTTCACCATTTGGTCGGTTCGCCTGGGATACGATAGTCTTGTATGACTTCCCTTCGACTTGTTGGGGAGGAGCTCGGGCTTACTTTGATGGCCGTGCTTGCGTGGCCGTTGAAGCTGGGCGAGGTCCGGCTTACGCTGACGGCCGTGCTTGAATTGGGCTGGGATGCATGACCAGGGGCCCTTTCGCCGAGAAGACGACTTCGGACCTCCTTTCAGGGCCGCGTCGAGTTGTCATTGAGCGCTTTGGGAGGCGTCTTGTGCCTTGATATCCGTACCGGGAGGTGTTGGCTCCTTCGAGTCGCCGCTGAGCTGGCGAGGACCGGTCTTATGTTGACTGGCCTGGGATTGAATTGCCGTTGAAGCGGGCGAGGTTCGGGCTTACACCGACCGCCTGGTCAATTGTCGTTGAAGTGGCGAGACCGGTCTTACACTGACGGCCGGTGGTTGAATTGCCGTTGAAGTGGGCGAGGACCGGTCTTACACTGACGGCCGGGGATTGAATTGTCGTTGGAGTGGGCGTGGACCGGTCTTACGCTGACGGCCGGTGGTTGAATTGCCGTTGAATTGGCGAGGTCCGGTCTTACGCTGACGGCCGGAGATTGAATTGCCGTTGAAGTGGGCAAGGACCGGTCTTACGCTGACGGCCGGTGGTTGAATTGTCGTTGAATTGGCGAGGTCCGGTCTTACGCTGACGGCCGGTGATTGAATTGCCGTTGAAGTGGGCAAGGACCGGTCTTACGCTGACGGCCGGTGGTTGAATTGAAGGGTTAGGGACCATTCTCGCACTCGGGATTTGCCGGAAAAGGCCTTAGGACGCCAGGGGGCAAAGATTATAAGGGCGTGAAAGTAATTTGGCCACCCTTGCAAAGAGGTCCGTACGACCAACCTCGTTGCAAAGAGGTCCGTACTGACCAATTTGAAAATTTACAGCTTCCTGTGTTTTGACCGGGTTTAAATGCCGAGCCCTTCCCCCCATTCCTTCTTCTTCCATGCGTGAACGAGAGAGAGAGAAGAGAGAAAATCCTCCATTGTTAACCAAAATCAACAATTTTTTGCTTGAATTGCTTGCTATGGCAAGGATCTCGAAGCGAGTCGTCGTCAACGCAGCCAAGAGGTGGTCGAGCAACGGATGGAGCTTCAAAGAAATTGGATTTCGTTCGTTCCATCTTTCGAAGAACCCGGATGTCTTGTATCCGAATCCGGAGGTGCACAATCGTCGCTCTATGAACGCTGGGGAGGTAAGAACTGCTCCGTTTTGATTCCCCTCGTCGAATTTTTGAATGCTAGAACTAGGTTTTAGTTTTTCGCATTTTTGAATTTTTTGTTATTTTTTATGCCTTTTGTGAAATTCTTGATGAATTGTTGAAAATGGACATGTAAAAATTGTGGGTATGTGTATTTTATGCGTAAATGTGTAGATTAGCTCTTATTTGTGAAAATAAAGTGCCTATCTAGTGAATTGCATGCTTTGGGGTTTTGTACCTTAATGCTATTTATGTATGTACATTATGAGAAAAATTATCGTGTAGTGATAATTTTTTTTTGTGAAAAAAATGTGACATGTGCCGTGTTTTGTGACGGGTTTTGTCTGAAAGTGTGTGCCGTGTAGGGACGGATTTTTTGAAAAATGTGTTATGCATATGTGTCGTGCCGTGTGTGCCATGTTTTGGGTGACGGACTTTGTGGGAAAATATGTGCAATATGTGTCGTGGTTTTTGTGACGGGTTACATGTGTCTTTGCCGTGTTGGGACGGACTTTTTTTTTTTTTGAAAATGTGTCGTGGTAGGCTTAATCCCTTTTTTTTTTTTGAGAAAAATGTGTACAAGTGTGTGCCGTGTTTTTGTGACGGCCGTATGGGAAAAATTATAATGTATGTGAAAATTATGTGCAATGTGTGCCGTGGTTTTGTGACGGATTTTTGTGCCTTTTGTTTTATATTAAGTAATCGTGATTGACGTACCTTTGCGTTTTTACCGCAGATGCGGGGCTTATGGCCGGGAAGGCCAAGAGGATGAAGACTTGGATCGCTCGAGGCTTGTTGAGCCGCGGCAATGGATGCCCGATATTTCTGTGGACGTAGGCCGAGTCCCTGAGGCCGGTCTACGCTTCCGGCCTGGGTGTGTTCCGTTGAGAACCCGTGGGGTTTTCGACACGAGGAAGAACAAGAGCGTCTTCCTTGGCCTTCTCGAGTACATGTGGGATACCACCCACACCTTCCATCCGAGCCGGGGAGAGGTGACGGTGATGCCGACCGACTTTGCCGCGATCACCGGCTTTCCTTCAAAGGGGGCCGGTACGGTGGAGAGATATGATCTCGATGTGGTGTTGACCGAGCCGCTGGGCTTTGAGCCTCGTCCTCGCAGGGTCCGGGGATGCCGTATAGCGACGTGAGCCGAGGATCACGGCCAAAGATTGGGGCCTATGCTCGGGACCGGCCAGTGACGGCGGAGTGCTTGGCGCGCTCCTTTTTGTGGTACGCACCGTCCGAGACTTTGTTCTCGAACCACGCGACCGCGGCTCCTTTGCTCGCTGGAGAGCTTGATTGACCCGGATAGGGTCCGTGACATTGCTTGGGGCGAGGCGTGCTCGCCGAGCTCTACTTCTCCTTGACCGGTTTTAGCCGGGGTGTGGCGCCCGTTGGCCTGTTTTGACTTTGCTTTGGAGGTATGAGTTTATTGCTGTTTTTTGATTTAGCAACTTGTCGTTTCTCCGTTTTTCTTTTGCACTGAGCCCTTTCTGTTTTTTGTCACAGGTGTGGTTCTATGAGGTTTTCCAGTGTTTCCGTGGGATAGAGATCCCGGGCCGTCGCCGCGCACCCGCTATGCTGGGCCGGGGCTCGTACGGCGAGGAAGAGGAGGACCAAAGCAGGGGAAGCTCACCATCGCCTACGGGGATGTGCAGGAGCCGGCCTGGAGCGGGGTAGCCCTGAGGGGTTCGCTTTGTTCCCGTGGGCTCGGTATGAGTGGGATGAGTTCGAGGGGGCTCCCGAGGCGACAAACAAGCAATGAAGATGCCGGGGCCCGACTCGCGATGTTATGTATCCGGGGAGCGGGTCTTAGCAAAGCATGGCCCGTGTGTGCTTCCCTGGCTCGAGGGACCCTCCCTTTCGGGGATGCTTGATTCCGGGACATGGATGTGCTTGATTTTGAGAGGTACCTCGGCGGTGTGGGCGCCGAGGAGTTCATCTTGTATGGAGAGGGAGTACGGGGCCTTCGTGAGGAGGAAGCCGAGGACGCCGCAGTAATCGGGCGAGGGAGAGAGGCTGCCCGCAGCTTCCCTGCAGGTTCCGATGCCGGGGCCGGATTTCACATATGTCCGTGGGGACGGGTCGAGGCGAGGGTGTCTCAGACCCGTTTTTGAGCGTGCTCCGCCGCATACAGAGAGTGGATCCCGATAGATCGGTGAGTGTGCCGACTCTTTTCCATCTTGGCATCTTTTCGCATTTTTCTCTTTTTGTTGTCGAGCGTAACCGCATTGCCGAGCGTTTCCTCGTCGCTTGTCGATGCAGTCCCGGGAGAGCCTATGATATGCCGACTCGCCGTTATGTGGCGACGAGGTCGCTTTGCGAAGAAGATGGCGTCGAAGATATCTTGCCGGGCCTTCGCGACGCATGCGGCAGACGAGCCTATGCCTTCGAGGCATTCTCAGTAGATGTTCCTCCACCTAGAGCCGAGCCTGAGCCGCAGCCAGAGGGACCTTCGAGGGGCGGCATAGCATGGATGCCGGACATCTTCGGAGCTCCGAGGCCGCACCCTTTACCAGCTTCTTCCTCGCCAGATGCACAGGCGAGGGTTCGTCGAGCCTTCCTTCTTCGATCCTTTCGCCGGATTTGATCCTTCGGATTATTTTGAGTGGCAGCCCTACGGGGCTCTAGACTCCGATGACGAGGACGTGATCGGCGAGTTCACAGAGATGCCCGACTTCTCTCTCGGGAGGACCTTGGCGAGGATGATGATGCCGAGGAGTCTGATTAGTATTCATTTGCTTTCCCTCTTTTCATATCCCTCTTTCTTTTTTTTTTGTTTAGCAACAGACATTTATGGGTACCTGTAATAAAACACATGTATTTGCATGGCAAACAGCATTTTATTTTAAGATGTAATGTCATTTTTGTGATTCCCGGGATTTGTCCTAGAAATTGTTGCTATTATTATTATATTTTTGTACATGCCACGTAAGCTGAGAGTGCGTTTGTGGGTAGTGTATGTTTGTCGGGAATGGCTTTGGCCAGTGTTTGAGCGCTTTGGAGCAAGGTTTTGCCGAGGACAAGGTGGTTGTTGTAATCGTTTGGCCGAGGAAATGGGTTCTGGTTGCAAGGAGGTCCGTACGGACATACTTAGCATGCAAAGAGGTCCGTACGGACCAACCTTGCTTTTGGGAAGGACATAAATGCTTTCCAGTGTCTGGTTCTTCCCCATTTCCCATTTGCAGCCATTTTCGAGCTTTCTTCCCCATTTTCTCTAGGAACCTCCATTTTTGCCATGGATTCTAGAATTTTGCCGAGGCTTTCGCAGGAGAGGCAAGCACACTTCCTTGAGCAGCTGAAAACGTGGATGCGGCGCCGTATGAGGCATCGTAGACGGGCTTTCGAGGTAAGGTTTCGTCTTTGCTCGATTTGGTCTTTTAAGGAGTTGGTTCCCGATTGGGATTTGTTGCGGGCCGCCACGGTTCTCGGGATGTTAGGAGGCACGTGTAATCGCTTTCTCCTACAATGAAATGGTGCCCACTTTTGAGGATTTTCGGGCTTTGATTGGAGGACCGGAGGTGGAGGCCATCTCGCTTCCTTTGATTGGTGGGCTTTGCGCGCGAGCGTGAAGCTTGCAGGGCTTTCTTCGTACTTCGTTGGAAGAAGTGCAGGCATGATCCTTGATTCGGGTCATATTGACATTTCGAGCCGCCTGAGCGATTCATGGTTGATGATGAGAGTGACGTCTCTCGGGATGCATTCGCCTCGCGCGTGATGGCGACGCTTTTCATGTAGTCGCCTCCTCGCATTTGTGATGGGGCTTTGCTAGATGCGGTAGGGCACCGCAGAGCCGGGAGAGGATATTGTCCCGTTGGTGCCGGGGGAGACTCTTCATGGTATCGACCGTCCCGGCGACCGGGGATCGTTTCATGAGAGGGGGAAGCCCCGCTTTGCTCACCTTGTGGCCGCGAGAGAGACTTCTGTGCCATACCCGAGGCTCCGACGTCGTTTAGCCCGTGGTCATTTGCTCGCCGACCTCTTGTGTTGGATATGGATCGCCCGCCCGGGAGAGATGGATGGCACAGCCTTGGTACGCATCGATCCGCCGGTGGGTTCCTCACCGGAGGATTGAGACTAGGAGGGTCTCACAGAAGCGGTCCTATGTCGTCGAGTTCCAGTTTGTCTTGGTCCTCCTTCTATATTCCGTCGCTTGTTTCCCGGCAGCTTGGGATGAAGCAGAGCCTTTGTTGGGCCAAGATGACCTTGCCATACCGGAAGTAGTTCCTCTTTGTATGGCGGCTTCAGTGTGCCTTCTTGTATTTTCCGAGGGTATGGAAGTATTCCGCTTTCCCTCCCGTGGTACTCCTTAGACGTCGGGAGAGTGTCGTGTTGACGACTCGCACCCGGGCCCGGTATGAGCAACGTGTCGGGCGATCCCAAGTGGTCTCAAGAGCGTGCGTGTAGCGATTCTCGGGACCCTTGCCGTAGTAGCTATTGCCTTAGGAGTGCCGAAGCCCGGGTCCGACCCTTTCTTCGATGTGACGGGAGACACTTTGTTTGACTACGAGACTAGAGTTGACCGACTGACAGGGAGGGGTCCTCTTTTACAGACTCGCAGGGAGGAGATCCGAGCCGAAGCACGGGCGAATGAAGCCCTGAGAGCTGTTGGATTGTTTGACTCTACGGGGAGGACCCCAGATCTCGAACTGAGAGACGTAGAGTTGGTTCAAGTGGAGCGAAAGAAGACTCGCCGGGGACGAGGGAAGAAAGGAAAGAATGGCGAGGGGACAAGCGCAGACGGCGCGGAATGACCTCCTAGGTATCCATTCATTGCATTGCAAACACATTATTAGTTAAATGTATTAAGCTGTCTTTTAGCATGTTGTGAACTTGAGAGTAGACCGTGCTTGAACTCATCAAGAAATGTTGTAACCGTTAGTGATTTGTGATTTACTTTTAAAGCTTTGTCGAGACGCAAGATCTCTTGTTTGCCTTTGTTTCTTTTGTGCACTTTGTCGGCGTCCATCTTTGAACTTTTCTGTTGCATTTGCGGGCTGAAGCAGTCTGGGCCATGACGGCAATCCCTTTTGCTTAGGCTTTGTGCTTGGCTGAGAGGTTGAGTGCTCCCTTGACAAGTCGTTTTGACGGTCTTTTCCGCAGCTTCCTTGCCTCTTGTTGGCGTCGGGCTCTTGACCTCTTTTTTGCAAACTTTCCGCTTGAGCTTCTTTTATTTATTGTTTTTTTTTTTCTTTTTTGTGAGCCCTTGCTCGAGCTCTTTTTTTTTATTGTTTTTTTTTGTGAGCCCTTGCTCGAGCTCTTTTTTTTTTCGAAGCGCGTGAGGGCGAAGACAAACCCCTGGCTTGGAAGCGCATATGAGTCGGTCCTGCTTTGATGCCGAGCGACCCTCTGGATGTCCTTTGATGTTGCCGCCATCGTTTGACTTGGTCAAGGTGACTGGGGAGTTGTTCTTGAAAAGTGCGTAGCTTGATGGAGGTCTTGATTGACATTCAAACTTTTGACTTTTTGTGTATTTTTAGACCGGACCAATTAAGGTTGCCTACGTTCCCTGACTAGAGGGCTCGTCTGCGTAGTTCGACACTACATGGAGTGCCAAGAGATGCACATCTGTTCTTTAGGCGAAGTATCTCGCGAAGTTTGCTTCCATTGACCTGGATTCATGAAGGGATTGCCGTCTAGGTCCTGGCTGCCTTCATGGCGCTCCGGAGAAGATCTTTTGAACCACGAAAGGGCCGATCCATGTGGGTTCCCATTTTCCCAAAGGGGTTGGTTCGAGTGGGAGGCTTTTCTTGAGTACAAGGTCACCTTCCCCGATGTCTCGGGATTTGACTTTCTTGTCGAAAGCTCTAGCCATCCCGCTTTGATAGGCTCGGACGTGTTCCATGGCCTTTAGTCGTCGCTCGTCTAGCGTAGAGCCAATTCGTCGTGTCGGCTTGAGCCATTCGACTTCGTTGATGTCATTTTCCAGCGGCGCTCGGAGTGAGGCAATTTCCGGCTCGATGGGAAGGACTCGCTTCCATCCCGTATGTCGTGGGCAAATGGGGTTTCTCCCGTGGTCGTTTCGACCGATGTGCGGTAGCCCCAAAGTGCAAAGTGTAGCTTCTCGGGCCAATCTCGTCCTCGGGTAGTCATTTTTCTGATGATCCGTTCGAGGTTTTGTTTGCCGCTTCCACTCGGCGCCGTTTGTTTGTGGTCGGTAGGGAGAAGATTTGTGGCGTGTGATCTTGAATTCACCCAGCCTGTCGAATTCCCTTCGAAGTGTGAGCCGTTGTTCGATATGACCTCATTTGGGATGCCGTATCGGCAGATGATGTTTTCCTTGAGGAAATGCGCGACCTTCTTGGAGGTGAGTACCTTGTAGGACTTGGCTTCGACCCATTTGGTGAAGTAGTCGATGGCTACTAAGATGAACTCGTGACCGTTGCCGCTGGCGGAGCGATTTTCCCGATGACGTCAATTCCCCCAAGTGGCAAAGGGCCAAAGTGTAGTCATGCAAGCAGAGATCGTGGGGCGGCAGATGATTGAGGTTGAGAACCGTTGGCACTTGTCGCAGCCTTTCGGACAAAGTGGATGCACCGCCTCCATGGAGATCCAAGTAGTAGCCCATCCCGAGAATGATTTGCATCAGTGGCTCTAGCGTTCATGTGGGGACCGCAAGCCCTATCAGGACTTCGTTCATGAACTTGTTTGCTTCTTCTTGGCCGATGCGCGTAGGAGTGGCCCACGGTAGCGTTTCTTGTATAGCATGTCCCCGAGGATGACGAAGTGAGAGGCGAGGCGTTTTAGGGCCATGATGCTCTTGGTTTTGACCCCTTCGTGTGTGGGTCTCCCTTGTTCATGAAGGTGGCTTCCCGTTCTTGAGGTATTGGAAGATCCGGTTATACCATGGCTCATTGACGGCTTAGGTTCTCGGTTCGATCTCACAACAAGAGGCGTGAATTTCCTTTCGTCCGACTTTGAAGGGTTTGATTGCTTTTCCTTCAGAATTTCCACAAGGGAAGCCAAGGTGGCTAAGGCATCCGCAAACCCGTTCCGCCTTCGCAAGTAGTGGAAGGTGACTTCCTCGAATTGTGTGATGAGGTCCTCCATGCAGGCATGGTATTTTTGCAAGCCTGGGTCTATGGTTTTCCACTTGTTGGAGACTTGGTTGATGATCAAGGCTGAGTCCCTATAAACTTCGAGTTTCTGGACATTCCTCTCGAGGGCGGCTTGTAGTGTCTACCAACATGCGACGTTGGGTAGTGGAAAATCGTCCTTGGGACTTGCTTTGTTGAGATCTCGGAAGTCCACGCAACAACAGCACTTTTCCATCGGCCTCGTGACCGTGACGATATTGGAGAGCCACGCTGGGTACTCGATCACCCCGATGAAGCCGACGCGGAGCATTTTTTCGATCTCCTCTTTGACTTGTAAAGGCCATTCCGCTTGATTCGGCGTAGCTTTGCTTGATGGGCTTAGCCTCGGGATTTAAGGAATCCGTGTTCCACAATGTTTGGATCTAATCCGGGCATGTCTTGGTAAGACCAAGCGAACACGTCCACGAACTCTTTGGAAAGCAAGGTGCGATCAATGCGTCTTGCTCGTGCCGGTGAAGAAACTTCCGATTTGCGTCTCTTTCGCTCTTCAGCTAGCTCCCAAATTCATTTTGGTTATAACCTTCTCACTTGGGCCCGGTTTTTCTCTCGTTTGACAACATGCTTAAAGATGTGCTTAATGTATTGTTCGTTTAATGTGTCTGCTTCTTTATCAAGTGAATCGTTATTAACTGTTTGTGTGTTAGTTAATTTATCAGTTGTTAAAGATGCAATGAGAGGATACTCGGAAAGATCGAAGCATTCATTAAGAGCATACGGGAATACATTATTGGCAATGAGTTCGTAATCTTCTGGCGTGAGGCCATCAGATGACTCGAGAGACTCAAATTCAAAGATAATGGATTCAGGATGGGTTTTGACACTGGACTCTAGGACTCGAGGGGTCAGACCAAGTCGTTCGATCATATCCTTCCTGCTGGCGGTAGGTCCGGAGAAGGTGGCCCAATTATTGAGTGGCAATGGGTTTGATAGGAGGTAGGGGTTGAAAGGCTTGGTGTCGCCGCTCCCGATCATGACTATCATAGAGTTATCAGAAACAAAATCGATTAGGTCTGACATCTCGATTTCTTGACTGAATAGTAGGTGGAGCAGTGGCTCGTTCCAAGCATTGTCTGCGGAGTCGTCCACTTTTGTCTTGGGCTTTGCTATCTCGAATGCAGATTCGTCCCACTTGTTGAAGGCAGGAGTGTTGACAGAGAGTTTTTCGAGTTCTTCTGCCAAAGAGAGGGTTTTCCCGAACCAAAATTCATTGTGAATAGTGGTGGTTGTGGATCCCGGCAGGGGCGGTGTGTCGAGGAATGCTCTTCGGACAGGATTTGGCTTGAGGCCTCTGAATCTTGCCAGGTTCTCGCCGGAGCTTGTCCATGGTTGTCGCCGCCTTTGTTTGGCGCCGATCGCCCTGTTCCCTTTTCCGGATCTTCTTCCAAGTTGCCGGCCTTACTTGTGAAGTACTGGTCATGTCGAAGTCGTAGCAGGACGAAGATCGGAGATGGCGTGCAAGCCTCTTTTGTTATCTCGTGGAGCGTTTTCGTGCAGCTCGCTTGTCCTCCGCAATGTGTTCGGGAGTAGGGAGTATCCCAGCCGTGCAGGTATTCTGTTCTTTGATATTGATGATCCGTTGAGTGCCCCGACGGCGTTTTCCCAAACCGAGCCCCTGGATGTAGTTCATGTGCTTCATCATTTTCATCGGGGAGGGATCTTGTCCCAAATCAAAGGCAGTCTATGTGGCATACTGGGGCCTTTGGGGCTTTCGATGGTGAACCCCGTTAGCATCATGCCATCATCGTCTGGGTTTGATCTCTAAGACCGGGACGCCGTTTGTTTCGGCCCTTTCGTTGACTATGCTATCACCGTAGATGATGGTAAGATCTCGTTCGGACGAACTTTACGCACCGATGAAGAGTGGATGCCACCCCATTGATCCGGTGTAGCCAAGGGGCGTCCCAAAATGGCATGAATGTGATCGGGATGTCGATGACTTGGAAATCCGTCGGGACCATTTGTTTTCCAAACCACAAAGTTCAAGGTGGCTATTCCCAAGATCGGGCGGGATGTTGAGTCGTATGCCTTGATTGCCTCGAGTCGAGGGCTTTAGATCGGGCTTGCTTTGATCCCTAGCAAATCCATCATCTTGGCCGGAAGGACGTTCATGGATGATCCCCATCTACCAAGACTCGTGGGAGACGACGCTCGTCCGTTGAGCATGTTATGTAGAGGCTCATTGTGGTCGCCCCAAATTTTGGAAGGTCGAGCTCGTGAAAGTGATGATATTGCCGTAATTGACGTTGCCAATCATCCGAACCGCTTCATCGTGTGTCACCGTGATGGGAACCATGGTCCGGGCCGTGCTTTCTTCCAACTTGAGCTTCAAGGTGTAAGATGAAGTGAGTAGGGACCAGAGCGAGATGTTAGCCTCGAGTGCGCTTGAGCCGTGTCAAGACAGGATCTTCGGCCTTTGGGTCCAAGGTTTGACTTCTTTGGCGTAGGGCCCCTTTTCAATTCGTGGCTCGTGTATGGTGGCCTTTTGTCTGTCCGTGGAGGATTCACTGGGATTTGACCGAACGTGTCGAACATTCACCTCGGACTTATGGTTTTGCTTGTCTCTCCCGTTTCGTAGTGGGAGGAGCACGATTAGCGTAAGGCCGATCGCGCATTTCAATTCGTTCACCGTCATAGCCTTTACCGAAGCATCAATAGTGGCTTTGAGATCTTCCCAAGACAGGGGTTGGATTATCCGGACCTTCGGGCCTTCGGTGGCGGTGCGAAGCTCGTCCCAGTGATCATGGAGCAAACATTGCCGTGGCCTTGTGCGTAACTAGGCCGGGAGATTTGGCTGAGTAGATGACGTAGTAGTCAAACTTTCCCGAGGGTTCTCCAAGGGTTCCGACTGGGATCACCGGATTCGTACCTCTTTTTCGTTTTTGTTGAGAAGATAGCTTCTTCTTTCGTCGAGGACGGCCCTCGTTCATTGCATCCCGGAATTCCATTTCCAGACAAGCACCGCAATCGCAGACATCCCACCGTGATGTGTTCGTTGTTCGGCGGTGGTACCGGGACCTCGTGAGGCCGGATGGGCGTGCTTTCCTCTCGGAAGGTCTTGTGGCCTTACGTCATAACCGCATGGCTCGTACGAGGGTAACAGTTGACTTCCTCGGGAGACAATGAGAGATGTTAGAGGCCGTAGGAGCGCCATGACTGGGAAGCCCTGTAATTGGGTGGCTAATGTTCGAAGTGGTGCATGGCACCTTCGATCCAGGCTTGTTGCTCACCTTGACGTTTCTCAATAGCCATGAGGACCTGCCAAACTTCTTCCAATGTTGGGAAATTTCTTGGGGGTAAGGTCCCGTTTTCATCGTTGTTATCCACTGATTTGGCCATGGGGAATTGACGGACTGTCCTGGTGACAGAGCTGGGAAGGAGGTAGGACCTTCTGCTTTTGACACCGGGAGACGGGTTCCTGGTACTCTCGACCACTCTCTGTTAGCTGGAGGGGGTGACGGGCAAGGTTTAGACACAGGAATGGCCTAACGGGATAAAAGGGGGAAAGCTCACGTGGCATGCGGTTTCCGTTTCTTTTATTTTTGATTTTTTTTGTTGTTTTAATTTACTTAAAACATGTTTTCTCAGAATCCTAGGTAGGTTGGAAAAGATTGCTCTTGTTTTTCGCAACTATGCTAGATCCTGGGTCGCCGGAGACCATCCGCGCGGCTATAAGCCCCTCGTTTTGCACCCGTATTTCGACATCCCAGGTGGACGCCTGTGCGAGGGTCCTATAGTGCAAGCGGTTTCCACCGGCCTAAAAGAAAAATCGAACCTAAGGACCGAGCTCAGCCATGTTCGTTTTGATGCGTTAGCCACGTGAATAGTGAACCGAGCCGGCCACCGAGTCAAGATCAGTCAAGAGTTCCGCAAGATGACCTTCTCTTTACACTTGCTTGCGCAAAGTGCGGATCCGTGACGTTAGGGCGTTGGGCCGGGTCATATCGTCATGGCCGACGTATCAAAGGCGTGATGACATGGTGTCATGCGAGCATGGATGTATATCCTGGACGGAACATCGTCTGGGTGTAGCTTTGGAAATCAAGATCAGTCAAGATTTTAGCATGACCTTTCATCGCTTTGCTTGCGCAAGGGATCTTGAGTTCCGAGCCTTGACTCGTAAAAAATGGCCGGCATGGTATATGTATCCAGCCGTATGACACGGACCGGGTAAAACCAACCGAGTCCGGACAGAGTGTGACTCAAGACTCAAACGTGCGTGGTTGACGCTGGCTAGGATGGGATGTTTGGAATGATCCCGCGCGCGTCCAAGAGGCCTAGGAAGACCTAACGGACCGCAACCGAGACCACTCCGGCCGAGGGTTGTAGTGTGCAGTGTATCCGAGGCAAAGAAGGCGCGTAGCGTGCGGTGTAACCGAGGCAAGGTGTGCGTAGTGTGCGGTGTAACCGAGGCAAAGAAGCGCGTAGTGTGCGGTCTCTAAAATTCCTTTTCCGAGTAAAACAGAAGTTTTTGAAGAATTTTAAATGTATGCACGTATGTATATTGATGCATTTTTTTGTATTTTTATTTTTTTGTAAAAATAAAAAAAGTAAAGCACGTGCACACACACACAACAGTTAAAGGAAGGGGTAAAATGAAAGTTTGACCCTCATCATCGTTTTAAAAATCTTTTGTTTTGTTTAAAAGTTTTTAAAACAACATATTCCCCAGCGGAGTCGCCAAACTGAAATTGCCCGGATCCGAGAGGCTCGCGCCCCGGCATCTGGCATCTTTCGCGTTGGAGCGGTGTCTCGCCGTTTTGTTTTCGCATTTGTAGAGTCGCCACGCCGTTTTTATTAAGCCCAAAACATTGAAAAAGGGCATCAGTTTAAAGATAATTTTAAACTGTTTTGTGTGATGAGATTTTGAGTTCGGAGGTCAGATGACTCCTCGGGAAGAGAATATTAGAATATTAGAGCTCACCCGAGTCGCCTCGTAAAACGAGTCTTTCGGATACCCCTAATATCCTTTAAATGTTGTGTGTGTGTGTGTGTGTGCTTTTAAAAATGCATGCTGTATCGGATGTCTACATTGTATGCTATGTATGGAAATGTATTGAAATAGTAATGGAAGGAAGCCTTACCAATGTTGGTTCGTGTCTGTCTTCCGCTGGGGAATAGTGTTTGAGGTCGGAGTAGCGTTGGTGCGGACGGGATTGCTTCGGGAGATGCCGGTTGTCGCGGACGAGTTTCGGCGTGAGTTGAGGTTGCAGGCTGCGTTCGGGCAGAGGTTCGGCGTGCGTGGGGATCGTCGGGATCACTCGGGCAGAGGTTCGGCGTGCATTGTGGTGGCAGGAGTCACTCGGGCAGAGTTTCAGCGTGGTTTGGGATCGCCGGTTTGACTCGGAAAGAGCCGGGACACCGTGGAAAGACTGTGCAAGGCCTCCTGAGTACCACGAGGGGCTCAGAGTACCTCGAGAGTGCCTCGGGGCAGCGCGGGAGCATCGCGGGAGCGCTCGGAGAGGCTTCGAAGCACCACGAGGGGGCTCGGAAGGCCTCGGAAGGATCCGAAAGGGGCCGGGAATGCCTCAGAAGGACTTAGAGGGGAAGCCAGAAGGCCTAGGGAGGAAGAGAGAAGTGGGAGGTGTGTGAAAATGAGGAGGGGGAGCCCTCTATTTATAGTGCCAGATTAGGTGCAAAGAGGCCCGTACGGACCTCCCTGGTAATCCAAAGATTTTTGGTTTTCCTCGATTTGAGGGAATCTGTGATGATGGAGGAATATTTGCAATTATGGTGTCCCCGAGCAATAAGGTCCATACGGACCATCTTGCATGCAAAGAGGTCCGTACGGACCAACTAAGCATGTGGGTAATCATTTCTTCCGGATTTGAGGGAATATTGTGGACTTTAAGAAGATTCAATAATTATGACAACAAAGAGGTCCGTACGGACCAATATTGCTTTCCCAATTTCCTGAAAATTCCCGAAAGGTCCTTTTGTCCCTTTTTATCCCGTGAAGGCTCCTCCCTTGGTTTGGTTGGGGTTTAGAGAGGGTTTTGAATGAGAGGGGTCCGTCGAGACCGTGTTGATGAGTCTCGCGGTGTTTCCCGTGTGTTTGAAAGGGTGTGATCCAGATTGGGGTACTTACAAAAAGTGCCACCGACCGATCCGAGTTATGCCGCTACCTTTGAGGTGGGATCTGCGGATGGAAGATCCTTCGACGCAATTGCCGATCACCCGGTGGTGGCAATACGCGTCCTTTCCCGCCAGGTTCTCTTTCACCGTAGAGAGGGCGCCGTTACGTCGACGCAAGATTCGAACCGGTACGCAGAAGAGTGTATAGGGAGACACAGCATGGCTATCTTGTGGAGACGGAGTGAGATTGGGTGGCCGACACTGGACAGCTCGACCTTGAGGAGGACCGAAGCAAGGGCTAACCCTGGGAATCGTATCGGCGATGCCATGGCCGGGATTACGAGACGAATGCTGATCGGGAGGCCAATCAAAGCACTGTGATGATGGCTCGAAGTGAGGCGACTCGAGACAGAGCTAGAGAAAGGGATGTGTTGACAGCCACAGGGTTGACGGAGGCGTCGGGAAGAGTCCCTGAGCCAGGTAGAAGGCCTACCGAAATTTTTCCTGTGAAAGTGAAGAACACTCGCCGGGGAAAAGGAAAGGGGAAGAAGGATGAAGGACCTAGTACAGGAACTAGGTTGACCTTCTTTGTCCATAGTATCCACCCATTGTCATTGCAGACACATTAATTGATTAATGTTTTATTGTAGTTTTGCTAGCGTGTAGCGAGTCAAGAGTTGACCGTGCTTGAACTCATCAAAGAATGTTTTAACCGTTATGAATTTGTAGGTTAAATGAAAAGAGTTTTTCGAAACACAAGCAATTGATGCTTATTGTATTTTTTTTGTTTTTTAGACCGAACCAATGATGGCTGCCTACGTTCCCATTTTACAATTGGACTAAGGGGCTCAGGTCACCGTAGTTCGACACTTTAGGTGAATTTGAGAAAAACAAAGACAAAAGAAGTGCGACTGCTTTTTACCCGGATCATTAGCGGAATGTATCCAAACTGGGTATTACTCTTTTAGCACTTTAATTTACTGAGGGGGACGGTGTATGGGGAAGGAGAGTTGACTCGTGCTCTTCCTCAAACGAAGTATCTGCGGAGCTTGCTTCCGTTCACGGTGTTAACGAAAGGGTTTCCGTCCAAGTCTGCTAGCTTCATGGCTCCTCCGGAGAAGATTCTTTGTACCACGAATGGTCCTATCCAGGTAGGCTCCCACTTTCCGAGGGGATTGGTCTGCGTAGGAGGCTTTTCCTTTAGCACCAAGTCGCCTTCTCTGATATCTCGGATCTTGACTTTCTTGTCGAATGCTCGTGCCATTCTGCTCTGGTAGGCTCAAGTATGTTCCATGGCTTTCAATCTGTGCTCATCGAGTAGAGCAAGTTCGTCGTGACGGCTCTGTAGCCATTCGACTTCATTAATCCCGTTTTCCAAGAGGACTCGGAGGGATGGAATTTCCAATTCCACTGGCAACATTGCTTCCATTCCGTAGGTAAGCGCGAACGGAGTCTCCCCTGTGGCGGTTCTGACTGATGTTCGGTATCCCCAGAGGGCTAAATGTAGCTTTTCGGGCCCGTCCCGACCTCTGGTGGTCATCTTTCTGATTATCATGGCGAGAGTTTTGTTGGCTGCCTCTACTGCACCATTGGTTTGTGGTCTGTAAGGAGAAGACTTGTGACGTGTGACTCTGAATTCGGTCAGAAGTTGGTCACAATCTCCTTCAAAGTGAGTCCCATTGTCGGATATGATCTCGTTGGGCACTCCGTATCGGCACATGATGTTCTCTCGGATGAACTCGGCCACCTTCCTAGAATTCAGTACCTTGTACGATCTGGCTTCTACCCATTTGGTGAAGTAGTCGACTGCGACTAAAATGAACTCGTGACCATTGCTCCCTGGAGGAGTGATCTTGCCGATGACGTCGATTCCCCATGTGGCGAAAGGCCATGGCGTAGTCATGCAATAGAGTTCATGTGGAGGAATGTGATTGAGGTTGGAGAACCGTTGACATTTGTCGCAGCTTCGGACGAACTGGATGCAGTCAGTTTCCATTGATATCCAGTAGTATCCCATACGGAGAATGATCTGTGTCAATGCTCGGGCGTTCATGTGCGGACCGCAGGTTCCGTTGTGAACTTCATTCATTAGCTCGCTGGCTTTTTCTTTATTTGTGAATGTGTGCCCAAATTTTTGTGTTTGTTGGATTCACGCGAGTTTGAAGACATCCGGTTTAATTTGAAAAACGGAGTCGCCACGCCATTTTGATTTCCTCAAAACTTTGAAAAAAGGATTTTTATGGGTTCGGAGGTTAAGTTACCCCTTGGGAAGAACGGATCGTCGTTCACCCAAGGTGCCTTGCCGGATCAAGTCTCCCAAGATCCCATTAATCGTGCTTGCTTGTGTGCTTTCTTGTGTGCATGTGTTTGAAAATAAGGGGAGGGAATGTCCCAAGTCGTCTTCCGGACGTACAAACCATTTATTGGTTGTCGCTCGGGATTTCTTGGATTTTATGTATTCGGGATTATGATCCCGTCCTCATCTTGGACTTGTGATCATCGCATTTTTGGACCTTGGGACTTGCGTGATCGAGAGAATGACTCTCTTTATAGTCAAAGATGAGGTTCCTTAGAAAAGGAGGGTCCTTAGCCCATCAATCCTACACTTTAAGATGGTCGAGCTCATATAGATGCTTCATACTCATCTTAAGTGATAATCGGAGATATAGGGTTCAAAGGTGTCCTTTTTTAAAGAGATTATGAAACCTTTATGGAAGGAACGATGTAAAGATAGGATCTTTTACACCGGTCCGTTCCGAGGTTACTAATGGGGGAATGGGGGAATGCATGTAAAAATGACATTTTTAATGAAAAGATGACATTTTTGGGTTGCAAAGGATGCATTTGGTTTAAAGAAATGATCTTTATTGCAAAGGATGCATAAAGACACAATTTTTATGCAAATGATGCATTTTTATGAAGAAATTGGAATTCAATATGCAAAGGATGCATAAAGATTACATTTTGAAAAGCATAGGATGCTAGTTTATGGTAAAGACATGATCTTTAAAGCAAATGATGCTTGGAAAAGGGATTTTGAATGCAAAGGATGCATTTTGATTGAAAAGATTTGATTTTTTATATGCAAAGGATGCATAAAGATGATATTTTTATTGGAAAATAGGGGTTTTAGGTGCAAAGGACGCACCTTTATGGATAAAGACTACATTTTTAATGGCAAATGATGCCTAATGCATGCAAAGGGGAAGGGGGAATATAAAGATATGATTTTTAATCTACCAAGTCCCAAGCAAGATAAAAGCAATGCAATGAGCAATTATAGAGCAATTAAGATGCAAGGTTAGGGCGTGCGAGGTTACCAATGGCTTCCTTTTCTTCTTTGGATGAAGCTAGGAGGAGAGGATTGATCTTGAGCCTTCAAGGAGGAGGGAGATAACTTCTTGAGCTTCTTCTTCACCTTCTTGAACTTCCAGCTGCTCCTGGGAGGTTTCTTCACGTATTATGAGTATTTGTGGGTGATTTTGTTTATGATTAAAATGGGTAGAGGAGGGCTCTATTTATAGGCAGTCTGGAAATCGCCAATGAAGCCGTGCGGCTAGGGACCTCGAGCTAATGCTAGGAGTGACCGATGTAGTCAGATATCTGAACCTCTATGAGGGGTTACTTCATCACTGATGAGTGACAAAGGAACGGGGTGACCAAAGTGGTCGGATGGCTGGACCTTTTATAAAAGGCTACCTACGTATCCCGGAGGAATCAAGCCTTGATCGTAGTTCAAGCATCACTAGATAGTTAGGAACGATGTCTAGGATCCTTGAAGGTTTTGACAATTAATGGAGGTCACACCGAGGAAACTAGAGCTTACGTCACTATCGAGGAGATAGAGGTAGCTAAAGTTGAGAGAAACTTGAGCGTACGTCACTATCTGGGATAGAGGTAGCTTAAGTTTAGAGAACTTAGCATACGTCACTATCCGGGATAGAGGTAGCTTAAGTTTAGAGAACTCGAGCATACGTCACTATCCGGGATAGAGGTAGCTTAAGTTTAGAGAACATAGCATATGTCGCTATTCGGGATAGAGGTAGCTTAAGTTAAGAGGAACTCGAGCATACGTCACTATCCGGGATAGAGGTAGCTTAAGTTTAGAGAACTTAGCATACGTCACTATTCGGGATAGAGGTAGCTAAGTTTAGAGAAACTCGAGCATACGTCACTATCCAGGATAGAGGTAAGCTAAGTTTAGAGTTTTGACAATTCGGAGGTTGTCACCTAGCATTATCCCGTTATAACGGAATTAACGGAGGCGACTGGGAAGAAAGCTCAATTGCTTAGGAGATAAGGGATATCTTCTGAAAAAGATGTTATCTTAGTTAAAAGATAACGGGAATTGCATGCCCAAGTGGAAGGTCCAGGGGCAGGATTGTAATTTTCTGCTCAGAGCGAATGAGGCCGCCCGGCATGAGATGGAGAAAAAGAAGCCGTACGGCTAGAAGCTTGATTTTTCCAGATTATTTAAAACAGATTTGAACGGGCATTGGGCATTATTGCCGCCCAAGAGCTGCCGAGGAAGAGAGGGAGAAAGGAGAGAATTTCTGCAAAATTCTTCAATTTCCTTTGCTTCTATCGATTGGAATGGATCCGGAGGGCAATCCTCTACCGAGGCAAGCAAGAAGAAATATCTCCGCGGGCGCTCGGAGGAGGAGGAAAGAACTCATTCGAACGGAAAGAAAGTATGACTTTCTTACGCCTCCGTCGGAACTTTACCCGGGGAGAAGAGAGCACAAATCGACGAACCCGCGTCCGGTTGGGGTAAGCGCTCTTATTTGGCTCGATTCCGTCGATTTTGATTGAGTTTTCATTGATTTAGGGCTTGACCCGAATTTTAGGAATTTTCTAGGATTTTCCTAGGATTTTTGAATGATTTTGAGACATTGACGATGAACCTATGAGGCCACGAATATGCAATGTGCAATTTATTTGACAAAAATAATGAGAATGACCCACTTTTTTCTCGAAAATAAAGTAAGAATGATAATTGTCTAAAGTGAGACGGAGTTCTTGCATGTGCTAGAACTAGGTCAAAATTTTGATCATCAAGATTTTTGGAAGATGAAAAGGATTCATGCATGCCATTTTTGAAAGAATAATGCTTATGTGCAAAGAATTGTGAAAATTGTGATTTTGTGCTTTAGGAAAGCAATGGGACTTGACATGACGTGTTTCAAGTGATGAAAGACGCTTTTTTGATGCAAATCATGCTAGAAAAACTTTTGTGAATGCTTTTCTTTTGAAAATATATGCACTTTTTTGAATATATGCATGCTTTTGAAAATGATGAATGATTGACACATTTCTTTGTTGTGCTTGTCTACAGGAGAACAAGTCCAGAGGACCATCTGAGATTGCCGTCAGACTTTGGCAGAGGATGCCATATTTCGAGAAGAATGGGGTGAATCCCAAGCAGCTGGTGCGGGCTACCGGCCTAGATCTATTCATCGAGGCTATCGGCAGGGGGATCCACATCACCTCTAAGAGCAAGGGCTTGGTCCAGGCCCTATCTGAGTTTTGGTGGGATAGCACCCATAGCTTCCATCTGAGCTGGGGAGAGCTGACAGTGACTCCCGCTGATTTCACGGCTATTACTGGTCTACAGTTCACCGGGAGGCCCGTGACTTGGAGAGACCACATTACAGCTGAGGAGTTCAGAGATTTGGTCGGGTTTGAGCTGATTCCCAAGGGACTGGGTATGGAGACGCGGAATGTCGAGGTGGCAGTCCAGAACTGCATACGGGACTTTGCCGTTAGTGATGTGACTGCCCAGCAGCTGGCTAGAGCATTCGTGTGGTTGATGCTGTCAGTCACCATTTTTGCTAATTTTGGGACGCTGGCCATGACTTGCCTTCTCGAATCTATGGAGAATGTGGATGGGATTGGGACGGTCTCGTGGGGAGAGGCCGGATTGGCGGAGCTCTACTTCTCTTTGGACATGTACAACCGGAACAAAGCTGCTTCCATGGACTGCTTTTCCTTTGCCCTTGAGGTAGTCTCCTTTTCTTTTCTCTTTCTTTTCTTGTCTTGAGACTTTTATGAAAGAGAAATGACCCTTTTTTGATGTTTTGAACATGCAGGTCTGGTTCTGTGAGGTGATCAGGTTCTTTCCGTGGAACCAACAGAGCGATATCACCATCTTTCCTGCTATGGTTCGCTGGAGGGGAGATGCGAGAGATAAGTTCACGGGAAAGACCCGGATTACTTTTGATTACAAGATGGTGAGGCCGGTCATCAACAGGGATGGGCACGACAGAGTGGACTTCTACCCTTGGGGCAGGTATCCGGAGATCTTGCTGGGAGAGGCCATTGAGGCGACGAGGCAGCGGAGATGGCTGACGGGGCTGACATGTGATGTCATATATTTGGGGGACCGTTTCTCGAGGCAGCATGGCCATGTCCCTCCATTGGACGCCATTACTCCTCAGGATCCTCCAAAGACGGATGCCGCAGCCTGTGGATTGGCCGAGAGGATGAGATTGCTAGGTACTGTGCGGTGCGTGTCCGCCGAGGAGTACTTTGACATGGATACCCCTACGCCGTGTTTGTGGAGCAGTGACCGAGGACGCCACGAAGCTAGTGAAGCCGGCGGTCACTCAGTGGATATGGGGAGGATGAGCCCTCGACCCGCCGATCCCTCCCGCGCATCCGTCCTACGTGGTCCATGGAGTTCCGAGGAGGATGAGGATTCTGTCCCCGACACTAGGGAGCCCCAAGATACCCTACCGCCCGACAAAGACTGTAAGTATACTTTTAGGGTCTTTCCCTTTTTCAGCTTTCTTTGCTTTTTTGCAATTCCGAGATTTTCGAGATTTTCTCGAGATTTTTCTTCTTTTTCTCAGGTTCCGGCTCGCACTTATGATAGGTCGGTCGTGCGGAATAGGGGCTGGAAGGACATGTGCCGGTCTCTTCGAGGAAGCCGGCTGCGCTTCAAAGGCGGCAGCGGATGCACAGGAGCCCGGGCGCAAGAGACGGCATGTCGGGGGCACAGCGTCCACCTCATCGGCCTCGGAGTACTCTTCCAGTGCCATGCCTCGGGGGCGGGGACCCAACACTGACATTCTGGAGCAGCTGGCTGAGTACGGGCACGATAATGTCCATTTGTCTGATGTGAGCGACCAGGAGGACTTGATGAGGGAGGCTAGCGTTTATGAGCTGAGCAGTGATGAGGAAGAGGAAGAATCGGAGGCCTAGGAGGTCTCTAGAATGGATTTAGGAACAAAACAAACAATTAACACATTTGATGCACACTTTGTTTATTTTTTGCTTTATTTGGGCGCCGATGGGGCGAAGACATTGTAGTAATGCTTTATTTACTTTCCTAATTTATGCTTTTTAAATTTGCATATTATCTGAGCCTCGGGGCAGCTTTTTGCTTGGAATTGGGGCTGAAACTGGGCCAAAATGATTTATAATGATATGTAACTGCTTGAATGGCTTCTGGATATGTTTTTGTACAGGTTTTGGTTGAAAAGGTGGGGTGAAAACTCCCTTGGGCAGCAACTTGGTTGCTGCAGAATTTTTTTCTGCAGATGGCTAATGTAGCCGTGCGGTTTTGTCCAGAGGGCAAATGAAGCCGTGCGACTCACAGTTCTGTCTGAACTGGTTATTTTCTGAATAAAAGCAAGGCTTGGCCATTTCATTTCATTTTCACTCTAGACTTGTCCCAATTGTTCCCAGAGCACATTTTGGACTTAAAGACACCATCTTTGGTCATTTTGCAATGGAGAAGCCTGTCAGATTGCAAAGGGGGAAGCGAGACCGTTTTCTGTCCGATCTTCAATCTTGGGTGAAGCATAACTTCCAATCTCACAAGGGGCTGCTTGATTCTTCCTTCAAGATCAAGTCTTTATGGCATTTGAGGGATCTCCCGCCCGATTGGGACCTTTTGAGAGCAGCAGCAAGGTTTTGGGACGTCCGGAGACACGTTTACTGCTTTTCTTACAACGAGATTGTCCCAACGCATGAAGACTTCCGAGCCTTGATTGGGGGTCCCGAAATTGAGGCTATATCTATTCCGCTGGTCGGAGACGTGCCGGTGGCGGTAAAGCTTGCATCTTTTCTGCAGATTTCTCTGGAAGAGGCTGAGGGGATGATGATAGCCCCGGACAGGATTGACCTTTCTGATATCCCGGGCAGGTTTGGGTCTCCGGCTATGGCTGCGACCATGGTGGCTATGGATGCTTTCATTCTCTGCATATTTTCTGCTCTGTTCACTGCTGAGTCCGTGGGGATCTGTCATGGTGGTCTCTTGGACATGGTCAGAGACTGCAGGACTGGGAAGGACATTGTCCCCTTGGTTTTGGGAGAGACACTTCATGGCATCGATAGGATGGCTAGGGGAGACCATTTCATGAGGTCTGGGAGTCCGGCTGTACTGACTTTGTGGCTGCAGGAGAGGCTCGGGGCTTTGCCAGGGGCTTTGCCGACTCAGTGCCCTTGGGTGATTTCTCGGAGAGGTGCACCGAGGCAACAGGACCAGGGTAGCTGGGAGCTGACGATGGCTAGGCTATCCACTTCGGACATCCGTTGGTGGATACCTCATTGGAGGTTGCAGACCAGGAGGATATTTCAGGAGTCTTATGCTGTGAGGGTTCCAGGGTTCTGCTGGTCATCCTTCTACATTCCCTGCTTGGTATCCAGGCAGTTTGGGGCTTTACAGGAGCCATTGAGTGATTGGGAGGACATCCGGACCATGGAGGTGGTGCCATTGGACATGAGAGATCCAGCCAGCTTCTCATTTTTCTCGAGGGCTTGGACATATGCTGCTTTCCCACCCAGGGCTATCTTCAGGAGCAGGAAGAGCACCATCTTGACCACTGTCTACTTGGACTGGTACGAGAGGGAAATGGGAGCGACTCAGGTCATTTTGGGGGAAAGACGTCAGGCTTTATTGGGAGCTGACTGCGACTCGAGTAGGACTCTGAGGGAGACTGAGGCTAAGGCGAGTCGCCATAACCAGTCGGGTGACCTGATCAGGGATATGGAGGCTCGATACAAGAGATTGTCCGAGGTCGCTCCTTTGACTGAGGCTCAGAGGGAGGAAGTGCGGACTCGTGCTCGTGTAGAGAGGGCACTTATTGACACGGGTTTGATAGAGGCTCCAGTGAGGATACCGGAGATCGGGATAAGGGATACCGACCTTATAGAAAAGAAGAGAAAGAAAACTCGACGGGGTCGAGGTAAAGGGAAGAAGACCAAAGAAGACTCAGCGAATGACGACTGACAGATCTTTTCTTAGGATTCCCTTATTGCCATTTTGCAAACACATTAGTTTTATTTAGGCATTTTTTGTATTTTAGATCTTTGTAGCAGGTTAGCAGAGTCAAGAGTAGACCGTGCTTGAACTCATCAAGAAATTTTTAACTTGTAATGAACAAGAAATATTATCTTAGAAATTAGTCAAGACACATTTCATGGAAATTCAAATGTCTTATTGATTGGGACCCGTTTTATGAAAACTGAAATACCCTTTATTATTTAGGACGCACTTCATGGAAGCTTGATTGTCCTTTTTATTGTTTAGACCGAACCATATATGGCTGCCTACGTTCCCCTTTTACAAGAAAGACTAAGGGGCTCAGGTCTTCGTAGTTCATTCTGGTGAACTATATATTTTTTCTCTTTTTTTTTTATTCTTTTATGTGCAGCCCTGTTTTTTGCCTAGACCGCCCTTTTTGGGGTTTTCAGCCTAGCTGGGCATTACTCTTTTTGCACTAAGATTTTTTCTCTTTTTTTTATGTGCAACCCTGTCTTTTGCCTAGACCGCCCTTTTTGGGGTTTTCAGCCTAGCTGGGTATTACTCTTTTTGCACTTTTTTTTTATTTTTCTTTTAGACATAGTATCTTCTGAGCTTATCACCGTTGACTGGGTGGACAAAGGGATTGCCGTCCAGGTCTGCAAGCTTCATGGCTCCTCCCGATAGTATCTTCTGCACCACATACGGGCCGATCCAAACGGGTTCCCATTTTCCCAGGGGGTTGTCTCTGGTAGGGGGCTTCACTTTCAACACTAAGTCACCCTCTTTGATGTCTCTGGCCTTGACCTTTTTGTCAAACGCTCTGGCCATCCGCCTCTGGTAGGCTCGGGTGTGTTCCATGGCTTTTAGCCTTCTTTCATCAAGCAGGGCTAACTCATCATGCCGTCATCAAGCAGGGCTAACTCATCATGCCGGCGTTCTTAAGCCCAAATGGCATCACTGTATAACAGTAAGTTCCCCACGGTGTGGTGAAGGCTGTCTTTTCTTGGTCTTCCTCGGCCATCTTGATCTGGTTGTAGCCTGCAAAGCCATCGACGAAGGATTTGACTTCGTAGTTGGCAGTTGAGTCCACCAGGATGTCTATGTTTGGCAAAGGGTAATCGTCCTTGGGGCTGGCCTTGTTTAGATCTCGGAAATCCACACAGCAGCGCACCTTCCCATTGGCCTTGGTGACGGTCACAATATTGGATAACCATGTCGGATATTCGATGACTCTGATGAATCCTACCCGCAGTAGCTTCTCAATCTCTTCTTTGACCTGTAGAGACCACTCTGGCTTGATCTTCCTCAATTTCTGCTTTACTAGCTTAGCATCTGGTGCTAGAGGGATTCTGTGCTCTACTATCGAACTATCTAGCCCCGGCATATCCCTGTATGACCATGCAAACACGTCGACGTATTCCCTGAGCAGATCGATCAGTCTGTCCCGTTCAACCCCCTGGAAGAAATTTCCGATCTGTGTCTCTTTAGGTTCCTCGACAGTACCCAAGTTCACACTTGTCAAAACCTCCTCGGCAGCTTGGGCCCGGTTTTCCTCTTTTTCTAAAACCTGCTTAAAGATTTCTTTAATGTATTGTTCATTTAGTGTGTTTGCATCTTGTTCAAATGATTCATTATTAACTGTTGTTAAGTTTTGAGTTAATTTATCATTTGTTAAGTTGGCAATAAGAGGATACTCAGAAAGATCTGTCATTTCATTCAAAATAAGGGGAAATATGACATCGATTACATTTTGATAGTCCTCAGGCGTGAGGCCTTCGGATGACTCAGAGGACTGGAATTCAAAGATTCCTGACTCGGCGAATAGACACTACCGACTCTGGACCCTACACTACTTATTGACTCGAGGGTGGCTTGACAAGGGTTGGACCGGGATCTCACTCCTTCTTCTTTGTTGCCACAGGGAATAGCGGTCTTGTCAGCGTTCTCTTTTGGCTGTGCATTCTGTGGATCATAATTGCCTTTGTTGACACCATTTCCATGGGGAATACCTGATCGATACGCGGAATCTCCTTTACGAACTTAACTTTATCCGTCTGTACCTGCTGGGCGGTAGGACCGGTTGTGCTTTCGGCATCCGAGATACGGCTTTCTTCATCCCAAAAGTCTTACGGCTGGTTCACTCTTCTTTCCACCTTTTCCCAAACAGTGGGAGCGATCCTCGGGAGTGGTAAGAGCCATTACAAATACATTATGCTCATCATGGGTGATGAAGGGTTACGAAGAGACTTTCATTAACATGGCTTGTTTTACTTCAAACTAGCAGTCTTCATAAGTGAGCCTTTCTTACGTAATCTTGACCATGGTTACTGGTTCGATATCATAGAAAAGAGGCCGAGCTCTGACAACATTAACAAAATCAGTTCCGACTATGGGCCCAAACTGTCCTTCCATGGCGGCGGCGTTAATCAAATCTTTCCATTTTCCTTGCAACTCAGCATAAGGAACATTGAACTTCAGAATGTCTATGATCTCTGGATTTCCAAAGTTGACTGCATTTGTCTCCCCGAACTCGACCATGTTGACCTGATTGTTAGCTGGAAGAGGGTTCTTGACCACATTAGGACCCCGAGGTGGTTCCAGCTTGCCTTCTTCAATTAGGCGAGAGATCAGGAGTTTCAGGTAGGTGCAATCATTGGTGTTATGCCCATGATATTTGTGGAAGCGGCAATGTTTGGTTTCGTCCATTCTGACACTAGGGTTTTTGGGTTTCCAGTTTTCCAAAGGTCTGATGAGTCCTTCGGCTACCAAACCGTCAAAGACCTTTTCTAGTGGCATTCCGAAATCTTCCGAGGTCTCGGCTTCGTAACTACTTGGCTTGAATTCTGTCCCACTTTCTCATTCTGGATGTAATTGACAGCGCCGACCGTTTCTTTTCCCTTTATAGTGACAGCCGGGGCGTTTGACACTGGTGCTTTGTAGCGATAAGAGCTGGCTGATCCTGTGGCCGGGGCCATGTTGAAGGCATTTTCAAACTTGGTACCAGCATTTACCATCGCTCGAAGGTCAGGATAATAGTAATTGCCAATTTGGACCCTTAGTTGAGGCTTTAAGCAGGATTGGAAGATCTCCATCTGTTCCTCTTCATTTAGCGGGGTCATCATTTCACTGAGCTTCCAGTTCCATCTCCTGTAAAATTCACTCACTGGCTCGTCTCGGGCGTTTGTAGAGTGCCTTGTAGGTCATTCTGCTGGTTTCCCAATTCAAATTGGCCTTATACTTCTCAGAAAGGCTTCCTTAATTTGGTCCCAGGTGGCTCGGGCTTACGGTTTTACGTGCGGGAACCATCTAAGAGCCGAACCCTTTAATGACAAGCGAAAATGGTCGGCCATTTGCTGATGTGTACGATCCTTGGCTCTCATGGCAAGAAGGTAGCTTTCAATATGAGTCAGGGACAATCGGTGTCGTTGAACTTTTCAATCTCTGGCATCAGGAATTTTGGAGGAAGAGGGACAATTTTCTTGGGATCGTAATCTGATATGCCGCCTTTTGGTGTTCGGTTCTCCGAACTTCTCTGCATGGACTTAACTTGTTCCATCAACCAAGTCATGTTGGGGTCGGGGACGGTTTCGATTACGAAGCGGGCTTGTCGAGATTTGAGTGGCGGGGCGTGGGTAGCACGGTGGTAGCTAGTACCATGGCTTGGGAGTCTTTAGAAGGGAAATAGGTGTAAACTTGGCTGGTTCGGTGTTTCCACGAGGCCGACCGGAGGCATAGGAATTAGGCTTGTAGTTGCGAAGTAGGAAAAAGGAGCCTCGTGGGATCCTATTGGCAAGGTTGGGGGTGGAAGATCTGGCGTGGCGGGCGGGGAGTTAAAAAGGTCACTTGATTGATTGAGGCCTGGAAGTTGTCTCGGGACGGCCCATACCGGGGAGAGGGAGTGAATCCCGTAGGGTAGTGCGAGAGGCTGTGTGACTGGGATAGTTGTGGCGTTTGTTCTCTGTTGGTAGGGAACAAAGTGGGTCTTATACGAGGAGGAGAGGGTGTCGGGACCCTAATAGCTTGGGATACGGAAAAGGTGAAAAGGGACAGTCTTTGGCAAAGGCTCATATGTGGATGGAGGAGGGCACTGGTTATAGGCTAGGGGGGCTGAGATGGTCACTTCTGGAGTTTCATCTTCTACAATAACCAAGGAACCATTGGGCTCTACCACTATCTGGACCCCATGACGGCGTAGCGCATCAATGAGCATGGCCTGCTGTTCCTCATGGGCCTTACGACTGTTTTCCAAGGCTAAGGCTAGCTCTTCTTCCCTGGTCATCTGGTTACCCAAACCAGTGCTGTTCTCTGTCGAATCGGACATTCGACTCTGGGTGACCAAGCGAGGATTACGGCGAGCGTGCGAGAATTCTGCGCTAACAAGTCGGCCGACCGGTGTTCTCACCCACTTCTTTCTCGTTGCGGGAAAGGGATAGGAAAGGTTTAGACTCGGGGTAGGTGTTTAGTTTGAAGGATCGGGCAATATGCAAATTAGAATCTTCCGGTTTACTTAAACAGTGTCTTTTATTAATATCTATTTGGTTGGAAAAGGGGATTTGCCCTTCTTTTTCGTAACTACTCTAGATCCTGGATCAGTGGGTTCCGTCACTACGTCTATAAGCCCCTCGTATTCCACCTGTATTTCGACCTTCCAGGGTGGACAGCCCCGGGCGAGGGTCCTATAGGGCACGCGGATCCCACCGACCGAGAGTAAAGAACGCTCCTAACGGGTCTAGCGGGTCATAGGAACTTTCAACGCACGAGCGATGCGGATTATAGTCAAGGCAATACCGGAAAGTCTCGTCTTTACGCCTTGATAGAATTTTGGCGAGAATTTCGCTTGAGCGAATGACGTTTTGACTTTCGGTAATGTCCGAGAAGATAATAGGCATGGGTCGGGTGGCAAAAGCCGGATGACACAGTGTCACATTGAACTTCGTTGCATACGCCGGACGTGAGTTAGAATCGAAGTCAATGCCGGGTCAAGATCTTGCCAATTTTTCCTTGTCGGAATTTTAGCAGAGCTTCGCTTGAGCGAAAGATCTTTTGATTTGTTGGCAAAGACTCGGTCTTGACTCTTGCGCATTCCGTGCAGGTCAAGGTCAATAGTCAATGTCGGAGTCGAGATCTCGCCAATTTTTCCTTGTCGGAATTTTGGCAGAGTTCCTCTTCCGTTATGAACTAAGGCTTGACCTTTACGAGGGTATGCAACTGGGCTATATGACACGGACTAGACCAAAAATCAACCAAAAGTCACGGTTTTTTGAAACGTGTGACACGACCGTGCATTGGTCGACACCGGCCGCCATGGGGAGGTTGGGATGATTCCGTGCGCGCCGGAGCATCGTAAGGCTTTGTCCGTGACTGCAGCTGGAACCACCCTCGTGTTTGAAGGACGTGCGTGCAAAGTGTACATGATATATCAGGTGCGCGTAGTGTGCGGTCTCCTAAAAATGTTCCTTTTTGAGTTAAAAACAGAGATTTTCATAATGTGTTTTAAAGGAATGATTTTCGGGACGGGGAAAATGCAGCACATAAGCACGTAAATTTTTTGGGAGCCCCAGTCAGTCATGGAGCTGAGTAGCCCCAAGCTGCTAGGACTGCCAGATTAACCATGATTTTTCCTGGTGGAATTGCCACTGAGGTCGCCTGGTCAGAATCCAAGGAGGATTGAGCCGTACGACTGCATGGATCAATTTTCCAGGTTCCACTCCTTTTGCTATTTTTTTCGGGTTGTTTCCCGTTCAAAGTATGCACATATTCCAAGATGCAAATGATGCAATGCAAGGTAAAGAAAGCAAGCATGATTAATGAAATCAGCGACGGGAGTCTAACCCGCTCAAAGGGAAAAACTTTCTTTTATATTTTTTTCAAAATTTTTTTTTTTCGAAAAGGGATACTGGTACGTGGGATTGTTAAACCACCGGTTATCCCAACTCCCACATCAGGGAGTGTACATGAAGGGCAAGTGGTTTCCACCTATATACCGAGTATCGATTTTTTTGTTTTGAAAATAAAACTTTTCTCCTTTGGGATATCCCCAGCGGAGTCGCCAAACTGTGAATGTGTGCCCAAATTTTTTGTGTTTGTTGGATTCACGCGAGTTTGAAGACATTCGGTTTAATTTGAAAAAACGGAGTCGCCACGCCATTTTGATTACCTCAAAACTTTGAAAAAAAGGTTTTATGGGTTCGGAGGTTAAGTTACCCCTTGGGAAGAACGGATCGTCGTTCACCCAAGGTGCCTTGCCGGAGCAAGTCTCCCAAGATCCCATTAATCGTGCTTGCTTGCGTGCTTTCTTGTGTGCATGTGTTTGAAAATAAGGAGGGAATGTCCCAAGTCGTCTTCCGGACGTACAAACCATTTGTTGGTTGTCGCTCGGGATTTCTTGGATTTTATGTATTCGGGATTATGGTCCCGTCCTCATCTTGGACTTGTGATCATCGCATTTTTGGACCTTGGGACTTGCGTGATCGAGAGAATGACTCTCTTTATAGTCAAAGATGAGGTTCTTTAGAAAAGGAGGGTCCTTAGCCCATCAATCCTACACTTTAAGATGGTCGAGCTCATATAGATGCTTCATACTCATCTTAAGTGATAATCGGAGATATAGGGTTCAAAGGTGTTCCTTTCTAAAGAGATTATGAAACCTTTATGGAAGGAACGATGTAAAGATAGGATCTTTTACACCGGTCCGTTCCTAGGTTACTAATGGGGGAATGGGGGAATGCATGTAAAAATGACATTTTTAATGAAAAGATGACATTTTTGGGTTGCAAGGGATGCATTTGGTTTAAAGAAATGTTCTTTATTGCAAAGGATGCATAAAGACATGATTTTTATGCAAATGATGCATTTTTATGAAGAAATTGGACTTCAATATGCAAAGGATGCATAAAGATTGCATTTTGAAAAGCATATGATGCTAGTTTATGGTAAAGACATGATCTTTAAAGCAAATGATGCTTGGAAAAGGGATTTTGAATGCGAAGGATGCATTTTGATTGAAAAGATTTGATTTTTATATGCAAAGGATGCATAAAGATGACATTTTTATTGGAAGATAGGGGTTTTAGGTGCAAAGGATGCACCTTTAAAGACTACATTTTTAATGGCAAATGATGCCTAATGCATGCAAAGGGGAAAGGGGAATATAAAGATATGATCTTTAATCTACCAAGTCCCAGGCAAGATAAAAGCAATGCAATGAGCAATTATAGAGCAATTAAGATGCAAGGTTAGGGCGTGCGAGGTTACCAATGGCTTCCTTTTCTTCTTTGGATGAAGCTAGGAGGAGAGGGTTGATCTTGAGCCTTCAAGGAGGAGGGAGATAACTTCTTGAGCTTCTTCTTCACCTTCTTGAACTTCCAGCTGCTCTTGGGAGGTTTCTTCACGTATTATGAGTATTTGTGGGTGATTTTGTTCATGATTAAAATGGGTAGAGGAGGGCTCTATTTATAGGCAGTCTGGAAATCGCCAATGAAGCCGTGCGGCTAGGGACCTCGAGCTAATGTAGCCGTGCGGCATTATCCCTTGTGACTCAGCATTTCTAGAACCATGCAAGGTGGCAATATCTAGAAGCTTCCTCCCAATTAAGAAAAACGTGTTTCTTAATTGGGAAGGCTCCCTTTCAGCCTTTAATCAATTTGGAACAGTTCCGGAATATTTCCGGAACACTAGGAAGGTCCGGGGAATTACCGGGAAACTTACCGAAATTGCCGGGAAATTTAACCGGAAGGCATGAGCCAGATTTGGGTACTTACAATTATATAACGAATTCAATATTTAGTTAAGTATATAACTCCGACAAAAGAAATTCACATGCTCAATCGCATTCACGGCTTAAACATCCATCTTATTTTCACCTAAGTTTGTAGGATCTTCCTTAAAAAACATCACTAAGTTCAAGGTGGTAAATTTGAACATCATTTGTTTTCATCACTTAAAGTCAAGGCCAACAGAATTTTATAAATTCTTACTATGGTGAGGCGAAATACTTGGAACAACCATATTCGATTGAAATTTTGTCTCACACATGGAGTCTTCCCCAAAACACTGACTTTAATTTTCAACAATTATAATTTTGTTGTTACAAATATAGCTATCTAACTTAACTAGAAACATCAGTCCAATAATAAATTGTTAATTCAATAGGAAAATTAGCACAATTTTTTTTTTTTTTTATAACAATCCATATTTATAAACCTCTAAATTCTTTAATGAAATTATAATTGAAGGTTAATCATTCCAAACTTTAAATGTTACATCTTGTAGTACCTCTAAATTAGAGAAAGTCACTTTCTCGTTTACATAATACACAATTTCTTTTATAAGTCCTCCTTCTAAATATTTTGTGTCACTTTTCGTCATTGACAATTAACGTCTTCTTTCGAGAAGAGCTATTATTTTTATTTTTATGACGCTAGTCATTCATTGCATCAATAGGTTTTAACAACTTATTCCAAGAACCCCTATAGACGTTTGACAATATTTACAACAATTGAATTTAACAACTTCTTTCAGGAATCTCTATTAGTTTTATCTTTGTTACTTTTGTTATTATTGAAAATAATATGATTTAACAACTTCTTTCAAGAAGCCATATTACCTTTGTCAATACATCATTGATAAAATGCAACACTAAATAATACAAGCTTTAACGTCCATCTTCTTAACTTAGTTTTAATTAACTATTCAATTTTTCTCGCCGTGATTCTTTTGGATTATAAGAACCTTAGGACTAATTCTTTCAACGTTCATTTTCTCATTTTAGTTCCTATGAACTTTTCAATTTTTCTCACTATAATTCTCGTGAACCATAAGAGATATATCACCAACTGTATAAACACTAGAAGTGTCGTCGCCATAACTATTATATACAATCGTCGCAACATCCTTGATAATCATCCGTTAGTTCATTATATGTTCAAAATTAAATTGTTTCTTTTACAAGCTGTTTTGTTCCAAAAATTTTATCCCAATCTCCACATAATAGATGCCGATCTCCACCATCCATAATGTTCTTATTTGGGTCTAGTCACTACAAGAAAATGAGGATTTAGCTACAAATTTTTTAGCTACAAAAATATTTTGTAGTTAAAAGAGTTACATTAGCGATGAATTATATATTCGTAGACAATTCTCTTTGTTTTTGCGACAATATTAGTTTTGTAGCCAAATGCTAGACTAAGAAAACAAAGCAAAAAAATTTGTCGTTGAATGAATTGCTAAAATTTTGGTGCCAGGCAAATTTTTTGGCGCACTAAATTTCCCGCCGTAGTCAAAATGTAAAGAGTTGGTCTTATAAAAAACTAGTTTTTTCTTAAGATAAGGAAAAACGTGTTTTCCAAAGCCCTGTTCAAAATAAACGGTGGCAATTTTGTAATTACTGACAACCATGTTCAAAATAAACGGTGGCATTTTTGTAATTACTGGCAACCATGATAAATGCCAGTGTTAATATTACAAATGACCAGTGATTTCATACTGGCATTTTATAAACATGAAACTGACACTTTTTATACGGACACTTTTAAATACATGAACTGGCACTCTTCACACTGGCACTCTGTTACACTAACACTGACACTTTGTTACACTAATATTTTTGCTGGCTCTCAAAAATACAAGCACTGGCATTCAAAAATACATGGACTGGCATTTGAAAACACATTTACTGGCACTCAAAAATGCATATACTGGCACTCAAAAACACTGATAATTATTTTTGCTGATATTCAAAAAAACATGAACTGACATTAAAAAAAAAATGGACTGACATTCAAAATTACATGAACTGGCATTCAAAAATACATGGCATTCAAAAATTACATGAACTGGCATTCAAAATTACATAAACTGGCATTCAAAATTACATAAACTGGCATTGAAAAAGCACTGATTTGTTCTGAACCACAGATTGTACTGGCATTCCACAATACATAAACTGGCATTTGAAAACTAGAGCACTGGCACTCCAAGAAACATACACTGGCATCTAATTAATTACCCAGTCCAAAACCTCAAAAACACATCCAAAACCTCATAATTTAGTTCCATTGTAGACAGTCGGATTTTGAGGCGGCCTCAAATCGAATCCCAAAACTGAGGCAAGCTCAATTGTGGAAGGACATCTGGAGAACTCGTCGACGGGATGACGTTGGTGTTGAAAGGAACAGACGCCGCCGCCGTGAAAATCACTATCGCACTTACTACAAAGGAGGAGGTTTTCGGTGGAGCAGCGAACGGTGGCCGGCTCCGACATTTTGTTGTTTCAATTGGATCTCAGCCAATGGCGGACATCGCAAAAACCCCAAGCTTATCCGAGGTATGATCGATTGCCGCTCTCTAATTTCTGATTATTTTCACGTTTGTTGATAATGTTTCATTGGGGGAAGACGACGACTATGGTAGTGTCAATTTCAGATGCCATTGTTGGAATTTTGACTGAGGAAGAAGAAGGAGATTGCCATTTCCGCTCCTCCTCTGTGTGTTTGCGTTTAGTGAGAGAAAGTGAGAGAAAGAATGAGCGGCCCGTTATTTAAAACATGTTTTTTGTTAAGTTAACAAAAAACGCGTTTTTTATAAGTTTTTGACAAATATAAATAAGATTTGGCTACAAAAATATAAATTATTTGCTATGAAATTATTACATAGCCAAAATCACCCTTAAAATCACTCCTAAAATTTAAGTATATTTCATAATACATACTATTACAATTTATTTAATAAATATGTGGAGTTAACGTATCAAATTTAGGTGCCATTAGCCTTCCTCGATTTAAATCCTATTCCTTCCCTGATTCTATAATCGCTCACCCCTTTTTATAAACAGCGGCCAACAGAGAACAGCGGCGATTGAGAGACGCGGCCAACAGAGAACAGCGGCGATTGAGAGACGGCTTGAGAGTAGACAAAGACCCACATCAGCAGCGGCAACCCACATCAGCAGCAGCAACCGGCCGCAACCTAATTCCCAGCTCTCAATCGATTCAAGGGGTATGATAAATCTCAATTCTTTTCTTGTACTCCCTCTCTCCCACCTTAAATTCACAGATTGTCTTTTTTACGTTAATTTCGATTGTCTTTGCTGTTTAGTGTTTTTAACCTAGTCTTGTCGAGGTCTGATTTTCCCCTAATTTATATGGGTTTATTTGGTTTATATCTTGCGTTGATCTTAATTTGTGTAAATGCTGTTTGAATCAATTGGTTTTAATGTTAATGGTTTCTAGAGCAATGTTACTAGGTACTTCTTTTAACTGTCTGATTTACAGTATTTGTTGGTAGACTCTGATATTATGGTATTTGATTCTGATATCAATTGGTTTTAATGTTAATGGTTTCTAGAGCTATATTATGGTATTTGATTTTGATCCTGTTGTGAACTCTTAGAGCGAGTACTAGTACTCGCTCAACAAATTTAATCTTCATCTAATGGATAATGAATCAAAAATTGCAATTTACCACGGTTGGTCATTGCAAAAAAGTGCTGGATTCTTTAATTTATTTTTCATCATTTTTCAATCTCTTTTCATCCTATCGCCGTAACAACCACACCACAAGCTTCCTTAATCTGCAATAATTTTTCAATAGAAGGAATTGGTCTTAAGATTGTTGGTTAAAATCTTACATGAAAACAAAATAAAAGGATTACAAATAATATTGAAATACACTTTACAGTAAGAACAAAAAAAAAACAAACAAACAATGGGATGAAACTTTATGAAAGTCGTTTTGATTCATTTATGTCTGTGTTGTGTTATACACTTTTTTACCTTCCCTCATACCTCCATCATCATTTTTTTAAAAAAATCTCTCATTCCTCTCACGAAGCTTACAAAATTATTGCAAAATTTCCTTTTCAATTCAAGATTACTATATTATGTTGAAAGATCAAACATGGATGAAAGAACACCTGACCTAGGCATAAATATAAGAATTTTGAACACTATAAGCGTTTTACAATGTTTTTCTTTTAGTTTTTTAACAAATCATTGTCACTAGGGTTCGGTTGGTAGTGGCCAAACATATTTGCAATGTTTGATGACTGTCGATCAAACACTATCGACCATTTAAAAGTTGTTCAAACATCATTGGCCGGACATCGTGAAATTGTTCAAACACAGACGGCCAAACATTTAAAGGTTGTTCAAAAAATATTGACCGAACATTGAGAGCAAAATTACCTAGGAAAAAAAATTGCAAAATCCGTTCTTTCTCACTCTCAATGCGTCTGCTTTGTTTTTGTGAGGGTTGGGTGTATTTGTGCGTGTAAGTGGATGTGGGGTGGGGTGGGTTGGGTGTGTGGGTGTGTTTTGTTAATATAGGTGGGTATTTATTTAAGGAATTATAATGGTAAAATAAGAATAATGGTGGTGTGATCTTTAATTTTTTAGGTAAACTTAGTAGTGGGAGAATATTCAGTAATTGTGTGAGGGTGAATAACAATTCTATTGTTACAATCTTTCTCTAATTTAATTAGAGAATTCATTACAAACTAAATGTATAATTCAATAGAAGAAATAACACACTTTATTTTGTAGCAACCCATTCTTATGTGTCAATAAATTTCTTTAAGGAACTTTAACATGCCCCAAGTTGATAATGGTCATGCCGTTCTACACTAAAGGGACGTGTAGAAATTTCATTTATATAGATAATATTTGATCGAATAACCTCACTTTGTTCATCTTTCCCTCTACATACAGGAAACGAGAAACAAGAGCAAAGTTCGACCGAGTAAACGCCGAATACACCACGCAAGGCAGCAGCTCCCCTTTCACCGACGCTGGGACAGAACAAACAGGTATCTCTCCCCTCTCTGGCTCTCCCTCTTACTAAATCTGAAATTCCTAAATTTCTAAATCCCTAATTTAGGGTTTTAGAATTGGAAGCCCCTTTCAAATTCTCATTGATTTGTACTGAATTTGAAAATTGTGTACAAGGGTGTATGACCTATAATGTGTGTGAAAATTTGTTCTAAGCCAATTTTGCCAATACTCCTTATTTTCAGGGCACATGAATTTGTTTGCTTCTTAATCTTGCCCACTAGAAAAAATTGAGTTGGAGAAAGAAGGGGTGAGGGTAATTTGGAAAAATAATTTTGTTGTGGTGAACTCGTAAGAAGTGGGTTTAGAAATAATAGCATTCCTTGGGAGCAAGTGATAACTTCTTACAGTCAAGAATAGGCCGACGCCAACCACTGTTGATGGGTAGCAGTAATAAGAGCAAGGGCGAAACCTCCTCCCGGAGGAGCCGTAGCCGTCGGCGAAGAGACGACTCAGAATCCGACCCTGAGTCGTTGTCCGCCTCCGACTCAGGTAGCCAGGACTCTTCTCCCCGGAGACGTTCCACCAAGCGTAGCCGTCATCGATCACGTGACTCGGATGACTCCGGGAGCAGTGAAGATTACCGAAAGAAGAAAAGGTCATCCTCCTCTTCGTCTTCCAAAAACAAGGTTAGCGAAGAGGAAATTGCTGACTATTTGGCGAAGAAAGCACAAAAAAAGGTTAGTTGTTTCGGACCGGAAATTTGGGTTTCTAGGGTTTTAATGTTGTTTTTAGTATGCTGATATTATGGGGTTTCTTTGAAATTTCAGGCTATGAAAATTGCTAAGAAGCTGAAAACTCAAACAGTTTCTGGTTATGCCAATGAATCAAATCCGTTTGGTGATTCAAATCTCAATGAAACGTAAGTTTGTACTTTGTCTATAATGTATTTCTTTTTCAACCATCTGTCATTGCTGTTAACTCTATCTGATATTAGAGGATTGTTCGCGATAGGAATCATACAATATAGTTGTTGGGTGTTACCGTGTGTTAGGGCTCTGTTAGGGGGCACCCTTCAAGACTAGAAGTTGATTAAATGGAAGGACAATTGTATTGAAGAAATATTCCTTTTCCCAACTATCCAGGCAATGCTGTTACTTTATCTGATATTAGAGCAATGTTTGGGATAGGAATCATGCAATATTAATGATTGGGTGTAATCGACCGTTGACACACCCTTCAAGACTAGAAGTTGATCAAATAGAAAGGAGAAGTATATTTAAGAAACATGGATAAACTATTATGCTAGTAAAAACTTGGTTAAGTTCTGATAGCATTCCTTAAGTGGCTAGACTGTCTCAACCGTCGTATAAAACATGGAACTTTTGCCTCACATCTTTATTTTAATGTATCGATTGTGAAGACATTTGTGAAGAAGCTACTCTTAAAAAGTCAGAAATTATGTTCAATTGGATGTCTCTTAGGACTGGGGTTCGATTTAGGACACCTTTTACATTGAGGAATTACTACTCGAAATTTGGTGATTGGTGTTGCCTAGAAAATGTGACTTGTGATGCCTTTCAGTAATGGGAAAGTTAATGTTTTTGATTGTCTGAATATCTATAGAAATAATAATCCTTTGTGCCTAAAGAAAATATTAACAGAACAACTGTGTTTTGGGATATCATAAATGTTCATCTTTCTGGTTGGGTTTCACTTGACATATGTGGTCTGTACCAGTCGAAATCTATATGTTGAGTAGTGTCACATGTCTGCTGTGTGTAATTTCTGAACAAGTATAATTGAATGTTTCGATGTAGAAGTTTATTCTTATGTATAGTAGATCAGTTCTGGAACATGTGTGTGTGTGTGTGTGTTTGTGTAAAGTTTGTCTACATAAACGAAAAGATCTGTCTCCACCTGTACAACATGTGTCGTATATGCATGAAATCTAAGTACTCGTACAAGCTCCAGTAAGTTTTGTATATATTTCATTTTTTTTCTATACATCTTGATTCGATGAACTCATGAACATACCAAAACCTTAGTAATTTGGCAAGATATTTGGCCTCCTATAATGCAAAGTATCATGTCACACTGAAAACCATAATCTTGTGTTCTAACAGGTTAGGTGGACATGTACTAGCTGATAAGTAAACACAACTTCTAAATGTAGTTGTGTTGTTTAATATTAAAAATATGTTGCTTTGCTCACTCCTCCCTGTTTTAATATTTGGGTACAAGAAAGCAGTTAGTAGTTTCTTATCTTAAATCAGTCATCAAATAGAATGTCATTTTCGCGTATACATAAACCGTAAAATATGAAACAACGAATTCATTTCAGTTCTTACCTTCATTTATGCTTTTTGATTTGGAAATATTTCTCGCAGATTTGTGTGGCGGAAAAAGATAGAGCGTGATGTTTCTCAAGGTGTGCCACTTGACACATTTTCAGTCAAAGCTGAGAAAAAGAGGCAGAAAGAAAGAATGGTATGTAGTTTCAGGCTATTTCCTTTCATTTTATTTTCTGGTATACAACATGTTCTTTTGAGTTTTGTATCAGCTCAGCCTCGGATGTATTTCTATTAATGCATAATTAGTTACTTTCTTTATCATTCATTACTTATCTCTTCTTGAAAAACATACTCAAAACATTGTTTGATGCCACCTTTGTGATAGTAAAAAATCTATTGATTTATGGCACCCATTTTGGAACGGAAGAAGAATCTCTTAACTACTTAAAAGAACATTTTCAACCATGTTGGCTTGCTTTGTTCAATTTTGAGTATCCAGATTCTGTTTTGTTGACATACTCGGGGGCCATCAAGGGTCTTCAGCAAAACTAGTTAAGAATCAGGCATCGTTATTAATCATTAAGTTGTGCGGTTCCACTTTCTGGTTTGAGTTTTTCTATTCAATTATTCATACCAACTTATATTTCAGGCAGAGATTGAAAAAGTAAAAAAAAGACGAGAGGAAAGGGCTATCGAAAAAGCACAACATGAGGAAGAAATGGTATGCTTGGCTTCTATAATTCTCATATTTTTTTGATGAAATGAACTACATTTCTTTTGGCTATGTACGAACTACTTTAACACCGTCAAGCTGTAGATGTTATGGCTTAACGCTTAAATTTTCAGGCATTGCTTGCTAGAGAGCG
The DNA here is from genome assembly GCA_022495995.1 of Adenophora triphylla var. japonica. Classification (NCBI taxonomy): domain Eukaryota; kingdom Viridiplantae; phylum Streptophyta; class Magnoliopsida; order Asterales; family Campanulaceae; genus Adenophora; species Adenophora triphylla. The sequence goes on along the minus strand of JAFEMH010002551.1, from coordinate 54,817 downwards.
TGCTCGGGCTGAGTTCCAGGACTGGGAGAAGAAAGAAGAAGAGGTAGCATGCTTTACGGCATTCAGCATTCTATCACCATCCACCTTTGTCTTAGTCATGCACTCATGCTTTAATTCTATCTTTGTTCTCTGATTACATAGAGCTGCCATTTCCTCTCTTTGCATGTTTCTTACTTGCTAATGTTCAAATGCAGTTCCATTTTGATCAAAGTAAAGTTAGATCCGAGATTCGGCTGCGTGAAGGGCGTATAAAACCAATTGATGTACTTTCAAAGCACCTTAATCCAGCAGATGACTTTGATATAGAAATAGAAGAGCCTTACGTGGTCTTCAAGGTATACATCCCTTATCTTTTCTGGATTTAGCTTTGTATGTTTGTTTATGCAGGCTCTTGTCCTTTTAATAAATCTGTATTGTCTAGTTTTTACCCTTGTTTAGTTGCTGTACTCTCAGATTCTTAGCTCAGCTGTACTCTCAGATTCTTATCACGGAGGGTATATTGATTTTCAAGGTGCTAGTTCTGGCTAAAAATAAAAAACTCTTGTTAAGAAATTACTTGAAGTGTATTCTTTTTGGTGTACATAGACCTTTAGCAAGCTTTGTGAAATGGTCGTCTATATTAACGCCATCCCAAGAACTTTGATGAAAGTGAACACGGAATTAGATTATTTAGCCGCTGTACGTTGTTCCCGTGGGTATGGTTGATCCTGTGCTAAGTAAGGAGTGCGTTTCTTCAACTGTTCTTTGTCACTCATTCTTGTCTGTGTGCTCTTGTTGGGTCTTTGTACCTTAACCTACTATAAATCTACTTGATTTTCGTACTGTTACTATGTATTAAGCTTGTTTACAAGTACTTCTTCGTGCTGTAACATTTATAGTATAACATATTAGTATATATGTCAGCTTCATTCTTGAATAGATGTCTCCGAGTTCCATGTATTTACCATGTCAATGATCACCTGTTTTAAATTCTTTTCCTCTTGGGTTGCCCCGACAATTCTAATCCGGATATTAGTATATATGTCAGCTTCATTCTTGAATAGATGTCTCCGAGTTCCATGTATTTACCATGTCAATGATCACCTGTTTTAAATTCTTTTCCTCTTGGGTTGCCCCGACAATTCTAATCCGGATGTGCAAAACAGGGTTTGACAGTGAAAGAAATGGAAGAACTTCACGAGGACATAAAAATGCATTTGGACTTGGACAGAGCCACACCAACGCATATAGAGTATTGGGAGGTATACTCTATCCCTCAATTTCATACATTTTGTCAGTGGTTCTGTATATTCCAATGATTCTTGGTTGTTCTAAAGGTTTGTAATAATTGTTGTTAGATATAGAGAAAATTCTGCATATATTGGATAGTTGCTATTGATATGTAGTACTGCCCCGTCTCCTCAGAAGAGTTGCTTTTAGCAAGTCATGATTTTGTGATTTCTTTTTTGTGCCTGTAGCCTTACTCAATTAGAATATGTTACTCCCTCTATCCCAAATTAAGCATTATCATTTCCATTTTGGGCTGTGATAAGAAACCTTGGCTGACTAATCCCAGGAGGCCACGTCAGAAATAAGTTTATTTATTTTTTAATATTTTTATTTCTTAGTTATTTTGCCAGTAAGTGGTTTAAGTTAAGTTAGGAGCAAGCTGAGTCAAATAAGGTTCCCACTACTTTGTTAGTTGTTGAGAGTTTTTAGGCATTATCTTTCCAAATCGCTTTTATTTTCCTATTTATATCCTAGCTACATTTGAAAGGTGGATATCATCAAGAATATAAGTATTTGCCTTTCATTCGAGATTCTCCTACCTCGAGAAATATTAAGTGAGATTCTTGCAAAAGTTATTTCTTAACAGAGTGTTTTAGTTTTTCATTAGAGTGCTTCGTATTTAACATTCGTATCAAAGCCTGGTTAGTTACAACGGTGAAACAAGATCTTCTAATGTTCCCGAGAGCTCATGTTCATCCATCGAATCATCTTCTCGATCCGCGCACTATTTGCAAAACTTGATTCTCTAAAATGAGATTTCGATAGAATTGCCGCACTTCAAGCCGCTTCCGCAAAACAACAATAATAGGGACAAGAGACGACGACGAGGGCGTATGTTGCCTCACATCGGACAAGACAATAAGACGACATGGAAGAAGGGAAGACGCCCACCTTACACCAAAATTGAATTTCCTAAATTCAGCTGAGGGGACCCAAGAGGTGATTTCGAAGGCCGAGAAGTTTTTCCAGATATCAAACCCCGCATGATTCAAAGGTCGATGTTGCTTTTACGAGTCCGGAAGGAGATGCTTGATTTATTCTCACGGGTAAATTCAGCGTACTACGCCGTAGATTGGGACGAGTCGTTAAGACATCGCAAGAACACTATGGGCCACCCGAATATCAAAATCCGACAGTACTCTCAGACTGGCTGCGTAGCTGAACGCTGCAGAGTATCGTCAGAGTTTGCCAAGCGAGTAAGACGAGTTCAAAATCGGCTCGAGCATCGCTCTCAGTGTATTTTTCTCGGGCGGTCTCAAGGAAGAACTAAAGGCAGATGCGCGTATTCGTAAGCCTGTATCAGCCAGACAAAGCCGCAAGTCTAGCTCTCTGTGACTGAGAAAAAGCTCACTAAAGTGACTGCTCACTCTTCATACACTCGTAATCGTCAACATGTCTCAACCAAGAAACTTCAGAGACTCAAACCGCTAGTTGTAATAATCCCACTGCACTCCGATTCACCAGCTCCAATCGCCCTAAATATGCCTCAACACTCGCAAAGTTTCCTCCGAAGATGCAGAGCGTCAAGTCGCGAGATAAGGGCCTATGCTTTTAAAGGCTCCTTTTCGTCCGGCATCGCCGCAATGCTTCTTTCTCTTCTCAAATTTCTTAAGATGAAGAAGTCATTCCGCCCTTAAACGAAGAAGTCAAGCAAAAGGAGTCTCGAAAATGCGTAGATTTCTTTCAATGCTATCTCGGGACAGACCAAGAAAGAACTGAAGGTACAAGGTTCTATAAAGGGGGAGGTCGGGCTTCGATTTTAATCGATAAATGCTCGACTCATATAACTTTATTTCGTAATCGCTGTAGCAGAGGTTCATCTTCCTCTTCAAGATATTCCTACTTCCAGTGGTTCAAATCTGGGTAACTAAGAAGGTAAGATGCAACGTGTTTTGCCCAAAGGTCGAGGTAAAAATCTCCGAGTTAATTATTCAACAAGATTTCTACCCTTTTTCTTCGGGAGGTCGCGATCTCGGTGTCGGGCATTAACGTGGCCTCATATCAATAATCGCTCGTGCTAACCGGAATAAAATGTTCATGATTTTTTGTCAATGGGAAGAAGTATAAATTGCAAGGTCCGACTACTAACAATGATGCTTCTGCTCGATTCCAAGCCATGTTTCTTACACAGAATCCAATGAATGCCAAAACCTGAACGTTGACGATGATATTCAAGAATTTGTTATCGCTTTCTGCCGAGCTGCAGCGCTTACCTCCGCCTCGTGATCACTACCATACCATACAACCTGATCACCAAAATTCTTTGGCCAAACGAAAGTTTGAAAAATTGTCTCCCAGATTTTTTGCCCCTTACACAGTGTTGAGATGGTTTGGTTCTGTTGCGCACGAATTAGAACTCCCTCCAAATTCGAGAGTTCATCCGATATTCCCTGTCTCATTACTCAGACCTGCACATGGTCAACAACCTTCAAATCCGCCAGTTCTTCTGCCTTTATTTGAGGACTTAGAAATGATGGGTTCCCCTTCAAAGGTTCTGCAACATCGCTGGATGGATAAGCATACACTGGAACTATTAATTCAGTGGGAACACAGATCAGTGGAGGATTCTAACCGGGAAGATTATGACCTGCCCAAGGCACAATTTCCTGCATTTCCACTTGAGGACAAGTGGAGTTTCGAAGGGGGGAGTAATGATAAGAAACCTTGGCTGACTAATCCCAGGAGGCCACGTCAGAAATAAGTTTATTTATTTTTTAATATTTTTATTTCTTAGTTATTTTGCCAGTAAGTGGTTTAAGTTAAGTTAGGAGCAAGCTGAGTCAAATAAGGTTCCCACTACTTTGTTAGTTGTTGAGAGTTTTTAGGCATTATCTTTCCAGTCAGTTTTATTTTCCCTATTTATATCCTAGCTACATTTGAGCAGGATATCATTGAAGAATATAAGTATTTGCCTTTCATTTGGAGATTCTCCTACCGGCTGTTGAGAAATATTAAGTGAGATTCTTGCAAAAGTTATTTCTTAACAGAGTGTTTTAGTTTTTCATTAGAGTGCTTCAGGTATTTAACAGGCTGTCTCGAAAAATATGTTTTATTTCTATATTGAACCCACTTTTATCCTACTTGTCTAATTCACCTTAGTTTCTCGTACTTATGTCTACCAACCATCTCATTGGTAAATCTTCCTTGGTACATGTTTTGAAAATTAATTCTCTCTCTAGCACATTTTCTTTCTCTATTTCTTTATTTTGGTTGTTGGGAAATGAACAGTAATTACTAGAATCCTAGAATGGGTGGCTTGTTAGAAAATGCAAGTAATTATTCTTTTTTTATTGCGAAGGGAAAATTTGGATTCAAAAAAAGTTCTTAATCAGCATGGAGGATGCTTAATTTGGGATGGAAGGAGTACTTCTTTCGGGACAAACCAGAAAAGGAAAGTGTGATGCTCTTTCTGGTTTGGACGGAGCATCAAGTTGCTTGCTCATTTGGTATCTAAGTTGCTATGAAAGACCAATGGTATTGGGGAGCCTAGGTTGTAGCTAGAGTAGATTTCTTTTATTCTTACAAATGGTTGGGCATTAGAAACGGAAATCCATGAGCTATGGGAAATTATAGGTATGTTCTCACAAAATGAAGTCAGTATCTCCCTGATGATGCAGAATCTGTTTTAAAATTCAGCTTTGGAAGTATACTTGGCAAAGTCGGCCCTACTTGTGAGTTTCACCTCATTGTCACTGTCCTGTGAGGCTGTGACTTGTGAACCAGCTTGCTAGAAAGGATTTCAAGACCGTAATTAGGGATCATGAGATCGCTCTGGTTTTACGTAGTGTTTGATTGGATAGAATTCCTCGTTCAGTGTCCAATTTTTTGACTGAGCATTGTCAATGGGGGAGGGGATTTTATGCTGTTTATTTAGTTTGGGAGGTTGATGTAACAAGGGGTGGAGTTTATATCGTCCAACTTTCCTTTTTAGCCGTCTCAATTTTTTTGGCCATTTAGGATTCAATGACATTAAATTATTAATTACCTAATTTCTCATTATACCCTTAAAAGTTAATATTTACTTGTTACTTTTTGATTCCTAATAACCTTCAATAAAGGGCATGAGTGGAAATCACAATACTAAATAATGGTTGTTGGAACATTTATTACAAATCTTAAAACTTTGAGCTTTGTGTGATGGACAATATAAACGAGACGTAGGGAGTAATTTTACTGTTGGGAATCTTCAATTTTGAAGCAGTTTTGCAGCAGTTTGTTTTCTAGTGTATGTTGTCAGAGCTCATATAACAGTCTTGGAGCCTATACCTCGGTTTTGTGGGAACCCTCTAAAAGGAAGTTGCAAGGAACTTCATTCTTGTTATCCCCTGGTCTGTGGTTGACTAGTGACATAAGATTCATATAAAAAAGTGATAACAAAGTTATATTTTGGTTGAATCCAAGTGATGTGAGCACCCATGGATATTGGCAAGAACATGCTATTTTATTAACAAGTCCTGGAGTTCCATATGCAGTATATAGATAATACTTGCCGTGAAAATGTTCATTTTTTTATGGACATGTTTGAATTAGGCATTTGTCAATATCATGCATATTGGATGATCTGCAATGCAATCATGATGATGTCATATACTTTAATGCATTTACATGAACTGATTCCTTTCCTATAAATAACATGGATGTCAATTGGATAGGCACTTCTGGTGGTTTGTGACTGGGAGTTGGCTGAGTCTAGGAAAAAGGATGCACTTGATCGAGCTAGAGTACGTGGAGAACAGCCACCGGCGGAGCTGCTTGCTGAAGAAAGGGGTTTACATTCAAGCATTGAGACGGATGTCAAAAATCTCCTGCAAGGAAAAACCTATGCTGAACTTGAAAATTTGCAGACTGAAATCGAGTCACAGATGCGCTCTGGTACGGCGAAGGTGGTCGAGTATTGGGAAGCTGTTATAAAGCGCCTACACATCTACAAGGCAAAGGTAACATTATGGTTATTAATGAAGCATTTTTTCTTTCTTTTTTTTTTTTAAATAAATAAATGTGGTGGTTATATTATAGCACATATATCTTCCTTCAAAAATAGTATGTATTTCTAGGAGTAGAGAAAAAAAAAAGATTAGAGAGATAAAAGAGATGAGATACATGAAGTAGTGAGCGGGTAGGCTGTTAGAAAAGAAGAGTGGGGGGGGGGGGAAGCAGGATCAGAGAAAACAGTGACGATTACATGAGAGAATTGTTTGCATAAATGAAGAAAGGATAAAATCACCAATTGCTTGTTATTTTTGCACTTGTTGAGCGCGTTTCACCTAGTTTCTTTGAAGATGATATGAATGCTCCTGATGTTTGTTGGTGTATATGTATTGACGACTTTCAACACTTATTTGCCTGTAGGCTTGTTTGAAGGAAATTCATGCCAAGATGTTGAGAAAGCATTTAAAACGCCTTGAGCAACCATTGGGGAGTGAAGGGAACATGAAACGCGCTCGAACGCGGAGTCTTACCCCCATTAAGGAGGAAGAAAATGATCATGATGGCACAGGTAATTACTGTTTTGTACCTCTAAATATATTTGTTGTTTAGGTTGGATATATGGACATCAGTTAATAGCTCCTTCTGCAGATGATCAACCCCTTTCTCCAGAACCAATACCCGCTGAAGAACCCACTGAAGAGGGAGAGGAACAAGAAGAGGATGGTTCATTCTCTCCGGAACTAATGCATGGTGATGAAACTGAAGAAGCTGTAGACCCTGAAGAGGACAGGGTTATCCTGGTAACTATTATCACCCTTTTCTCCTAACTAGCCATGGACGGACAAAACAAAACAATGTATTGACCTTGCCATTTTAATGAGCGATGCAGGAAAGGGCACGAGTGATTGTGCTGGAAGAGCAGCAGAGGCGAATTCAAGAAGCTATGGCAGCGAAACCAGCTCCCTCTGAGGATAATATGGAGATGAGGGTGGCCATGAAAGCCATGGGAGCAATGGAGGAGGGCGATGTTGTATTTGGCAATAGTGATGAAGTTAATCTGGATTCACAGGTACCACAGTACTTTTCTCTCCCTCTTTTCTTTCTCTATCTTCATTTGGAAGTGGTCAATTCAACTAAGCCTTTGTCTCAAGTATTTCGGGCCTGGCCAAATTAAATCATCTTTTTGCTGTTTAGTCTGGCCCAGTGCATTTTGAAATTGACGATTACAATTTCCATGATGTTGTAACATGACCAGCGGCAGACCCATGACCTTTTTCAAGTGGGTGCACAAATTACACTATAAAGCTTTGAAATGTAAACCGTGAAAGAAAAAAGTGTTTGCCATGGGACTTGAACTCAAAACCTCAAGGGCCTAACACTTAACCCACAAAACATAACAAACTATATAATTGAGTGGGTGTACTTGCACCCATATAGTTGAGCATAAGTCTGCCACTGAACATGACCCCCCCATAGAGCCATGGAAAAAGCAGGTGTGCAGAGAGTTTTTTTTTTTTATATTTTTTCCCAGCATCAGATGCCCTGTGTTTTTAATACATTACATATTTTTTGATTCAGGTGTACTGGTGGCATGACAAATACCGGCCCAGAAAGCCTAAGTACTTCAACCGTGTTCACACAGGGTATGAATGGAACAAATACAATCAGACTCATTACGACCACGACAACCCGCCCCCTAAGATTGTGCAGGGCTACAAGTTTAATATCTTTTACCCGGATCTTGTTGACAAAACAAAAGCCCCTGTTTATACTATAGACAAAGATGGTGATAGTGCTGAAACCTGCATTATCCGGTTCCACGCTGGCCCACCATACGAGGACATTGTGAGTTTTCCCAGTTCTTTCCATTACTCCCTCTGCGCATAATATATATCACACTTTCCTTTTTGGCCTGTCCCAAAAGAAATGTACTCCTTCTAAATAAGGAAATAGTCTTGGTGCATTTTTACCTTTGTACGAGCAATGTACAAATAAGTAGAGCACAGTTCTTAAAAAAAGTTGTAAAGTCAAATGCGACATTTATTATGGGACTGATGTAGTATTTACCGTAGCTAATAACATCCAGAAGAAAATAAAAGAGACTAACATATCCTGTTTATTGCAGGCTTTCCGTATTGTTAACAAAGAATGGGAGTACTCTCACAAGAAGGGATTTAAGTGCACTTTTGAACGTGGGATTCTGCATGTGTATTTCAATTTCAAACGTCACCGCTACCGTCGGTGATTTCTTTCTTCCACACGTCATGTCTATCATTCGTGTTATGATACCTACCCGGTTCAGCAAGTTTTGGGGTTATTATAGGTATTTACAGTTGCAAATTTTTACTGATTTAACTTATTACCGAAGTCATGTACAGCTTTGAATTTACCTTCAGTTTCTATCAACCCTGTTGTCATAACACTTATATAGAGATGAAGAAGTGTCGTATATTATTTGTGTTTGGCTAGCTTCTTTTATAGCTACCAAAGATTGATGGAGGATTTATGAGTATGTATGCTACTGCCAATAATACTGAAGAAACAATGATGAACTTAAATAACACAAAACCAATGATGGCACTTAATATTTTTTTGTTTGTTTTGACTTGCCTCATTTTATAAAATATGTACATCATTCCCCTTATTAGTGAGTTTGCTAGGTTTTGATTTCTCATTGGATACTAGAGCCACGTGGCATGTCATTATTTGTCCAATGAAACTATGAAGCAACAAATATTCTTCAACCATGTGGGGAGTGTTTCTCTGTGGGGTTTGAGACCACTACCATTTGTCTGCATAGCAGTTGCAGTTTTGATGATGTCTACTGTTGTTGGTTCTTGATTTGAGGGTTGGATCGCAATTTTGCCAATCATTACATACACAATGGCCGTCCATTTGGTTGTTGGATCTTGTTTGAGGATTGGATCGCAATTTTGCTAATCAGGCCATCCATTTGAAATAGATTAACCTTGAACCTTTGGATAACATGGATTGCCTATCTGAATTAGTGACTTTAGAGTACATGTGAGATGTTAGATTTATGTGAGATGTTAGATTTTGTTGGATCTTATTTTGTAATTTAAGGTAAAGTGGTTGATATAACTATCATTGAAGTGTTGGAAACATTAGAAACTTGATTGTCAATACATTTGTTGATTTTGAGTTTACCTGACGTTAAAATATTTGTTTCATAATAAATGTTGCATTTGACTTGTCTGACGTTTAAAAAAAAAATGTATTTTACGTGGATGTGCATTGATTGTACAATGTCAAAAGTGCATTAAAACTACTTCCTTAGAAATGCAGCATTTATTTAGACAAAAAAAATTGCTACTAAGGGAGTAAATTTTAAAAATCTGATGAAAACAAAAACTTATCTTTTGACTATGGATAATTATTTTTCATATTTTTTCTCGTCAAAATTCAATCAATTTAACCACTAAAAATGACTATAATTATGGGACGGAGAGTATTTAACGCGATGATATCTGTAATTTTTTTTTAATAATATGTCGTGCAACCATATTACCTCTATTCATTGTTATATTTATTCTCATGTGTGAATTTAACTCATACGGAGTATTTATGTGACGATATAATGGTGCGTTCACATAGGCCGAACTTGAATATTACTTCCTACATTCGGGATCAACATTTTTAAGAATGTTATACTCCCTCGATCCCGAAATAATCTTTCCACTTTTGGTTGTTAACTCGGTCCCGAAATAATCTTCCCACTTTTTGTTGTTACTATAAGGTACTTTGAGCTAATAAATTTACGTTGATTTAATTCTAAAACTAGTTATTGATTGATACACCAATATAAATACTATCAATAACAAATTTTAGAGGTTCATTAGGATAATTAAATTCTAAAATTATTGGTCAAATTACATTTATATTAACAACATAATAAAAAAAAAAAAAATCATTTCGGGATAGCATATACGTTTGTGCATTGCTAATACAGTGGTACAATTATAATAATCTTATTTCCTTATTTATTTAGAAACTCAACATTTATTTTATTTTGGGAGGTATCAAAAAGAAAAGTGAGACATTTTTTACGGGACGGAGGCAATATTATAGTGCACAACAATATTGATCTTTTTTTTTTAAAAAATTCAACACACAAGTATACTACTAAAAAGTCATATGATTTCTACACTTGCCTGATCAGAAACCTCTTCTTGTTTCACCATCTCCGGTATCAATTGGAGTTCTTGAACAACTTCCTTCATGTTAGGTCTCTCTCTTGTCTTCTCTCTCAAAAGTGCAAGCAGCAAGAAAAGCTTCAAGCTAGTCATTACCTGAGAAGAAGGTTCCTTCTTCCCAACAAAGCGTCGGTCTGTGATTTCCATGAGCGAGTCAAGTCAACCCTTTGACTCATGTAAATGGCCAGGTTCACATCATCTTCACTTCTCGACAAGTCAACTGCATTCTGGGAAGTCAACATTTCTAGCTACACAACACCATAACTTTAGTCATCACTTTTATCTGTCAGTTTATTGTTTTTGTGAACTCTCGGGATCCAGGGCCAGGGGTAACATACTAACATTGTTAATCCATGGCTCAGCCCCTGGGCGAGCCAATCTTGAAATCCCGAAATCCCGAAATCCGAGACTTTTGCCTAGAAGTCAACATCTAAGAGTATGTTAGTTGGCTTTGACATCTTTGTGACTCTCTGGTAGATATGAAAATGAGGAGCAGAGTGCCGATATGCCAAAGCTTCAGCAGTCTGTAAAGAATCTTTCAGCCACAATTTCCAGCCCCTCTCTTCACCGATTTGCAGGATTATTTCATACATAAATTAAGGCAGTAAAAATCATAATACAAACGTGTCCCGTTTATTATTGCATTCAATTTTATATTACATTTTTTTGATGAATATTAACCCAGATTACAGCAAAACAGCATCAAACACTATTTATCTATGTATGAAGACCAATGAGAAGAAATAACGTAAGATTCAACTCGACCATAAACCACAATACTCTGACTTTACGGTGAAACCAAGTTCAATAATCACATACTATGTACTTAATATGTTTTTTGAACTGGAAAATGCACAAGTAATTGAACTGGAAAAACATGATACCGTATGTTCAAGGAATGATCTCGCAGTCCCGGAACACATAAAAGGCAGCTTCATTGTTCACAATCAAAGTGAAGACTAGGTGATATTCCAATTTGTTCAGCAACATTGTAAGCTTTTACTCCGAGAGCCAAAATAGAAGGCAGTTGACGAGCATAATCATGTTATCCTTCAACAATTTTGACTGGGGACCTGTGCAATATAATGAAACAATTATTGGAAAATTTAAATGACAATGGATACAGTAACGGCATTGTTTCCGAAAATCTTTCATACATACCCAAATGGACTCTGTTTGATGGACAGTAACTCAACGTCCAACTGCAGTTAGTATAAGAAAATAATCAGGGAAGACTAAAGGGCCGTAAGAATATGAAAACAGTGGAAAAAACATGAAAATTCATGAAGAGGGTACGAGAATAGTAATTATATTCTTACATAAAAAGGAAATAGTCTGTGTATCAATTGTTAGACAACATCTGTAACAGACAACAAGTATCATCTGATATAAACAAAAAGATGTCCGTCTCAAGTAGTTTACTCGACTATTCACTTTAACGCAATGAATCTTTAACTTTTCTTCTTTCTGAAGTTCAGGTCTGACATTTCAAGGGCTTTTTGTAATTTCTTCACCTGTAATAAGGAATAGGGTTTCCTGGCTTTCTTTATGAGAGTCCGCAACATACACAATTCATGGTTTGGACTTTTGGAGGTTTTAGAAATCCATACAGATTGGAGAGCTGCTGTCCTGTATTGAGTTTGTTCCTATTTATGTACTCCGTCCAACAGTCTTGCTTCCTATTTTAGTTTGTCCTAGAAAGGAGCCCGTCCTTAATTTAAGCTATAAATTTCCCCTATTTTAAAAAACTATCATTTGGTAAATGCAATTGTGCTCTATGTATTATACTCCCACCGTCCCGGCTTAACGTTCAAAAATTTCCCAAAAGGTTTCCTATCTTAAGGTTAAAAATCTCAAAATGGAAAGTTTTTATTACTTCTTTATTTGTGGGCCCCACGTGTCGTACAAAAATTATCCTCTAACTATTTCCTACCCCACTTTCTCCCTCTTACCTCACTATTTATACTCACACCAATCGCACCACTTCCACTTTTTCTTAATTCTTGAACCCACTTATTCTTTGAACTTTAAGCTGGGATGGAGGGAGTAGATAAGAAGATACAATTTTAGTTCATTTAGAAGAGAATATATGAAAGTGAGGATATATCATAAATGTTTGACTATGAAAGCAGAAACCCCTTTTTGGGAAGAAGGGAGCATTGAGTTTTTCTTTCTACTTTCCCACTATTTTGGGGGACTTCTTGTGCACCGAACATTTGCAATCTTCCTTGATACCAGTATAGCTTCCTTACCAAAAAAGAGAAGCAGGAGGTGCAAAGCTATTTGGTTGTAATCTCACTTGCAAGCTGTAAATTTTATATTGCAAGCAAATTCATAAACAAGAAACAAGTGAGAACTTATAATTGCTAAAAATTATCGCCACAATTTTCAAAGAGACATCCCTTGATGTCCATAAACCTTTGAAGAATTATGCTTTAGCTAGTAAAGGAAAAAAATAGTCATTTTCTAAGCCAGGCTACACATATTCCCATTAACCCTTATCCATGCCTTGAGAGTAGCATAGGAACTAATATCTTAACAATCATTAGCATCATTAGTTAACATAAGCTAAAACGAACCAAGATCGTTAGCGCATCTACCAGTACTTCCATTCAGAGGACTTCAATGTATCCCAATGCAATATAAAGAAAGTACCATTTCCTTGAAACTACAAAAGGACAAGGAAATGGCTGAAAATTTATTACTTTTTTATGAATCACCATGTTTCTGGATTTGAGACGGGAAGGACCACATGGGTGGTAAAGTCCTCCCTACAAAACGCAATTGCATTCCCAGGGCTCGATCTCGAGACATCTGGTTAAGCTATAATAGCCCCTTACCAGCTAATCTACACGCGTGTGGCGCTGAAAAATTCAATGGAGGAACAAAAGTAACTCCCAGAATTGAATGAGAATAAGGTTTTTCAAATTTATAAGCAGCTGCTTCTCTAGTTCTTAAAAGCAGAGTGCCGACTGCCATGCAACATTGCAACTTGGTAGCAGCAGAGGGTCTGGTCTGCACTGGGCAGAGTGTGAAAGGATGCAGAGAGGGACTATTTATTTATAATAATATTATTATTTATTTATTATCTTTACTTTGTTTTTTATTTTTTTGGGTTCCTATACAACTGGGTATTATTAACAATCCATTTATGTTAGTGCCCGTGCCTCCACTTATATGTGTGGACCCACAGGACAGGTTCCCATACGTACCTAAAGGCCAAAATCCACATCAGAAGTGAACAGTTCTAACGTAAAGGCAGCGAAATTTGAGCCTGGGACGTTGTGCCTCTGAAAGCACACTTATGCTTGAGGCCTTACTGTTTCGATGATTAAACTACTAGATAGCAGAAGAAACAAAGATATCAAATGAGCATATCTACTTCCACAAACCAAAACTTTTTGTTTGATTGGACAGATTAGAGAAAAAAAATAAACCTCTATGGTTGCATTTGGAGGGATTTCCTGTACCCCTTTGCTTCCATATGCAAGCTCAGGAGGAACAATCAGCAGTCGCTGCAAGAAATCAATGAAACAATTCAGATGTAAGCTTAGGTTCCATTATAATGACGTTGATGTTGCCTACATTTCCATAAAGCTAACTGTACTAAATCACACATAAAGAAAATTGTTCTACGAATCTTTGTGTGTTTACATGAGATTTTGAAAAATAGTCTTTCCGCCCTCCTGAATAGTCAATATTTTTCAGATGACACATATATTAGTATGCATTTAAAAATAACATTATGAACATTAAACAGTAGTAACATAGCACCCCCTTCCCCTGTGGGATCCACAAGAGAAGATGAGCTATGTTCAATACTGTACGTATATATAAGCATTTAGACTAATGAGTAAGGATACATTTGGTATTTTTTTTGACATGTGTTGTTTCCATACATAATCAATCATTAGCTTCCTTAATATGACCGTGATTTAGAAGGTAAACCTCTATTTAAGTACGGAGAAAACTTTTTCTGTTTATTTGTTCTTTTGGAGATCAGAGGAGTGATGGGCTTCTGCTAGATGCCAAAATAGAAAACAGACAAAAATACTTCCATCAAAAAGATTATGCATCAAATACAATGCTACACCGACCAATTTTCAAAATGTAAAACAGACGTCTATCGCAAAAAACTCACCTGGCCTCCAACTCGCATCCCTTGAACCCCTAAGTCCAATCCTTTAAGGACATTTCCTCTCTCTGATTCACCCACATCAAATCCATAAGGCTACAGCAAATATAACATGCTCAAGTTAGTTTTTTTTTTTTTTTTTTTTTTTTTTTTTTAAGAATGTTTAACATTAGACACGAAATAAAGCTCATGCAAAAAAAAACCAAATGAATATTCTTAAAGTCTATGAACAATCCATGACTAACATAGGACTTAGGCCAGAGCTCTAGCTCCAGCGGCATCTGATATTGCTTTTCTTATGGAAGGTTAGGGGTTCAGTCCCCACCAATGTACTTTCAAGTGTCTCTGGTAATAGATTAAGTCATTCATCAATTAAAAACCCAATTTTTTTTTTTTAAAAAAACATACATAGGACTTAGCAATGACCAAACCAAAGACTAGATGGTTGTACTTATAAAGCTAAGTGCATTTTTATTAGAATTAAAAGATATGTTAAGGGGTGAGGTTATCCAACCTTATATATTCAATCACTTATTTTCTCCAAGTTGAACCGGCATAACCATCGGCTCAAACCCAACATGGGTAATAACTCCATCATCAACTTGGGCCAACTCTGATATCATATTAGAATTGGGTCATCATCCCCTTAAAAGACCTTGTTAAGGGGTGAGGTTATCCAACCTTATATATTTGATCATTTATTTTCTCCAAGTTGATGTGGGAAAATGGGGTTCTAACAATTCTAATAAGCATGTCTATTAAGCAGAATTGCAACGATTCATAAGTCAGCAAAATTAACTACCTCGCCTTACCGTTCCACCACCAACACCCATCCCCTGTCTACTAGTCATAAAAGTGATGTTCCTCCATTTGGCAACATAATGCACCTACATAAGATCAGTATAAGATCATTTAGTCTCCTCTTCAGAGTAATCAAAGTCAGAAGAAGAAAATAAATCTCTAAGTTTAAAATGGATCTTTGAAACATAAAGAAGTACTTGTACATATCCCTGCTGGAAATAGAAAATTTCAATCATTGCATACACTCAAAAGAGAACTTCTATGAAAAAATAATATGCAATTCCAATGACATTCTAACTCTGCTAATCACAATTATAGATATAACAATATTGTTTGTTATGTTCACTTCTGAGGGTATTCTCTCTAAATATTTGAGATTTCAAAAAGGCCAATATGGTCTGTGCGAGCAAAGGTGACAATGTTTCATGGCGAAAACTAATGGATTAATACAAAGTTTTGTTGTTAGACAACATGGTATCAATCAAAATGGTGCCAGAGAAGTATGTTTAACAGTCTAAGAGAAACATAAACCCGCAAAAGCAGTCTACATCAGTGACCAATAAATTTTGAAGAAGTGGTGTGGATAAAATGTGTGATACATGATACTTAAACATCTCGAAACACACTCAGGTCACAAACCGTACTGCAACCCGAGATCCCTTCACTGCCTCAGCTCCCTTTCCAACCTTCAAATCATAGTACCTGGATATAATGCAGTGAAAATTTAAGTATATTCTTACCTTTAACTATAATAAATTATGCACATCTGATCCTTTATCATTGAATACCAACGTTTGAAATAAACAGAGACGATGATAAGACGATTCAGAAATGAGAAATGATTTCCATTGTAGATTAATAGTAGACCACACATATTATGTACCTGTCTTTATGACCCCAAGTGCAACATGTGTGAATGCACTTATATGTAACGTGAGACGACTAGAGTGCATAAACGGTGATTGAAGTGCATAACCAAATAAAAACAGATAAAAATGAATACTCCCTCCATCCCAGTTTAAGCTTCACCCTTTTTTTGGGGCACAAAAATTAAGAAAAGGGTTATTTATATTCAAAAGTAATGTGAGTGGGAAAGGGGTTGTGATTGGAATAAGTACAAGTAGGGCCCACAATTTTGCCATTTTAGGAAAGGTGAAGCTTGTAATGGGATACTCTTTTTGGGTAAAAGGTGAAGCTTAAACTCAGACGGAGGGAGTATGTTACATATAATGCTTTGGAAGATGAAAGATCTGAAAGACGATTCCAGCAATGAGAATATCATTTAGCCCAAGGAGGTTTACTTACTTCAGACCGTTTGGAAGGGTTTTGTATTCAGTCTCAGGCACTTTTGCCCCCTTAAGCTGCATTAGGAAAAAGCAATAGAAGAAGATACCGAGCTTTACCAAAAAAAATAGCTAGCAGTATCACATAATTGACAGATGCATGAAGAATCTCACAGCTCTTCTACTGGTGCTAACAGCCCCAGCAATGTCAGAGACACAAAGACCAGCAGCTGGTTAGAATTAATTTTTTGAATCAGTAAAGAATTGCAGGTCCAGGAATAGATTAAAGAGAATAATCAGACAAATTAATTTCATACAGGAGAGAGATTAGCAAAGAGTTGCAAGAATGATAAAAGTCAACCAAGAATATGAAGATTCGACTTTTGAACAGATTAATATTTGAGGAGTGGAATTAAACCAATTATTATGTTGATTCATTGGGGCAAGCGGAAGTCAAATTCCTCGGTTACAGTGTCTGGCAACATGCGAAATATATATTGTTACATTCCCACAATTTTTATCTACCTAGCTATCTTGGAACATAAGAGCTCTAGACACTTCATCTGTTATTCTCTCTCTCTCGGAGATTCTTCTTTATCATCTTTCTCTCTATCAAAGAAAACATCCCACACATATCACAAAAGTACTGGACCCTATAAATGAAATGTAAAAAACTCAAATTCTCAAATTGAGATGTCTTTCTGAGCTCACACGTATTCATCCGCATAAGTCATTTATTTTTTCTTTATCTTTTCCATATCAGTACACCTACAACAACCATGTTGTTGAGTCCTGAGCTTCATATGCTTTAATACTGCCATCTTCCATTTAGCTTCGACTTCATATAACAATAATCCATTAAATATATGTCCAATATCGTACAAATCTAGCAAGTGCAAAAGAAATTGAGGATCTTGGGGCCCTGATAACCAAAATTGGGAACAGCCATTGAGAAAGTAGCCCTCAATCTCTCAACAATCGGGAAGACCCAAATTGAGTTATTTCCATAACTAACCATAAAATCATCAAACGGATGGAAAATTTCGAAAAAATATCATACATTACGTGAGACCCATTTATCCAAATTAACATCTTTGGAGATAAAAATAGAGAAAATGGAGAAACTCAAGCAATCAAAATGGAAGGAATTGACAAACCTGCTGCTATAAAAGAGCCAATCAATTCCCTCCTTCCATCAATTTGTGGAACAAAGTTTGTTATAGCTTCAGAGGAGGATAATGAGCAGCTGCAGCGACATGGAAACTTTGAGGCGTTCCTGTTGAAGGGTATCTTTCCTGTGAATTCATAGAAAATTATCTTTCTTAAATAATTCAAAATTCCATAAGTACAGGAGAGAGAGAGAGAGAGAGAGAGAGAGAGAGAGAGAGAGAGAGAGAGAGAGACTTGTAATGGAAATGGAGGTGAGGGATTGGTGGAGGAGTGAGGGTTTTTGAGGCTGGTAGAGGGAGAAGGAGAGTTCCATTGGAGCCTGCCTGGTAATAAAACTGTCAGTTGTCTTGAAAGAAAGAAAATTTAAAAGAGAGAGAGAGAGAGAGAGGAGATAACATGAACAATACCATCCACATTTATATACATCCAAACATCTCCTACATTCTGGCCCTGAATTTTTTTTTTTTCCTATTTTTTCATATCGAATACTCCCTCCGACCCGTTTGAAGCAAGACAATTTTTTTTTTGAAGATTTCATTTGAAAGCAGAAACCCAAAAATGAAAAGTTTTTTATTACTTCTTTATTTGTGAGACCCACTTATTATACTCTCACAATAAATATCCAGTAACTATTTCCTACCCCACTTTCTCTTTCCTACATCACCTTTCACTCACAACATTTATTTCACTATACACTTTTTCTCTTTCCTACATCACTTTTCTTAATTTCCGCACAAGACACAAACTTTGCCCTTTCGGGCGGGACAGAGGGAGTACAATTTAGACATAGTAAATTATCTGTTTTAATGGTGCCAATAATTCATTTATTGGTGTCTTATACAAATACAATTCGACACACATATAACATAATTGCACATATCAAAAAGTTCAACATGTATATTTATTTAACAGCTACAAATCACATCTATTAAAAGAAATTTATAAATATAAAACATTTTTTTTTTCAAAATATACTTCCTCCATTCCACTAAAAGTTAAATTCTTTATTAAATGTCTCATTAAAAATTATTTTTCTACCATTTTTCTCTCTCATACCTCACTTTTTTATACTCACAATTCAATTACATTTAATCTTTATGTTTAAAATAAAAATAAAATTGTTAGTGAGACGAAGAAAGTACACCTACATTTAATCTCTGTGTTTAAAATAAAAATATAATTTTAGTGAGACGGAGAAAGTATAGTCACAATACATATAATTATTTTTTTTAAAAAAAATTGTATTACATACTCCCTCCGTTCCACTATACTTGACACCCAAGGGGTGGGTTCAAAAACCAAGGAAAAAGAATAAAATAAAAAAAATGTGTGGTGGAAAATGAAGAGAGAGAATGAGTGGGATAAATAGTAGTGTTGGTTGAATAAATGTGTGGTAGAAAATGAAGAGAGAGAATGAGTGGTGGGGTAGAGTGAATATAAAAATATAAAAACTTGGTTATTTTTGGAAGGTGTCAAGTATAGTGGGACGGCCCAAAATAGAAAGAAGTGTCAAGTATAGTGGGACGGAGGGAGTATAGTACAAAAAAAAATGCTCCTTAGTACGGTCCAGTTTATTGTATACTCCCTCCGTCTCGTCCGAAGCTTCACCTTTTATCCAAATGGGTGTCCCGGTAGAAGCTTCATCTTTCCTAAAATGGAAAAGGTTTATTAATATTCTATTATACCCACTAACTTTTCTCTCTCACACATTTAAATTATGAGTCCCACTTGTCATATCCACTCATTTCTTTCCTCTCACAACCCTTCTCCCACTTCCATTATTTTTTAATATATACTCCCTCCGTCCATTAATAACTTCACTTTTTGTCAAAACGAGTGTCCCGTTTAAAGCTTCACTTTTCCTAAAATGGCAAAGAATCTTTACTATTCCACCCGCTCATTCTCTCTCCTATTTTACTATTACACTCACAACATTTTTCAAATTTACTATTTGCTTCACTCATTCTCTCTCCTATTTTACTATTACACTCACAACATTTTCTTCACTCACCAATTTTCTTAATTTGCGTGCCCACCCCAAAAGGGTGAAGCAATTACCTGGACGGAGGGAGTATATTGCTTTCTTAATTTGCGTACTTCACCAAAATGGTGAAGCATGGACCGGAATGGAGGGAGTATTTTGATTGTTTGAGAATTCTTCTTTTTTCATTATTTCTTTTTATAGTTATTTTAACTTTTGTATTTCTAATCACATTTTGTTTTTCTTATATTTTTTTTTATGTTTTGATATTGGTATCGATTTTCATTTTCATTTTCACTTATTAATTTTCATATTTGTTTTGATTTTATTTGTTTCTTTTGTCAGTTTTGTTTAACTTTGCGTTGTTTTGTTTTTCATTATTATTTAAAATATGAATAAAATTTGATTTTCTATATTTATTTAGCTTTTTATTAGATATTATTTCGCTTTTATTATTAATTTTGCTTTTAGTTTTTATTTTTGTAATAATTTTTTTTATTTATTCAAGTTTTAATTGTTGGTTTTGTCTATGTATGTTATTATGTTTACTAATGTTAATTTATTGTGTTTTTCATTTGATTAAGTAAGATTTCATTTTTGTAAAAAAAAAAAAAAGTCTTCGCTAATGATTTTTTGTTTTGATATTGATTTAAATTTTAGTAATGTTTTTCTCTTTTGTTTATTTCTTTCTTTTGTCTATTTTGATTAATTTTGTGAATGATTATTTTTACTATTTTTTAATTTTAATAAGATTTTTTTATCATACTTTTAATTATTGTTTCTTTGATTTTGTTTGTCATATTGGTTTTTTTGTTTTAGTTGTGATTTTGTTTTTTTATTTGTTTTTTCTATATATTTTTGTTATATTTGTGGGTGATTTCTTTTATTGTTTTTTTATTTTATTAACATTTTCTCTTTGTATTTGTTTATTTATTTATTAATATTATATTTTTTTTTATTTTCTTATGCATTTTGTTTAGATATTGATTTTTCTTATTTGTTGTGATTTTTTTTTTTGCTTTTGCCTATTTTGTTTATGTTTGTAATTGGTTAATTTTATTGTGAATGATTTTAGCTTTATTGTGATTTTGTGTAGTTTATTAGGTGCTTTAATATACTATTTTGATAATGTTAGTGAATGAATTCTCTCAATGTTAATTGTTGAATGATTATTTTATTTGTTGTTTTTTATTTATCTATTTCGATTATATTTTTGAATAATTCTTTTTTAATTTTTTCTATCTAATTACAACTTGATTTTGTATATCTATTTTTTTATTTGATATTAATATTTATTCAAATTTTATTTATTATGTTTTTTTATGTTAATCGTGTTTGTGAATTTTTGTTCTTTTTTTTTCATTTGATTAAAATTTAATTATTTGAGCAATGATTTATAAGTATTAATATCTTCTTGATTTTCAATAATTTAGATTTTGCATCAAGGTTATTTATTAATGCACCATCATCAAAACAAAGACAGTGTCAAAATAATCATCCAATGCTATCGGAGGTAGAAGAAAGTGGAGAAATCAAATAAGAAACAGTAGAGAAAGGGGAAAATCTTTAATTGAAATATACTCCCTCCGTCCCATACCTACGTGCACACTTTCCATTTTGGGCGTCCCAAACCTACGTGCACATTTCCTAAAATGGAAAGGAATCTTTACTATTCCCTCCACTCATTCTCTCTCCTACATTATTTTAATACTCACAACACCATTATAATTTACTATTCCCTCCACTCATTCTCTCTCCTATTTTATTTCACACTCACAACACTTTCAATATAATACTCTCTCCTTAATTTACGTGAAAAGTCAAACCGAGTACATAGGTCCGGGACGGAGGGAGTATATGATTGTCCCTAATGAATTATTAGTAAAAAACTGTAATCTTCTTTTAAAGTTTTTGAAAATTTGTTGATAAAAATTTCAATTGTATATATCCATTTATGTTATTAACATTAGCTATTATTTTTAATTTTAGACAATAATAACTTAAATTATGTGATCTTATTTATTTTGACTTAGTAACAAAATTTCAATAAAAAGTTAAATTACTTGAATATAATACTAAAACTATCATCCTAGCTAAAGTCAAAATTATTGTTTAAACTCTCTCTTTTCATCTTCGTTCCTGCAAGTTTTTTTTATACATATATCCTATTTTGTTTACATAAAAATAATAAACAAATAAACCTTACGGTGGGATGAAGTAAAGTTGCCCTTCTTATTATTAAAATATATGAAACTCATAATAGAATGAAAGGAAAATTCAATCAACTCATTTAAATTTTAATAACTATATTTTTAGACAATAATAATTGCTATAGTTCAATGATATTAATATGTGTAAAAGGCTCAAAGATAAGTATTTAATGTTATTATTAAGTTTTTGAAAATATCAAAGGTAGAAATAATATTTTCATTTATATATATGAATGTAAGTTAGAATTGAATAGTCACTATTTATCATCGTGATTACATACATATTCTATCTAAATATCTAATTATTTCAAACCAATTAGAATAATAAATGTTGAAATATGAAGGTAAGTTAGTTAAAAATTATTTGATACATGCATGAATGCATCTAATTAATGACAATAGAGTTACTAATATTAAATGTAGGTGAATTTTATTTGCAAGACACCAAATGTGTAAGGCACTTTGAAATGACCATAATGCCCTTGTATATATAACAAAAAAAAAATCACAATTTCATCAACTACAGATTTCATAACCTCCTCGGAGCTCCGTACAGAGGCGGAAACGCCGTCGTCGTTGATAACAACCTCTTAATTTCCCCCGTCGGTAACCGTATCTCCGTCACCGACCTCATTAAATCCGAAACCCTAACCCTTCCTTTCCAGTCCTCCTCCAATTTCTCCCGTATTGCTGCCTCTCCTGACGGCGTTTTCCTCCTCGCCATCGACGATAACTCACGCTGCCTCTTCATTAACCTCCGCCGTCGCGCCGTTCTCCACCGCATTTCATTTAAGAAGCCCGTCGCGGTTGCCAAGTTTAGCCCCGATGGGTCTCTCATTGCTGAAATGACCGTAAAATTGTTTAGTAAACCGTAATGTTAAGATCTTCAAAATTGATATAGAGTAAACTGACTCTACTACTAGCCCTAACCTAAATGCAAACACTCGTACTAATTTACGCGAAATGTTGAATGATATTTCGTGTAAAATCATACGAAATAATTCTTAACATTTCGTGTATATTCATACGAAATCTAAAGGAAAATTTCTACTGTGGATTTCGTGTGAATATACACGAAATGTTGAGAACCATTTCGTATCATTTTACACGAAATGTTATTCAACATTTCGTGTAAATATACATGAAATAACTCAATACATTTCGTGTATTTTCATACGAAACATATCTGATAACGTCGTGTATAATCACACGAAACATCCGCGTACGGGTGAGGGCAGTTTTGTCCATTGTCCGTGCCTTGCAAATAAGGTGCCTTGCAAATAACCACGCCCTTAAATGTAAGGTAGAATAATAAATGTTGCAATATAAAGTGTAAAGTAGTTATATATATATATATATATATATATATATATATATATATATATATATATATATATATATATATATATATATATATATATATATATATATATATATATATTTTGATACATACATGCATAAATACACTTACAAATAAGATTTAAAAATATGAAGGTTTGTATTTTGAAAATTTTAATGACCATATGATCCTATTCAATATTGCTTGACTTCACTAATTATAACTAAAAATGATATAATTTCATGTTTAAACATATGAAATTTAAGATAGAATACATAAATCGTTTCTTGGATATATATAATGAAATTGAAATTCTTTCTTCTTGTTGTTAATCACATTTTCATGGATTATTAGTTTCACAAGAACATATGATTAATTTTGTTCCTTTGTCAATAATTGTTTTTTCATTTCTTTTCAATTTCAATGTGTTTCTGTATTTTAATTGCCTATTACTCTCTTTAATTGATATTTGTAATAGAATAAAAGATAATTTATATCTAATGTCGTTAAAAGTTATTCAGAAAATTCAAAAATCATTAAAAATAAAATAAAAAATGAAAATCATATTTTTGTTCATATATACAGAGAGTAAATGTAATTAACAATTGAATGCTCACTTTTTATAATATTCTACATTATTTACCTTTGACAACTACATCA
Organism: Adenophora triphylla var. japonica; assembly: GCA_022495995.1. Lineage (NCBI taxonomy): Eukaryota > Viridiplantae > Streptophyta > Magnoliopsida > Asterales > Campanulaceae > Adenophora > Adenophora triphylla. The sequence goes on along the minus strand of JAFEMH010002551.1, from coordinate 30,826 downwards.
CCGATCGGAGGAATTTTGATATTTTTTTAATATCTTGACAGGAGTAAGTTATATATTAACCTTCTCAAATTCATTTTTATCCCAAACAAAATAAATTTTCATGTTTTTTATATTTCATCAACGTGAAATAAAATCTTATTATCTTATATGAAAATCAAATCTCAATCAATGGTAAGTAGTATTAAATGAAAAATAAATAATAATAATTGATAGTGCAAATGTCACATCAATAGACAAGCTAAATGAATGAAACTACAGTTCATGCAACATTAGTAAGAAGAAACTGCAAATTCAAGAAGGAAAATTTTATTATTACATTGCCGAAAATACGAACGACATCCTGTTATTTGATAATTTTATTGACACAAGATTTTTAATCTCATATAATTTTTTTTGAGTGCGTCTGCTGAGAAACGCGTTTCTCCATAACTATGGAGAAACGTGTTTTTCATAGCCAGAAGCTTTACATTTGATAACCAGAAAAAAAAAAACCCAAGGCCAAGACCAAAAGCTTCTGGATATCCGGAAGCTTTGCATTGATAGCCGAAGCTTTGCGGTTGATATCCAGAAGCTTTGTATTTGATAGCCAAGGATGTGAAATGTATATCCGTAAACCGTTAGGTGCATATCCGTAAAACTGTTAGGTGCATATCCGAAATGTGTTAGGGCATATCCGTAAATTGCTATTGAAGGTTTTGGATATCGAAACCTTCAAATGTATATCCAGAAACATTTTGAAGGTTTCTGGATATTCATTTGAAGGTTTCTGGATATCACTTTCATAGGTTTCTGGCTATCTAGCTCATTGTCGCGCGACATGTCGGGACCCGTTTCTCCATAACTTATGGAGAAACGCGTTTCTCCCTAGATTTTGTGATTTTTTTTTCATTTATGAAATCATGTAACAATTTTTAATCTTATGTATCGTATTGAGGTTGATATATATAATTGTGATGACTATTTGTGTTGCTTGATCTTTGATCATTAGGTTGAAAAGCTAATTGATATCAAACCTGGAGTTTTGACACAAATTTGTTGAGGTTTTAACTTATTTTTTGATATCAAAATTTATTTATTAACTTTGAATTTTAACATATATTATGTACAAACAAAGGAGGGCATAAATGATCAAATTCCCCGACAACTTTGTCAAATTATTGGAAGAAATCATATCTTTCAACTTAAAATTAATTAGCAAAGTAGGGAAAGCACAAAGGAAAATTTTACAATTACTAGAATTCTTTGTTTGTGAGACGGACATTCAAGACAACGTGATGGAGAATGTATTCTTATAAGAAATTATATTGTTAAAGTATATACAATGTAACTTCCATCTAATTTTATGTTTTAATTACAGGAAAAACAAAAACAAGATGATGAAGATCATAGGCAAGTTAGTGTTAAAACGCCTATTTTATTTGATAAAAGAGGTTTACTTTCATAAGGTATTAATTATTATACTAAGGCTCCGTTTGTTTGGGGGAAAATATTTTTCGGAAAATATTTTCCTCATTTTTCGGTGTTTGTTTCGCACCAGAAAATGGGGAAAACTTCATTTTTATCTTATTTTTCGGAAAACATTTTCATTTTCCGGAAAACATTTTGCCGGAAATCATTTTCTGAAAAATGTTTTACGCTAAACAAACGGAGCCTAAAAGTACTTTACATTTTTATTCACAAGTACACGACAATTATTTTTCAATTTTGTTAAAGTATAGCCGCGATATTGAGACGTTGGTGGAATGTGGTCATTCAAATGATGAGAAAACTCATGTGCAAGCATCTTTTAAAACTTCGAAGAAAGCTAGACGTGGAATAAAGTTTTAAATGTTTTTAATTGTTTTCAAAATATGAATGTCGATAATAATGATATTATGTTTTTTTTAATAATACTATATCTAATTTTCATATTTCAAAATTTAGATCATTTAAGATATTTTTATGTCATACATTCATATAATACATGGAGACAATTCATGAACTAAATAGTGATATTGATTATCATAATTGTTATAACTTGATTTTATTAATATATTATTGTACTAAATGAATTTAATATGATGAAAAATAAAATTCATTAAGTTTCTAAATATTTTAAAAGAAATACATGTAATAAATATATTTGCATGTAATAAATAAGAAAATGAAATATTGGATAATAGATTTTTAAGTAAGTTGAAATATGAGATTCTCAAAAGTCTCATAATATATTTATATTAATATAACATAAACATTAATTGATATTAAAATCAAAAGTTAGATTTATGATAATTATTATTATGAGGCTTTGACCAATAAGCCCTTCAGATAAATGAAAACGACCAATAAAATCAGACATTTTCGAAACTCGTCAATAAGTCCCTTGAACAGTATAAACCGAGATACGAACATGGGCTTGTCCGGGTCAGGCCCAAGTGGATTGGGCCATAAACATAATCCATCTCAAGTCACGACATGGGCTTCCTCGTCCATCTATCTCGGCATCAATAAGACCGACCAAGGCTCAACAAACAAGCATAAGCAAAGCCAACTCACAGGGCCGAGGAGACCGCTCTCGTAGGCCGAGATCCTCTCCCTTGAGGACGAGGTGCCTCCCTCGGCCTTGATGTTGACAACAGAATCCTCTTATTTCTCATTCCTTCACCGGCTCATCATGGACCGAGATGGCCATGTATGACGAGAAGAGGAAAGTTTGCATCTCGGCATTCCAACTTATGACGAGGAAAGAAATATTCTCATCTCGGCGTACCGGTTTATGACGAGATAAGGAATTTCTGTATCTTGGCTTTCCGACAGAGCAGTCATTGATATCCTATTCAAACAAGGATTAAGCAGTTACAATCTTATCAGAATTGTAACCACCTCCTATATCAATTCAAGTAAAATAAAGACTCTCCAACAGATATAATCCTACTAGGATTATACCTTATCTCTTTACAGTCCAAGTTCAACATGGATTATACCAATCTATCCCTATAAATACAAGCCATTATTTCCATATTCTGGTACGTTACTTTTATTACTCGAAACTCTGTCAAAATTATTCTCTCTCTACAAATCGTGAACTTACTCTCACGCTGGAGGGCCTTCGCCGGTGAAGCCCCGACTTAGTTTACGTGTTTTGTCTTATTTTCAGGCTAAGCAATCGCCGGAGTATAATCGATCGCTTGGATTTGGGCTGATTCGACTTTTTGGCATCATCAGTTTTGTTCCATTGCCGGGAATAGATTCAAACTCCCTTTGTTTGGCATGGAAAAATCGCTTGCTTGAAGCCCGTTTTCCGCCGGATAATTGTCAATTTTGGCCAAAAAACGCTATTCTGTTTTTTGTCCTATTTTGATCTTCGTCGGAATTTGCAAATTCTTGCCTGGAAAAATTGTTTTGGCCGGAAATTTGGTGTTTTAAAGATCGCAATTGAACTTTGTTCGTGGCAAGTTAAACCTGTCTTACGTTTGGCCGGAATATTGTGATTTTGGCCGGAAAGTTGTTGTTTCAGCCGTTTGCAATTCTGGGCAATTGAAAATTTCGTTGAACTGCAATTCTTGAATTCCAATGGAAGACGGTCAGTTTGCAAGTGTTACTAACGAGGAGCAGACCCAAGTGAACGGGATCCATCCAAACACCGAGGTACTTCCACCTCCACCTCAACTTGAAGGACTACCTCCCCTCGGCATGACTCTCCATTCCATGGGACAGCCAGCTGCTGAGGGGGCAGGTGCAAACCTTCCCCCTCCTCGTCATACTCGTCCAAGAAGGAAACGAACTAGCAAGAAGACGACGAGGAACGCCGGCGTCGGACAAGCTGAGAACACACGGTCTGCCGATCGACGTACCTTGTTGCACCAACAAATGGAGACGTTGCAAAGAATTTATGAGACTCAGGCTGCTCTTTTTGCAATTGGATCCAGACAACTCAATGGCCGAGTTCATTAGGCCTTTGAGGTCAGGAGGCAACTCTCGTGGAAGGGACACTCAGGGTGAGAGACGAGATAGTCAGAGGAGTCCTCCTCGTGGCCGAGATCCTCCTCCCCGTGAGACTGCTGTACCACCTAAGCAGAACCTCCGAGATGCTCCTCCTCCTCGTCCTAATAATCATGGGAATGAGAAGGAAGTGGTAGACCTGAGAAGCCACTTAAATTCTAAGGACCAGGAGGTAGACTCAAGAGACCTACGAACAAGGCTCAGTCTGTCCAAACGTTTATCTCCTCCTCGTCTCAACATGGTACCTCATCATAACCATCATCGACGTGATTCTACTAGACCTCGACGTGATTCACCCCATCCTCGTCACTTTGCAAGGCCGAGGACTCCCGAACCATACAGGATGGTCCTTGGTGGCTATGAGGCAGAACCAAGGAAAGATAAGGCACCCTCTAGACGTGGAGAAAACCGTCGAGATGACGAGGAACACAGTAGGGTGAATGGTCACCCTAGAGATAGGTCCCATCGTAGCTCCCATTATAGTTCCCATCGGAGTTCCCACCAAAGTACTCACTCTAGCACTGAAAAGGGAGTGGAGGCTAAAGAATGGCAACTCTTGAAAAAGAGAATTGACGACATGGAAATGGGAAAGAAGGTTGATGAAGACGATGATGACAACTGGTCCACTCATCCCTTCTCTCAGAGGATAACAGATGTACCACCTAATCCTCTTTTTAAGGTCCCAAACTTTGAAAAATATAACGGAACTACTGACGCAAAGGATCACGTGCAAAGTTTTGAGTCAATTATGGCCCTCCTCACTAAGACCGATGACATGCTCTGTAAAGCTTTCGCGAGAACCTTCTCCAGAACAGCCTTGACCTGGTTCCGTGAGCTAAAAAAGGTTGCATCGATAGCTGGAGGGGCATGAGGAGGATGTTCCTAGACCACTTTGCCACGGTTGGAAGGAGGAAGAAGAGGTTAACCGACCTTGCCAACATTGAGCAGGGGAAGAATGAGACCACTTTAAGCTATTATAACCGATTTCGAACCATGGCGGAGCAAGTGGAAGAAAGCCTCACAGACAGGGAGGTAATTGTTTGTTTCAATTCTAAATTGAGATCCGGACCACTCATTTATGAACTTTCCGCCCGAGAGCCAAAGTCCAAAGCTGACTTATACAATGTGGCGTATGCTATTGCCATGGCGGAAGACAAAATCAAGAAGAGGTCAGATAAGACGGAATCAGAAGTAGCTCGCACTCGCCATGATTCCAACGGGAATGGGAATGGTAACGGATCCAAGGGAAAGAATAGAACAAGGGGTTCTGAAAAGCCTTAAATTTTTACCCCTCTTACCAAACCCATCACGGAGATCATGCAATTAGTGAACTTTCCACCACCTCGTCCGCTGAGCGACAAACCAAAGTTCCCTCGTGACACTTCCAAATTTTGTGATTTTCACAAGGACCATGGTCACACCACTGAAAGGTGCATCGCCCTCAAGCGAATGATACCAAGGTGGGTCGACGAGGGCAAACTCGACCGCTATGTCATGAAGAAAGATGGAAAACGAAAGCGAAAGGAGGACGAAAGTAAAGATGATGACAAAAGCGAGGATGGGGAACAGAGGCCTCCTAGGGCCAAATTGCATGTGATTCGAGAAGAGGTGGCCTCTACCAGAAAGCTAAGGGACCAAATTCATGAGCTGAGCAAGGTGTACCACGTTCCTGCTTGGGTTCATAAGGCGAAAGAGGTCATAAGTTTCTCTCCCAATGAATTGGCAGGGAGCCATGCCGCCCGTGAGCAACCCTTGGTGATAAAGGGTCGAATTGACAACGTTGAATCCGAGAGACTTCTCATCGACATGGGGGCCTCTCGTGATATCTTGTACTACTCTGCCTTCCAACTGATGGGTTTGAAAGACACCATCCTGGAGCCCTGTAAGTACCCAAATCCGGATCGTCAAAATCCTTCAGAAAGTTAACCGAAATCCGTTAACTGGTCCGCTCCAGGTTAACCGGAACTCGTTAAACTCCCCGTTGCCAAGCCAACGAGACGTCCCGGGACTGCCCCGAGCATCCCAACGTCGAAACATACTCAACACACATCATCGCACGTAAAAGTACGGCTTTCCCTGAAAAACAAACTTTTCGGCACTTTCCGGGGGCGTTTCGGACATTTTCCGGACTGTTATTTTAAAAACGGACAAAATCGGGACCCGGGAACGAACTCCCACAAAGCCTGGTGACTCATGGGACACGTGGCTTGCATGCCACAGCTCCCTAGTCACTCTTCAATCAATTTCAGAGTGAAAAGACAAAAATACCCCTTGATTGCAGACTCAGTCCGGCCGGACTCATTTGCAAATTCTCAAAAATTGCCAACAAGTCCCTCCAATTTCCAAGATACCACAAAACCCCCTCAATTTCAGGTTAAGTCCGTCCGGACTCTTCATGAAATTACCCCTATAAATACCAAGGCTGTCAAAGCCATTTAGAACAACAAAATTTCACTCCATTTTCACCTCACCCCACGGCCTAAACTGGTTCTCCCTCTTCCCGAGCCCGGTTTTACCTCGTTTTGCATGAAAACTTCGTATTTCGATCAAATACAACCCCCGCCACCTCGAAACACCGTTCCAAACCCACTTTCGTATCCCGTATACGCCCCCCGAGCCAAAGGAGACGACCCTAGCCATAGGTAGCTCCCTCTCTCTTTGAAACTCTCGTTTCGTCTCGGTTTACGCGCCAGTCGCTACAACCGTTTCTGACGACGCTATTGAAATGTAGACGCCTTCGTCTAACGGGGTCCAATATGTTTTAGCCCCTAGATCCTCTTCTCTTCCCGTAAGAGAAGTAATCTCTGGTTAAAACGGCGTTCCGACCCCGTTCCGTTTACTTTTATGTCATTTACAACTCCGGATCGTTTGATCCGTCGATCGTCATTTAAATTTCTGTCATTTACAATTGCGGACCGTTTGATCCGTCAAACGTCCTTTACATTTCATGCAACTTTCCCATTTCGAGTCGTTTGGCTCGTCGATCGTACTTTACAATTCTGAGTCGTTTGGCTCGTCGATCGTCATTTACAACTCCGGATCGTTTGATCCATCGATACCGCATTTAAATACTGTCATTTACAAGTCCGACCCGTTTGTATCGTGATAGTATTTACCTTTTCAAAATCCGAGTCGCAACCCGATTTGTTGATCGCAAAATCATTTAATACGTTTTTCCCGTAAAATCGTTAACAATGTAATGCCCGGTTCAAAACCGGAGTTCGACCTTCGAACTCTCTTTCAAAAGCGCGAAATGACGTTTGGCATCCAAATGCTCATCTTCAAACTTAAAAGCAAACTTTTGACGTTCAAAATATTTAATACGTTTTTCCCGTAAAAGCGTTAACAATGTAATGCCCGGTTCAAAACCGGAGTTCGACCTTCGAACTCTCTTTCAAAAGCGCGAAATGACGTTTGGCATCCAAACGCTCATCTTCAAACTTAAAAGCAAACTTTTGACGTTCAAAATCATTTAATACGTTTTTCCCGTAAAATCGTTAACAATGACATGCCCGGTTCAAAACCGGAGTTCGACCTTCGAACTCTCTTTCAAAAGCACGAAATGACGTTTGGCATCCAAACGCTCATCTTCAACTCAAAATCCGACGTTTGACATTCAAACGCTCTTTTCTTAAAAGTCAACATTTGACACTTAAGATAAACAGTTAAAATCAGCATTCGCGCCACTTTTCCTAAAACACTTCCAAAATCTACGTTTGTCATTCAAACGCTCGCCTTTTTAAACAGGTCACCTAATCAACGTTTGACATTCAAACCAAGATTAAGCTTGTCATTCAAGCCCCCATTTCAAAATATAAACACACACACACACACACGATTTCGAGAAAGGTAGAAAGACTCGTCATACGAGGCATTTCGGGTGATCTCGTAATACTCTTCCCGAAACGTAACATGACCTCCGAACCTAACAATCTCTGGTACCAAATAGCTTTTTACTCGTTTTTGCTACCAATAAAAATGACCCCCTGTTTTCAAAGCCTTTTCCTAAGTTTTTGCTACCAATAAAAACGACACCATTTTCACTAAAACCGTTTCTCAACGTTTGAGCTCAAAATACAAAAACCGCGTGGCGACTCCTCATTCCTTCCCGAGAAGCGAGGTCTCAGACACCAACACCCCGCGAAAGACAACCTCTTTTCGCATCGCGCGAAAATCTGGGTAATTTCAGTTGGCGACTCCGCTGGGGACTTGGATACTTTTTTCAAAACTACCGTTGTTTTCAAAAAAGCCTTCCGTGGGTCAAACTTTCGTTTACCCTTCCTCGTTTTTGTGTGCGTGTGTTACTTTAAACCTCGAACGGTTTTTTTCAAGGGCATTACATTGTCGTCTTTTCAAAATCATACCATGTTTGTGCATCCCCATTCATGTTTAATTTTCATTGCTATCTTTTGAACTGCGCATCAAAATTCTTTAAGACACATTCTGAAAAATCTTTGTTTTACTCAGAAAAGGAATTTTAGTGACCGCACACTACTCGCACTTGCTGCCTCGGTACACTGCACTTCACGTGCACTTGCTGCCTTGGTACACTGCACACTACGACCCGTAACCCGGGATGACCTTATCAGTTGCACCTCGGTTGGTCTGCCAGACACCTTTCGAGGGCGCACGGGGTCGTCCCAAACAACCCATCCTAGCCCCTGTAAGCCATGCACTCTTTGTGTCACACTTTGTCCAAGACCCCGGTTGGTTTTTGGCTTAGCTCGTGTCATAAAGCCTAAGTGTATATTTTTTACGCCGGGTCCCGCCACGAGTCAAGCTCGAAAGATTGAGACCGAAGGTCGTTCCCGACCCGAAGTCTTGAGCTTTTCAGCCTTGACTTTGACGCGGAGCTCTGCCGAAAAATATACCCGAAGGTTCAATGTGACACCGTGTCACCAAACCCTCACCGTATTCACCGTGCCAGCCACAACTTGGCCAACGCCAAAAGCTAAGGGCCCTCGCGCAAGCGAGTCAGGAGAGGTCATGCCAAAATTTTGGCACGATCCCCGCCTTAACTTAAGGACGTTGACTTCGACTGTGGCCTGTGCGTCACATACGTTGGAAGTTTGCGTGATCAGCTAGCCTTAAGTTCACTTTTTCTTTTGTCGGTGGAGCTCGCTTGCCTTATAGGACCTCGCTCGGGATTGTCCGTCCCGAGAAAGATGATCTACAAATGGAAACGAGGGGCTTATAAGCGTAGTGACGAGATCCACTGATTAGAGCTCTAGGGTTAGTTGCGAAAAAGAAGACATGCTCTTTTCCAACCAATTAGGACTCTAAGAAAACGCGTTTTAAGTAAACATTAATCGGTAACTGCACATTGCACAAGCCCGAAACCTTGAGCCAAATCCCATTTTCCGAAGCCTAAACCCTGCCTTTCGTTCCCTGCAGCGAGCATAAAGTGGTTCAGATTTCCGGGTCAGCGCCTCGCCAGAATCACAGTTACGGCAGCGTCAGACAGTTCTTCAGTTCCCTTAGTTCCCTCAGCCAAAATTTCCGACATGTCTAGCTCACCGAGAAATCGTGACAGGGAAGGACCCCCGCCACCGGTAACAGATATGACTTTGGAAGAAGCCATCCGGGCTTGTGAGGTTCACAAGAGGCAGAAAGAAGATCAGCATAATTTCGTGGTACAACTTCTAAATATGCGAGGTATAGCAACTATCCCCCAGTCAGACGGTACTTTTGTCCTGGTCGAGGATGACGATTCCCCGAAACCAGCTACTCAAGCGTTCAACCATGTTCCTCCCCCGCAAACTTACGGGATGCCTTCGAACCTGGGAAACAGCCGGCCTAGGCTCCACGTTGCCACCTCTCAGGGCACCCTGCCATATATGGCCAGGCCAGTGCTACTCCCATCACTCAATACCACCAGCGCATCGCTGGACCATCTCAGACAGATGTCAATATCCTTCAATACCCTCCTGGGTTCATCCCATTGCCTATACACGAATCCCAAAACACCGGGGACAAACCCCGATACAGTTCAGAAAAGGCCCCCATATATTCACATATATCAAGCCTTCCACCTCCAATCACTACCGCTCACATGGTAGCACCCGGCGCCGAGCCTCACAGTCCACCACTGGACCTAACCTTAGCCTGGATGGTCGAACAGATGAAAGACCTGAAAGCCACCATGAGCAGCTCAAAGCAGGAAACGCTCAAATCCACAGATCCGGGAATGGTCACGCCTCTCCCTGCCAAGTTCAGAATGCCAGAGATGGACCGATTCGACGGAACCGAATGTCCTCAAACTCATGTCGACACCTACGTTCTCGGCATGAGAGCGAAAGGAGCAACCCTCCAGCAAATGGCCGACCACTTCCAGCATACGCTCAAGAGTTCAGCATTACGATGGTTCCTAAGGGTCAAGCCTGCGGATCGCCACACCTGGGATCAGATCAGTAACATCTTCCTGGAACGGTACCGATCCAATTTAGAGTGGGAAACGAGTCGTGAGGACTTAATCACCACTGAGCAGAAAGCGGATGAAAGCGTCAGCGAATTCTACAAGAGGTGGAGTTGGAAACCCTCCGAGATCATGGAGCCACTCTCCAAGGATGAACAGATGCGGATCTTCAAGTCCTGCTTAAGACCGTCCATCAGAACTCTCATCAGTCATCATTTCTTCCCAGTTCTCCGGGCCATGGTCAATGCCGACTCACAGTTCGAGAAGGACCTCAAAGAAAAGTTGGCTACTGCACAGCCATACAGATATCGCTCAGCAGTTGCATTCAATCCCGCACCGGCCCCCGGCAAAGGGAAATATACGTCTGTCAACTACATCCATCGTGACAGCTAGCCGGGCAATGTAAAACCCGGTCCCGCAAAGCAACAACTCCACTTCGAAGCAGTCTGCCGTGCACTTCGACAAGTTGGATATGCCACTAAGCAAAATGCTGGAAGGGTTAATCAAGGAATGTCACCTTAAACCCGTTGCTAACTACAAACCCAAGAATCCCGTAGTCAACGCTGACAAGAGCAAGTACTGCGCCTTCCATCAGTATCACGGCCATACCACCGAAAACTGCGTGGGGTTACGATACGAAATCCAGAACTTAATAGAGGAAGGAAAGTTGGAGCGCCCCCGTGGGCCCAATACAGTCGGAAACCCTTTTCCGAACAACAACAACAGTGTGAATTCCATTGAGTGGGTTCCCAAGAAGATTGCCGCAGAGCTAGTCCCTCCGCCTCTTCCAGCCGGGTCCTCATCAAATGTCCACATCAGCTACGATGTTTGTGATTGCTCCGCCTGCCTGGAGTACGAGTCCCAAGACATGGTTCGAAGCAATCCTCCGAGAAAACAGAAGAGGAATTCCTCTCAACAGAGACTAAGAGAAAGATACGAAGCTGGAGACACCAATGTGGGTACACTCGGAGAGCCATCCCGGGAAGTTCGATTACTACGTACCCTACTCTAGCCAGTCCTCCCTTCCTCCAGGCCATGCAGCTTTAGAGCAGACAGGGGTGGGAAAGCCGAAAAGTCCTGCTGACACCAGAGTTCAGACCTTGGGACACCTAATACCTCGCATCTTGGTAATCTTATCGCGCCGAAGCCTAACCCCCCGCGGGATCAGCCAAGATTCAATTTGTCCAGCTTCAGAGCCCAGACCGGCAAAGGAAGATCAAAGTCAGCTTGGCACTCCCACTCGATCAACATGCTAACCAAGGGCGGCAACCGCCACAAACGGCCTCAACACAATCCCAAGGCTCCATCAAAGGCTTTACCTCGCAAGAGGAAGACAGGAAACGGATGGCTTGATGACTCTCCTTCTCCGGTTAGAGACCAGATCTACGATTCCCGACTGTATGGCAGTATGATCACGTTCTGTGACGAAGACCTACCGAGAGATGCCTCGGGGAACAATGAAGCTCTGTACATCACTCTCAAGCTCAACACCATAACACTCCCCGGAGTATTGGTGGATAACGGGTCAGCCGTTAACGTCCTCCCTCTCAGCATGATGTGGGCCCTGCGCATCAATGAAAGCCACTTGATTTCGTCTACCCGGACTATCAAGGCCTACGACAGCACATCTCGTCCCATCCTGGGGACGGTGACTCTGGAACTCTGGTTCAAAACCCAAATGGTGCCAGCAAAATTCCACGTGATGGACATTCCATCCGAATTCACAGCTCTGTTGGGACGCCCTTGGCTGCATCACATGAAAGCCATAGCCTCCACTCTCCATCAGTGCGTTTAGTTCATTAACAGGCAGGGAGATCTTGTAGTCATCAGAGGGGACAGTTTTCTCATAGGAAACGAAGCTGAGATAGTAGCCAAGCGTGCCCGCAGCCAGGCACCAGGGCTACCTCCTTCAAATCAACCAAGGGACAATCAGGGCAAATCTCATCAGAATCCCTCAGAGTCCGGAGATGCTAACTACGTCAACGTACTCGAGCGGTGCACTCGGCGTCCGATACATCAAGTTCAACTGTCGTTTCCAACATTTGGAGGCAGACTGGAAAGAAACCCTGAGCATCGCAATGATGCGGGCACGTAAACCCCCTGTCTCCAATCGGAGTTTCGTCAGCATTCTTCAAGCCAACTCTCTGGCTCCGCCAGGCGAGGAGATTTTCGTGATAAAGGTCAACAAGCACCGTCACACTCGTGATGAATGCATGGACGTCGTGTGGGATGTCCTCCACGAGGAACTACCCGCGGCACCCCTCTTCTCCAGTGATGGGCATGATGTTTTTCTAGCAGCTCCAACAGCGCAGCAGGACGCGAGGCGTCCTTACGTTTGGGTTGAGCCGTTAGACGACGATGAATCAGGACTCTCCGGAGTCGAGGACGCGGCAGACCCGCGGACAGATCTCTGCATTCACATGCTCAATTTCGAGGACGGCACCCGTTCCGATTAGGTCACCTATGACAAGGGCTCCAACACCATGGAAATTGTCAAGCTCAACGTCCAGTACAGGCAGCTATCCGACAATTGGAAGCAACTGGTTGACACGACAAAAGAACCCCTCTGATCAAGTGACTGACGACGACTTCGTCAACATCATCTATTCCAGATATCCCGATGATACCAAGGATCCGGTCCTTATCGTCAGATTCTGCAGCGCCAAAGTTACCCTCGACGACTGCCTGCTCATGGTAAATGAGGCCCTAGCCAATCGAGCTCAGAGCTCATCATCACTTCCGACTACCAGCCCCAGTGGCAACCGGCCCCTACCGTCAGTCAAGCTTACAGCCACAAACGCCGCCAAGGCCAAGGGCATCAGCGAAGGAGACCAAGCTCCTCACCCTGCTACAAATCAGATCAACCTCGAGCACGCTTCCAGCAGCCACCCCGAAAACATCTGTAAAGGTCTTCCCTTCAAGACAGAGTCAGCTTCCGACACGGGAAATGACCACCTCAGCATCAACATGCTCCAGTTCGATTCTGCTCCCAGTCGTCACGGCCACGGATTCAGACATCCCGCCAGCAAACTGCTAGCTCTGATAGACTTGGCGATCGAACGAGATCACGAGACTATCAACATCGCAGAATTCAACACTCCTGTGTGTTCAATCAAGCAGATATGGGCGAAATTCTTGGTAACCGAGATCAAGGAAGGCCGCATGGAATGTCCCAGTCCGACTTCCTTCGTCAACATAATCCAAGTGTTTCCGCCATTCGGAGATTTGGATGTGATCACAGTTCTGGACACTAGTCAGACGGCGCGTACCTACGGAGACTGTTTAGTCCTCGCAAGGAAAGCCCTCATGGAACTAGCCGCTCAAGAGAATCGTCTCTGGGACGAAAACCAAGCTCGAAAGACCTACATGGACCAAGCCCTTAAAGTGTCACAAGCAGCTTCAGACAGAAAGCTAGAGGCCACTCTAGACCAGTTCGACCTCAGGGGTTTTGCTCACGGCAACTTCCTCGACTACCGTCTGTTCTCGTCCAACCCCCTCTGCCAGGCGAGGGTGGTCAACGGTCCCGATGACATAGGAGATGGAATGGCACAACAGAACGAGTACCAGCGCTTACCTCCTCGAGGAACGCAATTTCTCTATGAAAGCGACGACGAAGACGATGAAACCATTCTCTTCCAAGCCGGGCATGAGGTCAACAAAACCGGAATCCCAAGGGTCTTGGGAGGATGGGGACGGATCATTTCCGCACTCAAACTTAAAGGCCAACTTAGGGAGGAAGGTCTATTTAAAAACAAGAGAAAGATGGAAATTCGTCTCGAGCAACTACTCAGGGAAATTCCACAGACTACAACATTCGTTTACAGAAATGATCAACTGGGACAGCAACCAGTCACATGGGCAGATGTTCGGGAAGCCGTGTACTCACCTTCCGACATACCCGTCACTCAGATAAAACAGAGGGGAAAACTCTCCCCGATGGAGGTTTACCTAGACTGCCGCACGCAGTTCAAAGAAGCACTGGCTATTCTCACATGGGAAGAAATGCAGACACTAACTCTCGACGCAGGCTTCGCTGCAAGAAAGTTGATCTGGGCCAAGAGTAGAGGAAAATTAGCAAACCATGAGTATCGCTGCACCCAACCTGTAATGCCTTGAGCATGCTCAAGAAGAAGGAAAGGAACGCGATATACCGCGAAGAGATCAAGGAGACTGTTCGTTTGAGCCAGAACTCTCCAAACTCCCCGAGGGTCACAACGCACGCTTCGCCAGCAACCATTGTTGTGCACTAAAGTTCGAACAACTGCGGCAATCCATAAACTACCTCCCCGCGGAGGCACCCAAACCAGTATCCTGGGACAGAATCCGTAAAGCTGCCGAAGCTCCCGGGAACACATCTTCGATCAATGAGTTGAGGGAAGACATATGGCCCTATGCTACGAGGAATCCTCCTCTAACCATGTCTCAACTCAGAGCGGCCTGTTCAGAGGGAACCAAGCCTGATGTCAGCGTTCTAACCCGATCGGGTCAAATCCATGCATTACCACCTAAGGCCACTAAAAAGCCAGCGGAGCGTAACCGCAACCCAGCCGCTCGAAGACACAAGTTTCGTGAAAGAGGACCCGATCCTCACTCGGCTCAAGCAAACCTGTGCGAACATTTCCCTCGTCCCTCGCTCACATCCTCGTATCCTCACAAGCTCAAGCTAGAGGAAAGTTTAGCCCGTACCATGGTCCCCGTGGACGCAACCCTGCACGAAGTCATTCGATGATTGGCAACATCCACTACGGCAACATTATCACCTTCACAGTATTTGGGACCTTCCAAAATTTGGGGCCGATCACAATGAGCCACTTTACATCACGAGCCTGGACGAGCGTCGCCTCCCCCGTGCGTTGGTAGACGGAGGTTCCAGAATGAATCTCTTGCCCGCCAAGATGATGGACTCCGCACGTATCCGAAGCCTTCACCCACACCGTCAAGGCCTATGACTCCACTTCCCCGTACCGTTCTGGGTTGCTACTCTTAATATTTGGTTCGGCAAGCGGATGATTCCCACCGAATTCCAAGTGTTGGACATTCCAATCACTTTCACAGCCATCCCGGGGCGTCCCCGGCCGCATCAAATCAATGGCGTGGCATCCACCCTTCATCGTGCCTCAAGTTCATGCAAGGCAACGAGCTAACCACGCCTACGGCGACAAATGGCTACCACCGAGGGGACCAAAGACCAACGACATTCCAAAGTGTTAGAAATCAAGCATAATGACGATATGGCATTAATCGGGTTCACTCGAGACCTCCAAGATCCAAATATGCAACGTGGACCTTCCACTATCTCACGACAAGATCCCTCCCCGCCATGAAAATGATGAAACTCATGAACTTCATCCTGTGATCGGGGCTCGGCAAAAGGTTACAAGGCCAACACCAAGTCAACGAAGTCAAGGACCACCCCACGGTCCAGGGGCTGGGCTATGGGCCAACACCACCGACATCGTGGAAAACAAAAGGCTCGCCCACACCAAGGCAAAGAACTCGCAAAAGGGGAACCTACGACGGCACACCCAACCTCCGACCTTACAGCTTTCGACCTCGCCCATTACTTCACCAAGGGAACCAACAGCAGAACCGAGGGGACCGACAAGGGAACCGACAGAACCGAGGGGACCGACGGTGGAACCGATGAAGATGAGAAAGAAGCAGGAAAGTCGCACAGAGACTACGTAAAGGATGGAACAGCTAGCACGGGACCTCAAGCATTTCAGAGGACTCAAGGCTAATCCGATAAGGGGAGCGTTCTCGACATCACAACTCTACCTGGACCAACCGCCACCACAAGCCCAAAGACGAGTACACATTCAAGGGAATCCTGCACTTGGAAGAGCAACTCAAGGCACTCTCCATGGGATACGGATTGTTCGGATCCCGCCAAGGCCACATTCGAGACAAGAACTCCAAAGAAGAAGGAACCGTAATTCATAGAAGACGCCCTCAGCTGGACCCGCTCTACGTAGTCTTTTGAAGAAGTCATGGAGGTGCCAAACCCGATTGACTCGGGCTCCGAAAACAAAGATGATTGCCATGATTGGGATGGCGTGGCCAAGCCTCTCGATCCCCGAGCCCTCATCAAGCATCCAAAGAATTCCACCGAAAATTGGGTAACTTTCACCGGACCAAGGGCAAGCCGTACGTAACCGGAAGACAAGCCGGGCCCACACCCACATCTCCCTAAACCCGATCTCAAACCCTCTCGAGCCGCTCCTTGTCGAGTCCAGCCCTTCCGAGTCGTCCAACGGCCTTACGCCGAAGGACTATGATAATGTAGCCAACCATGTATTTCCGTTCTCGTTTAATGAAAAGTCTGACCTTTCGGAGTATCCCCTCATTGCCACTTTAACAACTGATAAGTTAACAAGCAACTTAAAAGACGTTAATAACGAATCAATTGATAAAGAAGCAGACACATTAAACGAACAATACATTAAAGAAGTTCTCAAGCGTGTAGTTGACCGAGAGGACAACCGGGCCCAAGCTGCCGAAGAGGTTATGACCAAAGTGAACCTGGGGTCGCCGCAAGAGCCTAAAGAGACACAAGTGGGCGGTTTCTTCGCCGATGCGAGAAAAAGAAGCCCCGATAAGCCTCCTCCGGGAGTATGTTGACGTGTTCGCCCGGTCATAGCCAGACATGCCAGGACTCGATCCTCGATCGTGGAACACCGAATTCCCCGGATCCGTAATCTAAGCCTCACAAATGTAAGCCGCGCAAGATCAAGCCAGAGTGGTCCTTGCAAGTTAAAGAAGATATCGAGAAAATGCTCCGAGTTGGTTTCATCAGAGTGATTGAATACCCGACTTGACTCTCCAACATTGTGATGGTCACCAAGGCCAATGGAAAGGTCAGATGCTGTGTGGATTTCTGGGATCTCAACAAGGCCAGCCCTAAAGATGATTTCCCACTGCCTAACATCGACATGCTGGTCAACACCACGGCAAATTTTGAAGTAAAGTCCTTCGTGGACGGGTTCGCTGGATACAACCAGATCAAGATGTCCGAGGAGGATCAAGCCAAAACTGCCTTCACCACCCCGCGGGGGACATACTGCTACACGGTCATGCCGTTCGGTCCGAAGAACGCCGGGCTACTTTACCACGGCCGCAATGCCCTCTTTCATGACATGATTCACAAGGAAATCGAAGTATATGTCGAAGACATGATCATCCACTCCAGAGGATCCGACATGCAACACATGACAGATCTGAGAAAGTTCTTCAACAGACTCAGAAAACACTCCATGAGATTGAACCCTGAGAAGTGCACCTTCGGCGTCAAGCGAGGCAAAGTACTAGGATACATGGTTACAGAAAGGGGTATCGAAGCCGATCCCAAGAAAATCAAGGCCATCATCGACATGAAGCCGCCTCAAACCCTGACAGAAGTGAAAAGTTTCATGGGAAGACTTCAGTACATCATTCGCTTCATCAACCAGTTGACATCTCTTTGCGAGCCCATGTTCAAACTGATGAAGAAGAATGCCGACATCAAATGGGACTCCGAGTGCCAAACAACTTTCGAGAAAATCAAGACCTACTTGGTGAATCCCCCAATTCTGTGCCCGCCACATGAAGACAAGCCACTACTCCTGTAACTGATAGTAACAGACACGTCAATCGGAGCAATGCTGGCACAAGAACAGAAAGATTCCAAAGTTGAGCATGCAATCTACTTCGTAAGCCGGAAGCTTCAAGGAAGTGAACTCAGCTACTCAGCACTAGAGAAAACTTGTACCGCCTTGGTATGGGTAGTCGGGAAACTGAAACACTACATGCAGTCACATTCAGTGCTCCTGGTCTCCAAAATGGACCCCGTCCGATACCTCTTTGACAAGCCCTCCTTGTCAATGCGACTAGCCAAGTGGTCATTCTTCCTGGCTGAATTCGACATCAAGTACATGGTCAGAAAATCAATGAAGGGCAGAGTAATGGCAGATCAGCTGGCCGACTTCCCGAGTAGTGAACCTAAGGGTCCTGATCCGCAGTTTCCGGACGACGGAATCTTTTCACTCGACAGCGCAAACCGCTGGCAACTCTTCTTCGATGGGGCAGCCAACAAGAAGGGGAATGGTATTGGAATGCTCCTTGTCGATCCCAAGGACGAGCATACTCCCATAGCCATCAAACTGAATTTTGAAACAACCAACAATGCCGCAGAATACGAAGCCTGTGCAGCCGGTCTAGAAGCCACCCTCGAGCGCAACATCTCAGAACTGGATGTATACGGAGACTCAGCATTGATCATCAATCAAGTGTCCAACAAATGGAAGTTGGTAGATTCTGGCCTCCAGAAGTACCACACGTACATGGAGGAGCTCATTGCTCAGTTCAAGGACATCTCTTTCCATTATTTTCCAAGAGACAGGAATTGCTTCTCAGACGCCCTGGCAACCCTCGCCTCTCTTGTCGAAATTCCCGATGAGAAATCAGTAAAACCCCTCAGAATAGGCAGACGGGAAACACCCGCTTATTGCTGTGAGATCGAAATAAAAAAGGAAACGATCGACGAACCCTGGTACAATTAAATTTACCAGTACCTCCAAAACGGAGAAGCTTCCTTCACAAATGAAGATGGAAAATACAAAGAAGGGATCAAAGCCAAAAACATGATGGCATTAAAACGCCTGGCATCCCATTTCGTCATTCTGGGGGGTATATTGTACAAGAAGCGCCACCAAGGGCCACTCCTTCGGTGTGTAAACAAAGGAAAAGCCAGCGAGCTAATAAACAAAGTTCACAACAGAACCCGCGGTCCGCACATGAACGCCCGAGCATTGACACAGATCATCCTCCGTATGGGATACTATTGGATATCAATGGAAACAGACTGCATCCAGTTCGTCCGAAGCTGCGACAAATGTCAACGGTTCTCCAACCTCAATCACATCCCTCCTCACGAGCTCTATTGCATGACTACACCATGACCTTTCGCCACATGGGGAATCGACGTCATCGGCAAGATCACTCCACCAGGGAGCAATGGCCACGAGTTCATTTTAGTCGCAGTCGACTACTTCACCAAATGGGTAGAAGCCAGATCGTACAAGGTACTGAATTCTAAGAAGGTGGCCGAGTTCATCAGAGAGAACATCATGTGCTGATACGGAGTGCCCAACGAGATCATATCTGACAATGGGACCCACTTCGAAGGAGATTGTGACCAACTGCTGACCGAATTCTGAGTCACACGTCACAAGTCTTCTCCTTACAGACCACAAACCAATGGTGCAGTAGAGGCAGTAAACAAGACTCTCGCCATGATAATCAGAAAGATGACCACCAGAGGTCGGGACTGGCCCGAAAAGCTACATCTAGCCCTCTGGGGATACAGAACATTAGTCAGAACCACCACAGGGGAGACTTCGTTCGTACTTACCTACGGAATGGAAGCAATGTTACCCGTGGAATTGGAAATTCCATCCCTCCGAGTCCTCTTGGAAAACGGGATCAATGAAGTCGAATGGCTACAGAGCCGTCACGACGAACTTGCTCTACTCGACGAGCGCAGATTGAAAGCCATGGAGCACACTCGAGCCTACCAAAGCAGAATGGCCCGAGCATTCGACATGAAAGTCAAGATCCGAGACATCAGAGAAGGCGACTTGGTGCTAAAGGAAAAGCCTCCTACGCAGACCAATCCCCTCGGAAAGTGGGAGCCTACCTGGATAGGACCGTTCGTGGTACAAAGAATCTTCTCCGGAGGAGCCATGAAGCTAGCAGACTTGGACGAGAACCCTTTCGTTAGCCCTGTGAACGGAAGCAAGCTCCGTAGATACTTCATTTGAGGAAGAGCACGAGTTAACTCTCCTTCCCCATACACCACCCCTCAGTAAAATTAAAGTGCTAAAAGAGTAATACCCAACTGGTTACATTCCCGCTAATGATCCAGGTAAAAAACAGGATTGCACTTCTTTTGTCTTTGTTTTTCTCAAATTCACCTAAAGTGTCGAACTACGGTGACCTGAGCCCCTTAGTCCAATTGTAAAAGGGGAACGTAGGCAGCCATCATTGGTTCGGTCTAAAAAAAAACAAAAAAAATAATACAATAAGCATCAATTGCTTGTATTTCGAAAAACTCTTTTCAATTAACCTACAAATTCATTACGGTTAAAACAATCTTTAATGAGTTCAAGCACGGTCAACTCTTGACTTGCTACACGCTAGCAAAACTACAATAAAACATTAATCAGTTAACGTGTCTGTAATGACAATGGGTGGATACTCTGGACAACAAGTTCAACCTAGTTTCCCGTACTTGGTCCTTCATCCTTCTTCCCCTTCCCTTTTCCACGGCGAGTATTCTTCACCTTCGCAGGGAATATTCCCGTAGTCCTTCTACCTGGCTCAGGGATCCTTCCCGATGCCTCTGTCAAACCTGTAGCTGTCAATACAGCCCTTTCCCTAGCTCTGTCTTGAGCTGCCTCGCTTCGAGCCATCATGATCGTGCTTTGATTGGCCTCCCGATCAGCATTTGCCTCATAGTCAGCCATGTCGTTCCCAGTACGATTCTGAGGATTGTCCCCCGCTTCGGTCCTCCTCAAAGTCGAGCTGTCCAGGTGATCAGCACCTAACAACTCATTCTGTCTCCACAAGATAGACATCTGTGTCTCCCCCATACACTCTTCGTACCAGTTCAGATACTGCATCGACAGAACAGTGCCCCCTCTCCGGTGAAAGAGAACCCTGACAGGAAAGTACGTGTATTGCCACAACCGTGTGAGCAGCAATAGCGTCGAAGGATCTTCTATTAGCAGAGATCCCACCTCAAAGGTAGCAGCATGAACTAAACCCGTCAATGGCACCTGCTTCAGCCCGTACTGTCGCAGCACCAACCACTACCAGAAACATGTCGTTAACGATGGAATGTAGAAGCCGTCTGGGACAACCCCGACACTCTGACAACCAAGAGACCCTCCTGAGCGGTCCGACAAGTCTATAACTTCCAGTGAGGAACCTATCATCTCAAGTGATGCGTGCGGAGTCTGGCCATCCATAGCTCTAGTTCAGCCTGATCGCCCCCTATCACCAGAGGACGTCGAGAAAAGGACCAAGCGTCACAAGACATTGGCACCTCGGGCATCATTTGCAACCTCTCTATCAACCACATGGTAAGCATAGCTGGACTCCCTCCCCACATGTATCGGCTACCGGTCGCCATCCGACCTATGCCCAGGAACGTCTCGCCCAGGACCAAAGGCACGATGTCTCCTCCGTTCCGGCACTGCCGCACAAGGTCCAGTACTCTGTGATGGCACACACCCAAGGACGTGAATGTGAACAGAGTAGCAATCGCACACAGAGCAAACGCGTCCCACGCAAAGACGCTTCCCTCACTACCAGCAAATCTATCGGGCAGTCCCGAAATATCGACATAATCATTGTTCAATATCAGCATCCCGTATGCTTCTCCGGCCGAGATACCAAGCAGAGACACTAGCTTCTCAACAGTGGCCATGCCACCAGCATACGGAAGAACTAGCTGTTCCGTCTCAGGTCCTCCCAGAATGGCCCGGAAATCTTCGAACGTAGGAGTGATTTCATTGTACGAAAAGTTGTACACATTCCTCCGTACATCCCAGAAACGAGACGCGACTCTCAAAAAATCCCAATCTGGCATAAGCTCCTTCAAAGCCCAAACAGATTTCATCCCGTAACAGCCTTCGAAAAACCCCTTGTTTTGCCTCGTGTGGTTCCGTACCCATGACTGGAAATTTTCCAAATATCGCTCTTGCATCCGAGACGATAACTTAGGAAAGGGAGCCATGAAAGTGAAGGGAACCTTAGGAATTTGAGAGAAAATCAGCTAAGGGTTCAAAGCCAATGCGCAGTTTCTTACGAATTGCAAAGCTGAAACTGCAATTTAAAAGAATCTGAAACTTCACTCTCAGTCCGGCCGGACACTTCTTGCAGTTGACTTGGTCAACTCTGCAGCCAGCTGCTTTTAAATTGGAAACAATTCCAAACAATGCCCTGTTCATGCTTTTGTGAATCTACGTGCTCCCATGGTTTCAATTAACCAATGCCAATATCTCTTCCGCCCCGGGCTCGTGCAACAGTGCAAATAATTAAATATCAGTGCATATAGGCATAATTTTTGACCCGTTCAATTTTTTATGCATATTTCATTTTATTTATTTTTTGATCAACCTACTTGCTTATTTGCCAAAATAAAAAGAAGGTAATCACTAAATAGATGTGCGAAATACAGGTTCCGCCTCAAGGGCGCCTTTTCAAATACAGTTCAAGTCAAATAGTTCCAGACAATACATACATTTTGTCTAAAAAAAAGGAGCAATAAAGAAGGACTACTCCGAGTCCTGCTCGTTATCCGAGCACTCGTTGCACTGCGCCGCAGCAGCCGAATCTGTCGCGAACAAGAAGTCTCCGAATTCCTCCAGGCGGGAATACGCAAAAGGCCTCCTCTGCGCCTGCGAAGGTAAACCTCTATTTAAGTACGGAGAAAACTTTTTCTGTTTATTTGTTCTTTTGGAGATCAGAGGAGTGATGGGCTTCTGCTAGATGCCAAAATAGAAAACAGACAAAAATACTTCCATCAAAAAGATTATGCATCAAATACAATGCTACACCGACCAATTTTCAAAATGTAAAACAGACGTCTATCGCAAAAAACTCACCTGGCCTCCAACTCGCATCCCTTGAACCCCTAAGTCCAATCCTTTAAGGACATTTCCTCTCTCTGATTCACCCACATCAAATCCATAAGGCTACAGCAAATATAACATGCTCAAGTTAGTTTTTTTTTTTTTTTTTTTTTTTTTTTTTTTTTTTTAAGAATGTTTAACATTAGACACGAAATAAAGCTCATGCAAAAAACCAAATGAATATTCTTAAAGTCTATGAACAATCCATGACTAACATAGGACTTAGGCCAGAGCTCTAGCTCCAAGCAGATCCTGATATTGCTTTTCTTATGGAAGGTTAGGGGTTCGAGTCCCCACCAATGTACTTTCAAGTGTCTCTGGTAATAGATTAAGTCATTCATCAATTAAAAACCCAATTTTTTTTTTTTAAAAAAACATACATAGGACTTAGCAATGACCAAACCAAAGACTAGATGGTTGTACTTATAAAGCTAAGTGCATTTTTATTAGAATTAAAAGATATGTTAAGGGGTGAGGTTATCCAACCTTATATATTCAATCACTTATTTTCTCCAAGTTGAACCGGCATAACCATCGGCTCAAACCCAACATGGGTAATAACTCCATCATCAACTTGGGCCAACTCTGATATCATATTAGAATTGGGTCATCATCCCCTTAAAAGACCTTGTTAAGGGGTGAGGTTATCCAACCTTATATATTTGATCATTTATTTTCTCCAAGTTGATGTGGGAAAATGGGGTTCTAACAATTCTAATAAGCATGTCTATTAAGCAGAATTGCAACGATTCATAAGTCAGCAAAATTAACTACCTCGCCTTACCGTTCCACCACCAACACCCATCCCCTGTCTACTAGTCATAAAAGTGATGTTCCTCCATTTGGCAACATAATGCACCTACATAAGATCAGTATAAGATCATTTAGTCTCCTCTTCAGAGTAATCAAAGTCAGAAGAAGAAAATAAATCTCTAAGTTTAAAATGGATCTTTGAAACATAAAGAAGTACTTGTACATATCCCTGCTGGAAATAGAAAATTTCAATCATTGCATACACTCAAAAGAGAACTTCTATGAAAAAATAATATGCAATTCCAATGACATTCTAACTCTGCTAATCACAATTATAGATATAACAATATTGTTTGTTATGTTCACTTCTGAGGGTATTCTCTCTAAATATTTGAGATTTCAAAAAGGCCAATATGGTCTGTGCGAGCAAAGGTGACAATGTTTCATGGCGAAAACTAATGGATTAATACAAAGTTTTGTTGTTAGACAACATGGTATCAATCAAAATGGTGCCAGAGAAGTATGTTTAACAGTCTAAGAGAAACATAAACCCGCAAAAGCAGTCTACATCAGTGACCAATAAATTTTGAAGAAGTAGTGTGGATAAAATGTGTGATACATGATACTTAAACATCTCGAAACACACTCAGGTCACAAACCGTACTGCAACCCGAGATCCCTTCACTGCCTCAGCTCCCTTTCCAACCTTCAAATCATAGTACCTGGATATAATGCAGTGAAAATTTAAGTATATTCTTACCTTTAACTATAATAAATTATGCACATCTGATCCTTTATCATTGAATACCAACGTTTGAAATAAACAGAGACGATGATAAGACGATTCAGAAATGAGAAATGATTTCCATTGTAGATTAATAGTAGACCACACATATTATGTACCTGTCTTTATGACCCCAAGTGCAACATGTGTGAATGCACTTATATGTAACGTGAGACGACTAGAGTGCATAAACGGTGATTGAAGTGCATAACCAAATAAAAACAGATAAAAATGAATACTCCCTCCATCCCAGTTTAAGCTTCACCCTTTTTTGGGGCACAAAAATTAAGAAAAGGGTTATTTATATTCAAAAGTAATGTGAGTGGGAAAGGGGTTGTGATTGGAATAAGTACAAGTAGGGCCCACAATTTTGCCATTTTAGGAAAGGTGAAGCTTGTAATGGGATACTCTTTTTGGGTAAAAGGTGAAGCTTAAACTCAGACGGAGGGAGTATGTTACATATAATGCTTTGGAAGATGAAAGATCTGAAAGACGATTCCAGCAATGAGAATATCATTTAGCCCAAGGAGGTTTACTTACTTCAGACCGTTTGGAAGGGTTTTGTATTCAGTCTCAGGCACTTTTGCCCCCTTAAGCTGCATTAGGAAAAAGCAATAGAAGAAGATACCGAGCTTTACCAAAAAAAATAGCTAGCAGTATCACATAATTGACAGATGCATGAAGAATCTCACAGCTCTTCTACTGGTGCTAACAGCCCCAGCAATGTCAGAGACACAAAGACCAGCAGCTGGTTAGAATTAATTTTTTGAATCAGTAAAGAATTGCAGGTCCAGGAATAGATTAAAGAGAATAATCAGACAAATTAATTTCATACAGGAGAGAGATTAGCAAAGAGTTGCAAGAATGATAAAAGTCAACCAAGAATATGAAGATTCGACTTTTGAACAGATTAATATTTGAGGAGTGGAATTAAACCAATTATTATGTTGATTCATTGGGGCAAGCGGAAGTCAAATTCCTCGGTTACAGTGTCTGGCAACATGCGAAATATATATTGTTACATTCCCACAATTTTTATCTACCTAGCTATCTTGGAACATAAGAGCTCTAGACACTTCATCTGTTATTCTCTCTCTCTCGGAGATTCTTCTTTATCATCTTTCTCTCTATCAAAGAAAACATCCCACACATATCACAAAAGTACTGGACCCTATAAATGAAATGTAAAAAACTCAAATTCTCAAATTGAGATGTCTTTCTGAGCTCACACGTATTCATCCGCATAAGTCATTTATTTTTTCTTTATCTTTTCCATATCAGTACACCTACAACAACCATGTTGTTGAGTCCTGAGCTTCATATCCTTTAATACTGCCATCTTCCTTTTAGCTTCGACTTCATATAACAATAATCCATCAAATATATGTCCAATATCGTACAAATCTAGCAAGTGCAAAAGAAATTGAGGATCTTGGGGCCCTGATAACCAAATTGGGCACAGCCATTGAGAAAGTAGCCCTCAATCTCTCAACAATCGGGAAGACCCAAATTGAGTTATTTCCATAACTATCCAAAAATCATCAAACGGATGGAAAATTTCAAAAAAATATCATACATTACGTGAGACCCATTTATCCAAATTAACATCTTTAGAGATAAAAATAGAGAAAATGGAGAAACTCAAGCAATCAAAATGGAAGGAATTGACAAACCTGCTGCTATAAAAGAGCCAATCAATTCCCTCCTTCCATCAATTTGTGGAACAAAGTTTGTTATATCTTCAGAGGAGGATAATGAGCAGCTGCAGCGACATGGAAACTTTGAGGCGTTCCTGTTGAAGGGTATCTTTCCTGTGAATTCATAGAAAATTATCTCACTTTCTTAAATAATTCAAAATTCCACAAGTACAGGAGAGAGAGAGAGAGAGAGAGAGAGAGAGAGAGAGAGAGAGAGAGAGAGAGAGAGACTTGTAATGGAAATGGAGGTGAGGGATTGGTGGAGGAGTGTGGGTTTTTGAGGCTGGTAGAGGGAGAAGGAGAGTTCCATTGGAGCCTGCCTGGTAATAAAACTGTCAGTTGTCTTGAAAGAAAGAAAATTTAAAAGAGAGAGAGAGAGAGAGAGGAGATAACATGAACAATACCATCCACATTTATATACATCCAAACATCTCCTACATTCTGGCCCTGAATTTTTTTTTTTTCCTATTTTTTCATATCGAATACTCCCTCCGACCCGTTTGAAAGGGCACAATTTTTTTTTTTGAGCATTTCATTTGAAAGGGTAAAACCCAAAAATGAAAAGTTTTTTATTACTTCTTTATTTGTGAGACCCACTTATTATACTCTCACAATAAATATCCAGTAACTATTTCCTACCCCACTTTCTCTTTCCTACATCACCTTTCACTCACAACATTTATTTCACTATACACTTTTTCTCTTTCCTACATCACTTTTCTTAATTTCCGCACAAGACACAAACTTTGCCCTTTCGGGCGGGACAGAGGGAGTACAATTTAGACATAGTAAATTATCTGTTTTAATGGTGCCAATAATTCATTTATTGGTGTCTTATACAAATACAATTCGACACACATATAACATAATTGCACATATCAAAAAGTTCATTCATGTATATTTATTTAACAAATTACAAATCACATCTATTAAAAGAAATTTATAAATATAAAACATTTTTTTTTTTCAAAATATACTTCCTCCATTCCACTAAAAGTTAAATTCTTTATTAAATGTCTCATTAAAAATTATTTTTCTACCATTTTTCTCTCTCATACCTCACTTTTTATACTCACAATTCAATTACATTTAATCTTTATGTTTAAAATAAAAATAAAATTGTTAGTGAGGCAGAAGAAGAAAGTACACCTACATTTAATCTCTGTGTTTAAAATAAAAATATAATTTTAGTGAGACGGAGAAAGTATAGTCACAATACATATAATTATTTTTTTTAAAAAAAATTGTATTACATACTCCCTCCGTTCCACTTATACTTGACACCCGAGGGTGGGTTCAAACCAAGGAAAAGTTAATAAAATAAAAAAATGTGTGGTGGAAAATGAAGAGAGAGAGAATGAGTGGGATAAATAGTAGTGTTGGTTGAATAAATGTGTGGTAGAAAATGAAGAGAGAGAATGAGTGGTGGGGTAGAGTGAATATAAAAATATAAAAACTTGGTTATTTTTGGAAGGTGTCAAGTATAGTGGGACGGCCCAAAATAGAAAGAAGTGTCAAGTATAGTGGGACGGAGGGAGTATAGTACAAAAAAAAATGCTCCTTAGTACCGGTCCAGCTTTATTGTATACTCCCTGCGTCTCGTCCGAAGCTTCACCTTTTATCCAAATGGGTGTCCCGGTAGAAGCTTCATCTTTCCTAAAATGGAAAAGGTTTATTAATATTCTATTATACCCACTAACTTTTCTATCTCACACATTTAAATTATGAGTCCCACTTGTCATATTCACTCACTTCTTTCCTAACACAACTTTTCTTTCATTTCTATTATTTTTAAATATATACTCCCTCCGTCCATTAATAACTTCACTTTTTGTCGTGTCCTATTTAAAGTTTCACTTTTCTTAAAATGGCAAAGAATCTTTACTATTCCACCCACTCATTCTCTCTCATGTTTTACTATTACACTCACAACATTTTTCAAATTTACTATTTCCTCCACTCATTCTCTCTCCTATTTTACTATTACACTCACAACATTTTCTCCACTCACCAATTTTCTTAATTTGCGTACCCCTAAAGGGTGAAGCAATTACACGGACGGAGGAGTATATTGCTTTCTTAATTTGCGTACTTCACCAAAATGGTGAAGCATGGACGGAATGGAGGGAGTATTTTGATTGTTTGAGAATTCTTCTTTTTCATTATTTCTTTTTATAGTTATTTTTAACTTTTGTATTTCTAATCACATTTTGTTTTTCTTATATTTTTTTTTATGTTTTGATATTGGTATCGATTTTCATTTTCATTTTCACTTATTAATTTTCATATTTGTTTTGATTTTATTTGTTTCTTTTGTCAGTTTTGTTTAACTTTGCGTTGTTTTGTTTTTCATTATTATTTAAAATATGAATAAAATTTGATTTTCTATATTTATTTAGCTTTTTATTAGATATTATTTCGCTTTTATTATTAATTTTGCTTTTAGTTTTTATTTTTGTAATAATTTTTTTTATTTATTCAAGTTTTAATTTTGTTTTTTTCTATGTTTATTATGTTTACTAATGTTAATTTTTATTGTGATTTTCAAGATTTCATTTTTGTAAAAAAAAAAAAAAGTCTTTGCTAATGATTTTTTGTTTTGATATTGATTTAAATTTTAGTAA
Source organism: Adenophora triphylla var. japonica (assembly GCA_022495995.1). Lineage (NCBI taxonomy): Eukaryota > Viridiplantae > Streptophyta > Magnoliopsida > Asterales > Campanulaceae > Adenophora > Adenophora triphylla. The sequence continues at coordinate 1,898 of JAFEMH010002551.1, read as the reverse complement.
TGTTTTTATATTTTGTTTATTTCTTTATTTTGTATATTTTGATTAATTTAGTGAATGATTATATTTTACTAGTTTTTAATTTTAATAAGATTTTTTTGCATCTTACTTTTAATTCTTTTCTCTTTGATATTTGTTTGTCATAATGATTTTTAGTTAGTTGTGATTTTTTTGTTTATTTGTTTTTTTTGTATATTTTTGTTACGTTTTGGATGATTAATTTTATTGTTTTTTATTTTATTAATATTTTCTATTTGTATTTATTTATTTATCAAGATTTTAATTTTTTTTTATTTTTCAAGCATTTTGTTTTGATATTGATTTTTCTTTTTGTTGTGATTTTTTTTGCTTTTATGTTTGTAATTGGTTAATTTTATTGTGAATGATTTTAGCTTTATTGTGATTTTGTGTAGTTTATTTGGTGCTTTAATCTACTATTTTTATAATGTTGGTGAATTAATTCTCTCAATAATAATTGGTGGATGATTTTTTATTTATTTTTTTCTCTTTCGATTATATTTTTGAATAATTCTTTTTTAATTTTTTCCCTTCTAATTACAACTTGATTTTGGTATATTTATTTATCTTTTAAATTGATTTTAATATTTATTCAAATTTTATTTATTATGTTTTTTTATGTTAATCGTGTTTGTGAATTTTTGTTCTTTTTATTTTATTTGATTAAAATTTAATTATTTGAGTAATGATTTATAAGTTTTAATATCTTCTTGATTTTCAATAATTTAAATTTTGCATCAAGGTTATTTATTAATGCACCATCATCAAAACAAAGATATTGTCAAAATAATCATCCAATGCTATCGGAGGTAGAAGAAAGTGGAGAAATCAAATAAGAAACAGTAGAGAAAGGGGAAAATCTTTAATTGAAATATACTCCCTCCGTCCCATACCTACGTGCACACTTTCCATTTTGGGCGTCCCAAACCTACGTGCACATTTCCTAAAATGGAAAGGAATCTTTACTATTCCCTCCACTCATTCTCTCTCCTACATTATTTTAATACTCACAACACCATTATAATTTACTATTCCTCCACTCATTCTCTCTCCTATTTTATTTCACACTCACAACACTTTCGATATAATCTCTCTCCTTAATTTACGCATTGAAAAGGTGCAAAACCGGTAGTACATAGGTGCCCGGGGACGGAGGAGTATATGATTGTCCCCTAATACGAATTATTAGTAAAAAGCGTAATCTTCTTTTAAAGTTTTTGAAAATTTGTTGAATAAAAATTTCAATTTGTATATATCCATTTATGTTATTAACATTAGCTATTATTTTTAATTTTGAGACAATAATAACTTAAATTATGTGATCTTATTTATTTTTGACTTAGTAACAGGAAATTTCAAATAAAAAGTTAAATTACTTGAATATAATACTAAAACTATCATCCTAGCTAAAGTCAAAATTATTGTTTAAACTCTCTCTTTTCATCTTCGTTCCTGCAAGTTTTTTTATACATATATCCTATTTTGTTTACATAAAAATAATAAACAAATAAACCTTACGGTGGGATGAAGTAAAGTTGCCCTTCTTATTATTAAATATATATGAAACTCATAATAGAATGAAAGGAAAATTCAATCAACTCATTTAAATTTTAATAACTATATTTTTAGACAATAATAATTGCTATAGTTCAATGATATTAATATGTGTAAAAGGCTCAAAGATAAGTATTTAATGTTATTATTAAGTTTTTGAAAATATCAAGATAGGTAGAAATAATATTTTCTATTTATATATATATATGAATGTAAGTTAGAATTGGAATAGTCACTATTTATCATCGTGATTACATACATATTCCTCATCTAAATATCTAATTATTTCAAACCAATTAGAATAATAAATGTTGAAATATGAAGGTAAG